>RANX01000044.1:0-298999 GCA_009805215.1 Neurospora discreta FGSC 8579 | reverse complement strand
TAACCCTAACCCTAACCCTAACCCTAACCCTAACCCTAACCCTAACCCTAACCCTAACCCTAACCCTAACCCTTTATAATGATTATTAGGTAACGTTTAAATTTCGAATTAATATAAAGTATAGCTCTATTTTCTACGTTAGTAAAATTAAATTATAGGATGAAGAAGGCCTATTAGGGTAAATAGATATAAAGGAATAGAATATTTACGTTAATTATAATTATATTATAAGGAGGATTAACGATAGGGAGGAATCTATAGAATACAAATTTATTAAAATTAATAGTTGTTAGAAGAATATTAAGGGATATTAGGAGTACCTTATTATTTAGGTACCCCTATATATATTATTATAATAGCTACGCCCCGATATATTTATAGCCTCCGACGCCGTCCGGGCCTTCTATAATAAATACCCTAAAGCGCTACGTCCGTTAGATTAAATAATATTAGAAAAGAAGTAAAAAAGGAAGGAGAAATAAAAGGAGAAAGAGAAATAAAAGGAGATAAAGCGGGAGGTAACAATTCTATAACAGAGGTTGCAACGATATTAACCGGCGACGACAGCCGTAAAGGCCTTTCGAATATAGACCACTTATTTAATAGGGATTTCTATTATTTTATATAATATCAATTAGCTATATAGCTTCTTTTAATCCGGGGAAGTATTATAGGGCTAGCCTATATACCTTATACCTAGTACCAGCGTATAACAACTTCTAAGACTACCGTACGCTAGCATCACTAATATTACCGGCAACTAATTAGCTAGAACGCTGCCTGCCGCGGGTTCGTTAAACCCGCCGGCGGCCGCCTTCATAAGGCTAGCCTTCTAGGCACTCGGCTGCACTTTCTCTTCCTTTCTCCTTCGTACAATTACGTACGATCACATCTACCGCCTACCCATTGCCCGTGATAAATAGTAACGTTTACTAAATTATTTTTCTAAAAGGATCAAATCCTTAAAGCTACCTCTCAACTAGTTGTAAATACTACCGTTCAACAATCGCCTCCCAGTCCCTCGCACTTTCTAATATATTATTCGCGTACTCCTTTTTCAACGTTGTCAGTTTGTCGATAATATGCCCTGTTGCTACCGCCTGCGGCCCCCAAACCCTCAATGCGACATCCGCTGCCCTCTCAAGCCAAACAAGAGCCTGTTCCAAATCCCCTCGTCTTTCATAAATCTCCGCGACGTCCTCCATCGTGTGCGCTGCAATTCCGTCTTGGTGAAAAGCGATCTTCGGGTTATTATCCAGCCCCTCGGGTGGCGGGCGGCGAATAACAGCCATACAGTGCTGTAATGCTTGGTCACAGTCGTCTACAACCATGTAGAAATGCGCCAACTCATTCTCAACTGCGCGGGTCTGCTCCGAGTACGGCCCGAATTCTTGCCGGCAGGCTTTGAAGAGCTCCGTGACAATGACCATTGCCGCATCGAACTCGCCGTTGCGACGCAAGAGAGTGGCCAGGGAGTCAAGAAGTTTGAAGGAGACGAAACGTCGTTGGCCGAGGCGGCTGAACAAGTCCACCATGCACTGCAAAGCGCGGCGCGAGATCTCCTGACAGTCTTGGTCGTTGCTGAGCTCGGTGCAGATGCGGGCGATTGGGTGTGTGGGTGAGAAATTGTGGTTGGCTTCGCTAGCTAGGAACTGCAGGAGGATGGTCCGGAGTTCGGGACGGGCGCGGACATTGGCTGGTGAGAGCGTTGCGAAGAGGTTGCGGAGGAAGTCAAAGGGTTGGCTGGTCATAGCTGCTGCAGCGTCCCGACCAGCTTCGGACAGGGCCGGCCATGCGCGGAGATCAGGTCGTTGAGTGGCATCTGACTGCGCTGAACTGGCCGAGAGCTTGATGAGGTAGATTGCGTTCTTGATAGAAGACCAATACTGCTGTGATGCATCGGTCGTTCCCTGTCCGAGAAAGTCATCGGGTGAGATGCCGTCGGGTACGTTGCGAATCTGCCAGTCATAATAGTCACGGAGGCTGAGGGTGATGATGTCCAGTGTTCGCGTCCTGGAGTCTGGGGCGATGAAAGGTGGCGGTGACTCGGCAAGGGCGCGAATTTGGGCCTCGAAGTTGGAAAGATTGTGTGGGTTGGGCAACCTGGTGTGGACTAACTGCTTGTCCCTGTCGCGGTTCTGATCCTCAGACCAGGCACAGCTCGATGCAGGTGTAGCGCATGATTGACCGCCTGGTGTCGAGGAAGAGAGAGCTGGTGACGGGTATGTCTCGATGGTGTCGGCGGGAGACTCGGATCTCTGCTTGGACTGGGGGGCGGTCTCAATGATAAGATCCGCTATGCTCAAGGCCGAGCGAGTAATTGGTGGGCTTATGGCTTGCTGATGTGCTGGTGTTGGTGACATGCCTGTAGATTTTGTATTTGGACTGGATATGGTGATGGACAAAGATGTGCAAGGGCTCGTCGACCGTTGTGAACGCCTCCGTTTCTCATGTGGTGATAGCAATGGTTGTGTGTACTGCTTTCTTTCCCCTACGCCGTCCCGGTTATTTATATCATGATGTGCCGCCGGTGAGGCATGGCCGTGCCTCCGAGGCGAAATGGATCCATGGAGTCGGCTAGGACGCACATGCCTATCCTTTTCATCACTGTTGACATTTTTGAACACATTCCATTCACGGAACCTCTTGTCATACATGCGTTTGCTGGTGTCCGATAGGGTAAGGTTAGCAAAGGGAATCTTGATCAACGTCATATTGGTTTTTTTGGGGGGGTGGAGTGATGTGACAAGGTAGTGTGAGATGAAGGATATGAAAGGTAGGTAGGTATGATGATGACGACAAGAGGTTATGAGAAACATGGTGACATGGAGGTGGCCATTATTATAGTTGAAACGGTTGTGATCAGATACACACGGATGCCAGCAATGGTATAAGGGGACGGAGACGTGAGAGAGATGAGCTGGGTTTTGGTGCTGTGGTCAAAAGGGCGTGGAGCCAGCACATCTGGCTAGCTTCCATGAAGCTGCGACTCGATGGGTGAGTGCAGTGATGGGATAGGACAGGGTGTCTCTGACGGGCTGCAAATGTTGTGTCCATGTTGAGACAGGGACAGGAACACGGCCACGAAGACGCCATCGGTTGTTGATTGAGCTGGTAAAGACGGACTGAAGGGATGCCGAAATACCTTGCCGAGAAGTTGTATTGACTCCTCATTATATCGCTTACTTTCTTGAGGGGATACTGTCTGTAGAGGTCGACGATGATATCTCGATGGCGGGCCCAATCCTGCGCGGACGGGCCCTGGAGCGTGCGCGTACTGGACTGTTGCTGTCCCAGCCCTGGAGGTCTTTGCAAGTGAGCGACAGACACCGGCGCTGTTCCTATTGACATGGCCAAAGGAGGAAGTCGTTGCGAAAATGTGGATGATAAGGGTCGTGCAGACGCCGATGAAAAGGAGACAGGTTGTGGTGGTTGGAGTTGTGGAGGTAGTGGATGTGATTGAAGGCCCGGGACGGCGGGAGCATCTGCACGGGTCATGGTCACCGTCAGGGCCTATCCTTGAAATCCGAGCGCTTTGTAAGAAGTGAAAAGCGAGCTAGGACAGGAAAGAGCAAATGATGGAACAAACTGAATTGCCCGTGTGAGAATCCGGTGGCCGCAGGAGGGGCGGTTCGTTGGGCACGAAACAAACTGGAATGGAATGGAAAATGCGGAGCGCCGGCGGCCCCAAGAGACGGGATGCAAGAACCTCACTTTTTTAGTGCCGCTGCGCTCAGTGCAGAAAGTCGTGAACCGCGCATGACGCCGCCTCTAACCTTGTCGATATCGCCATTGGTCGTCATTGGTCGCCATCCGTCAAATGGCGGTGGGGACTCCAATTTGTGTTGCCCAAACACGGCCGCCCATGTAACCCCCGGGCCCTGCTACCACCTACAACTACCTAACTGAAGGGTGCCCATTGTACAGTAGCAGCACTTGTCCGGCAAACGTCTCCATTGCCAAATGCCACCTCACCTCCTGACGACAATGAGAAATCGCACCGTCTGTTTATTACCTCGACTAATCTATCCTAGTCGCTAGCGAGGTATTTGTCTTCAAACACCATACATTGGAAACGCCTAACATCGGTTGACGACAGCTGAATTAGGTACCTAGAGGTAGGTAATGAACCGCCGACGGGACACTTCTGTGTTGATCACGATGTTTGGGGGCCAATCACACCGATGCAACCTCACCTCGTTGTTCGACCAAGGGACCGACGGCGACCAGCTAACTCCTCATCTCAACCATATTGACAAGGAGTAACCGCTTTTTGTACGAAGCCAGGGCACCATCACGACACAAAAGAGAAATCGCGCGCGTGGCACAGCATCGCCCAACCTGAAAAGAACCTTGCATATGCCGAGATCAGCTACGATTACAGTGCTCTCCCATCTGTGCTGCAGAGAACGCCAACGCCCAAGAGGGCTGACTCCGGGGGCCACGATATCCGCCCCTGGCTGCGTGGTGCCCTTGAAGTGCCACCACGATCACCTGTCGGCTGGACACAGCTGCTGTTGTTTCAGCCACCATCATACAGTTTGACAAATGCACCTCGATCCTTTGCGGTTTGACGAAGGCTTGATGGAGCCTACAATAGGTAGATACCTACCTGGTATTCACTTGGACACGTCCATGTCGACCTCGACGGTGATCTGCTAGACCATGGTTCAACGATTCAAACTCCGTGCCAAGTACGTGTCCCAACCCAACTCGCGACACACAAGTTTGCGATCCATGAATGCGGAACCCCAACTCGGATTATTGTCCATAGCAGACATGTCACAATCCGTTCGTCTATCAACATCTTCAATAAGATGTCTCGTTGGGAACCTTCGACGATCAAATCCTGCGGCGACCTGCAGTTGTCCCTTGGGGGATATGCACGGTTCCTGCTCCAGATGTTTGGTATCCAAAATGTCGGACAGTAGACCAGCTTGCAGTGACAATGTGTTTGTACAGTGCTGTGTTTTGAAAGGCCTGCAGGGGCAGTAAGGGCAGTATGGCTAGAGTGCCAGCGCCGGGGACCGTGAAGTGCGTCGAAATCGAGGACAAGATACAATCAAGGCGACTAGGAGATATGGCAAGGATTGACTGGAAACAAGAAGAAGGCGGGGATTCACGATGTGACACCAAGGCGACCGACAGGAGGGAGATGGTATGGAGAAGAACTTTGCAGTAGTGTCGTTTCTGTCACCCCCGGCCGCTGACGGCTTCTCACCCTGTCTTGTGATGATCTCCACATTAGCCTACTGCTCTTCAAGAACTCCGATACCGCTTGTACAACTCTTCAAGTACCTCTAAGGCCACCCAAAAACCAAATTAATAAGTAGAGGTATGCCGCCTAACTCCATGCTACCTGGACACCGTGAAATCACCAAAACAAATGGACCCCATACGCAATCATTTACAGCGCCCTTTTACATCCACTCTGCACCCTACACCATGGACCAACCCGATTAGTCGATGAGATCTTTTCCTTCTCGATGATTCTTGATAAAGTCGAACAGTGCTGTTATCACGCAGAGTGGGCTGTGAGAAATAGGTAGGTAGGTATGTTAGCCATTGAGGTATTGGTTGTTTGCAATGAAAAGAATGTGGTGGGGGAAAGTGACAGAGCAAACAGGAAAGAGCACAAACTGAATAGAACAGTGATTAATGCCGAGGTGGGTGGGGACCAAAACTTGAGATGGCGTATAAGTGCCGGCTATGAACTTGAAGGTGGCTTAGACCCCGTGCCGGGTTCGGTGATGACTGATGACGAGCCAGCTTTCCATCCACTAAACCTCACCCACTCGCCCAGCCATCCAACCGCCAGTCACTGCCGATGGTGCTTTCTCTCAAGCTACCATTGAATTCGCAGTGAAGGATGGTAGGTACCTAATCAGGCAGCCGTTACGTGCATCGGCAATTTCGAGAAGCACTCGCTCCTCCAGTGGGAAAGCGGCCGAGTTATGGATGCCCTGGTTGCCTGGCATTTCACTCTGGCCTTTTGGGGGTTCTGGGCTGGCCGGAAGGGAGACAAAGAATAGGAAGAAAAGACTCACGCTTGCACGGCACCCAAGACCAAAGGAGCAATCAGACTCCTTTCACTTTCACTCATCCCCAGCTGCTTACCACCAACACTAGATAACCTGATCCCCATGGCTCCCGCCAACCCTATCCCTGCACCAGCTAGAAGCAAATTAAACACGCAGCAGGAGACTGTCACAATCTTCTTGCGCCAGTGCTGCTCGCCTTCTGTGAGATTGACCTTGGCAGAGGTGCTCTCGACGGCGAGGAGAGCGGCAAAAATTCCAATGTTGAGAAGTAGACCTATTGTTCCCTGGTGATGGCTGTTAGCAGATCGTTGACGCGGTACTGGGTTAGATCGCCGGAAATGTGGAGAAGGTAAGTAAGGACTATCATTGTACGGTGCGCTGTACCCGGCGGAAGCGATGTATTCTGCATCCGATGCAGTCAACACTGGCAAATGGAGGAGAGAATGGTGCAGTGCTGCCACGAGACAGTCATCATGGTGGGCCAGTAAAACTGGCCGTGCTGATGTTTAAGGTATGTTCTGCTCCTATACCGGTACGAAAGATAAAGTGACTTACCACAATGACCGAAGCGACCGGCAACAGCTCATTGACAATAATCCCAAAATTGCCATGCCCACCACTTTCACTCTTGCCACCCACACCACCGCCAAGGCCCTGAACCAGTACAATGGTGCATGTCTTGGTATCAGAATTGATGACCGTTTGGTCATCCGACATGTTCATGACTATTGTTGATGGTTGCTGTAATGTGGAGTCGAGATTGTCGGCCTCGCTGTGCAGGTTGTGGATGAAGGCTACGACGCCGGCTATTATCAGCCCGAGGTGACCGAGGATGCAGAGAATGTGATTGAGCTTCCACCATGGGTGATTAGTTCTGTACATGTTAATGTGTATGGATTGATGGCATGCGCGTGGTAAGGTGTGACCGGTAAGTGAGGAGGTCGACGAGGATGGCGATAAGAAGAGTAGATAGGTAATAAGACTGGTAAGCGGTGGAAGACAACCTCAGGCGAAGATCTGATACGCACGCCAGCGTTCTCGTAAAAGATGGCTAGGATGATGGTGAAAACAGAGTGCAAGTAGACAATTCGACACAGCATGGTATTGACGTGAGAAAGGGGTGCCATGTATATAAGGCACTTGTCATGGCCTGGCTGCTGACACTAGACAGCAGACATGGACTCGGCCAGCCCAGGAATAACACCAACCAACATCCGATTGGTACACATTGTGACCGAGCTGTTGCCCTTGATGATGCGCCTTGCGGTCCTGCGGCGTACACCGGACTGTGCTCAGGGACCCAGGGGTTTGAAGAGACGTCAATCCTGGTTTGTTCCTGAAAGCGCCGCTGTTTCTTGGGTAGCTTCCCAATCTGGACGTGAGCGTTCACGAAGGAAGCAAATCAAGTGGGTCAACGTGGACTAACTTGTTTGATGGTCAATAATTGCCATCCGCAAGGATTTAAGAGGTACCTGTGCTAGGCGGGAAACGGGTAAAGTAAAGGAATGAAGGGTTTGGAGATCTGGTTGTTAGCGTCTCCGGGAAGAGAAAGGCTTGGGTGGTTGTAGCTCCACATCCGTCTCCTCCTGGGTTTGTTATGTTCGCTCACTGCCACAACAGCTCTTTGCGACTTTGTGCAACGAGATGTTGAGCGACCGAGCAGGTACTGGTCAAAGAAAAGCGGCTCGCGGTATCTTTTGCTGGGTACCTAGGTGTCCAGTTGACAGGATGTTGTCTGGTTGGGGATGTCGCGGATAGCGGAATCAGCCACAGTCCAGCGTTCGGGACCCTGTTCATACCTCTATGGTGTTTTCTTCGTGATCAAACGTCCCATACCGGGTCTCAGCCCCAACTTGATGAGATGAAGTCACCACGCGTCTAAAATTGCGGTCCTTATAATGGCGATGCCTTAGCGTCGTCGAAGCGCAGTGAAATTAATGGGTTTGGCTTTGATGCCGGAACCAGATCTGTTGTTAGCCTGCTCCCAGCGCTCGTCCACCAACTTGTTAACATTGCGAATGATGGATTTTAGCTTCGGCCCGAGCGGGCACCAGACGCGCGGGATTGAACCTTCTGAATAAGGAGTCTGTTGTTCGAGCGGTAGGGCTGAACCGCATTGCACGACTTAACGGCTGGGTCGCCCTCCGATCTCAGATCTATGAATGGATGGCATTCCAGGCGAGGGAGATGATTGGTGCCCCTGGTTAGCTGTCAATTGAACATTTTAATAACCAATCAATTACCAGCACTTCACGACTGACAGCGACCCTGACGGACAATGTTGACATGGCAGGACCCCACCCAATTGCTCTCGATAGAAACCCTGTGAAGGCTTCATTTTTCGTCAAGTTTCAAGGTCAAGAGCGAAATTGGAAGGTTCCGACTGAGTCAGACGGATGCCTTGAGGTTCGAACTGTCCCCAGGCTCTCTGGATTAGTTGGTGCCTAGAGGCCCCGGTTTCAGAGGGGTAAACACTGCCCATACAGCATGGTAGCTGCTTGATTTCATTGCGCACCTGCGTATAAGGTACCTAGGCATCGTGTGACGGGGGGGGTTGGGTCTCGGTGTAGGTCGAGACTCGAGAATAGGAAGGCAGGGGTACTGTTGATGCTGGACCTCGACCTTCTAGAAGACAAACAACAGGTCGGCGGAAACGGAAGAGTCACACTCTCATCGGTCTGCTGGTCGGGTCGGTTAATGCCGAAAAGTGAGGATAAAGCCGGGGCCGGGGTTCGAATTGATGGATCCATCCTTATGGTCGGGTCCCGCCTTGCTTGCCGACGGGGCGTGCAACAGTGGGTACTTAGGTACCTCTAGCCCAGAGGTATGTAGGTAGGTGCGAACTGCTGCACCATACCCCGCTTACCAGACATGGCCCGAGATGTCCAGTGCCGCACAATTGGATAGGCGAACCATCGATGCTATCGGCACCTCGCTCTTTTCACTTGGCAAGGTGCGCACCGAGGTCTGACATGAATTGGAAATGAATCAAATGAGGCAAACTCGAATCAGATAAACTCCGAAGAATGTGTTTCTGCGTACACTACGTGCGGTCTGCGTTGATCGGTGGTTTCGAACTGGATCTATGCCCGCTGTTTCCAGGTAGGGTTAAGGCCGCTGCCACCAGTCACGGGGACCCCATGACAATGCGAGGGGCTTACTTGACGTGGGGTCGGCTTAGGTCATGTTTTCGTTACCTCTATTCATACCTACAACCTATGATTGCTTGGTTCTGATGATATTACCAATAAGGTAGATAAGGTAAGGGGGGGGGGGGGGGGAGGCTGAAGCGGCTCAAAGCATCACATCGACAGGGCAGCGTGGGCAAACATCTTGAAGATTGCAGCAAACTGAAGGAAGTCGGTCCGCTTAATGTTAGTTACCTAGAGGTAGGTAGGTATGCTAACCGCCAGGTGGCAATAGCGATAGAGGCTCAGTGACGGCCGTTGATAGCTTCATTTTGAATAACAAGGGCGTTGGTTGCAACTCTATTTTTTGCTGCCTGGACAAGGACCCATGTACCAGAGTTCAACTCAGACGCGCGCGTAGTACTACCTACGACTACTTTAGGCAATACCATTTTGAAGCTACACTTTCCGCCTCCAGCCGAACAATTAACTTGAATATTGAAGCCTAGGATCCGAGCGTACACAGTAGTTGCACATACGCCCACGCGCACGTGGTAGTAACGGTCTCTCTACCTACGTAAGGGTGTGACGGGACGTCGCACCGTGCCTGTTTGTTGATCAATCATACCTCTACTTACCTGCACATACATAGTTGTAAAGGTAGTAACTCAATGTCTTTGGAACGTGATCGAGTTCTGCACTGCAGAAGGGCGGTCACCCCTGTCGACAGTCAACGCCCCAGGAACCAGGTCCGATTTCCTGGAATTCCTAGGGAGGTTACCAACAGTCTGTTCCACCATCTTCACGCATAAGGTAGGTAGGTACCGCTAGACTTTTCCACACTAACAATTTCAACAGTTGCGCGGTAGATCCATTTAGGCTTCAGTACAGCGCACAGGAAGCCTTGGATGCCTTGAACAGCCCGCTCCGAATCTGTCATACTACTTCAGTTCAGTTACTTTGGAGTCACAGCCCCCAAATCGTGGATATAGTCGTAGTATAATGCCGGGATGACCGTTGTCCAGGTAGAGGGGTTGCATTGCTCTTACTTCGGTCCAGCAAGTTTCCAACCGTGCCAGTTGCCGGGAGCAGTACCATCCATGCTGGAACATTAACGGAGCTGACACTCGTCCGCCTTACCTCACCACACGCAGCTTACACCGCACCGCTTCAAAGTGTTCGGGACGTAGTCTGAATCATCCGGCTTGCCATAAGGGCGCGTTTAGATGAACAAGGGGTCGAAAAACGGATGGAAGCCGGTATCTACGGGCCCCGGTCTACGGATCCACTAAGTCCCCGGGACGGGACTAACAGCGGTTAACCGCTATCGCCATGCCGCAGTTGCACGTTGAACCACGCATCACGAGATTGTCGTCGGCTTACCAAATCATCCTCTCTACGAAATGCACGCTTCACATCCTCACGGCCAATATTCGGTTTCTTATCCTCCATGGCAACCGATGTCAATTCACTCCCGACCCAAAAGTGTCAGACAATCATCCCCAGCACGGTGCCCGGCGGTGCTGCGCAGTTAGTAGCGGTATACCATAGGTCTAGTGTAGCTGGGCTGTTAGTGTTAGTGCGGTTTGGAATTAGTAAGGATAACAGCCGTCCTCGCTTCGTCGGAGCCCCCACACCGGCACCTAGAACGAAGAAGAACGCGCTTATGTACCATGAGGTGGGTGACCCAAGCTCGAGCCAAGGCCGCCCCCGACCCGTCGTTCCCCGCCATCGCTTTCATCCGATCCAAGAAGCCAATTCGCGACAAATGATGATGTCTCGCTTGGGCCATTGGAAAATATACCATCGCCAATGCCGTCCGGAGAAGAGTCACCAGCCAGATCATGACGGCGACACCGAAGGCACTGTCTCCATCAGTCTAACGGTCTTCCTTTGATGGCACCCGGATGCCCCGCCGCACTGCTATGTACTATTCTCTTCCTGGCCCGTTCTTGTTGCTCCGCCCCCCGACCTTGCGGCGCGGCGCGGCACGGAAACTCAATCCCAACTTGAATAGTAGTAGGTTACTGACTTCTTTATCGAACCCAGACGAACCCTACATCTTTTCTCGGTCACGATACGTCGTACCACGCGCTCGGTTGTGGCAGTGAACCCGCTTCTTGCTGCCACCCTTGACAGTTGACCCAACCGGCAATGAGCCACGCCCGGGTGGACCCTCATTTCCCGCCAGTCATTCCCCGAACGACGGTTCCCTTGTCCAGAGACTCCCCCGATGACTCCGAATATTCGCGATACTGGTCCGCATTGGACACACTGCACAGCAGGCCGTAGGGCTGAGGACCCCTACAATCGGCGGGACGGGAGCATCACACGACGTCACCGCCGTGCCAAGCCATAGCACAGTTGAGCCGAGTTTGAACCATGCCAGGCAGAAGAGATGAGAAAATAGCATCAATGCCAGGTGCCATGACACTCGGCTACGGCTACTCTGTGAATGCCTTTGTACATATGGATGGCCTCGCCCTCCTGCCTCAGGCTGGATTCTACCTTCCTGTCACCATCTATACCGGATCATCTGCCAGTCAACGCCCTTAACATCATGGAAACACCAACACCAGCGACCTACTACTGGGTACAACGCCTAGGCCGCCGTCTCTACGGTCGGAAGAGCCAGCTTTTAGACTCTTGTCGGTCTCGCCACTATACCACTATGCAAGAAGCACATTGTCAACACCATGCCTACCATCGCGTGCCATCACCACACGCACAAGATCTACTCCGCGTCAAGACCAACGAACATGGCCAGTTACAATGCCGTGGATGTGACCAGATTACTTACCTCCTTCGCTGGGCTGAGGCCGAGAGGAGGAAGGACCCAAAATACAAGGGCACTTCTCCAAAGCGCATCATCCACAACAGCTACGTCGAGCTCGATCTGTGCGCAAGATTGTCCACCTGCGACGCCTGCCAAATTGTCCGCCGTGCTCTCCTATTAGATCAGATCACCGGCTGGGACGCTGAACGTTTACGACACACGGATCACCAGTGGCCAGTCCAGGTAGCTCTAGACATGCGGCCTGGAGGCGACAGTCTCCTGGTTACCATTGAGAAAGAATCCGGGGTTCCCTTGTTCTCTGCAACGGTCGTCCTCAGCCAGAAGCCGTGTCTTGGTGTCGGGAAAAAGACCAAAGGACCTTCCGCAGCCTCGAGGCTTCGGGCCAAATTTGAAGAGCTACGTCAAATCGTCAGCAACTGTCACGACAACCACCAGTGCTCATCTCGATACCGTTGGAACAGTAGAAATCCGTCGTGGCTTTTGGAGATTCTCGATGATGGTAAAGTCCGAGTGGTCCCGGGTCCTGATCACTTGGTTCCCTATGTCGTCCTCAGCTACTCTTGGGGAGATCCCACCACAATGCCGGCAGAGGAGTGGGCCAGAATCAAGGGTGCCTCTACTAAAACAGTCAATGGCGTGCCCGTACCAGAACGCACAAATCCATTTCCTCAAGCCATTCTACCAGAGACAATGCAAGATGCCATCGCCATCACCCAGGAACTGGATTACAAGTACATTTGGATCGACAATGTATGTATTCCCAAAGGCACCGATTGGGACACCGAGGCTTCCCTGATGCACGAAGTCTACGGAAATGCCGCATTCACCCTGCTGGCCTCTTCGAGCACGAAAGCAACCGAGCCCATGTTACATGACCGTCTTGCGTGGCTACAAGAACCCAAGCCCTGCAAACTGCGCAACCATTTCCTCTATAACACGCAAAAACCCCTCCACGAAGTCCGCCTCGACCCTCCAGCCTCGCAACGTGCCTGGACTCTCCAAGAAGAGCGTCTTTCTCCCCGAATTCTCTACTGGACCGGTCAGCGCTGGTATTGGTCCTGCCCCGAGCACCAAACCGTCGAGTCTTCGCCCTTTGACCTTCCTTCGCCTGCTTGTACCTCAGAGGAACAATTATGGAGTCCACCACAACGGTTCCTCGACGTTTGTCGTATTGGTGACTTCCAGAGCATCGACCAAGAATGGCTCGATATCGTTGAAGCCTACACGCGACGCGACCTCGCTCACTCGGCTGATCGTTTCCTCGCCATATCGGGCCTTGCCGTCCGCTTTCTTGAAGCCAAGATGGACGGAGGTGGTAAAACCCGTGTTGGCGAGCAATACCTGGCAGGGTTGTGGCGAGAAGATCTAGCTAGACACTTGTCGTGGTCGGTTGCAAGCGCTGTGGATTCAAGGGGGAGCCACCAAGACGTTGCGCCATCGTGGTCGTGGGCTTCATTGCCGTTATGCGTCAACACAAAGATGAAGCATGCTTTTAGGCAGTCGCCACACTTCCAGTTTGTGGGAGTTCGTCAGTTCAGTTCAGACCACACCCTCATAAGCCCAACCGCCGCTCTTAACCAGCAAGCTATCACCGACCCTCGCCTTCGCAGCAAGTTAGCCGAGCAACAAGGCCGCACTGTCAAGCAGATCGAGATAAAGGGTCGCTTCCGCCGCTTCATTTCCGAAAGCTCGTGCGCCGTATCGTGGGAAGCAATCGAATGGAAACGCGGTGATCGTGTCGGCTTCAACTTTGAACAATTTCCCGGTCGCAATCTGCATTCGAGGAACCACGATGATGGCCGTGTAGTATCCAAAGACGCTCATGGTGGGGAGGTAGTGGGGCAGCTGGATTATATTGTGTCACCCTCTAGCGCTTACATTGGGACTGAGAAGAGTGACAATGTCGCTTTGGCAGACGGGGAGGAAACAGAGTTAATGTGCCTTGAGCTCGGAGAGCTCGCAATGTTGCTGCTTCAAAGAAATCCCGGATCCGCAGAGACCTGGCGGAGAGTAGGTGTTTGTATTGGTTATGAACAGAGGAAAGGTTTCTTTTATGGTTGTGAAAGTAGGACAGTTGTCTTGTCTTGACCGCTTTCGTTTGCTGCCTTGTCTTGGGATGCTTTTGATAGGTTGGAGGAGGCAAAGGACGTTGGTCAATAGGTAGAGTATGCTAGACATCACATGCCCAACACCGAATGTACAAAAGTAATTACATGTGTTCTTTGTCGACGTTGCCAAGCAATGGGCCTTGTGCCAATAATGCGGGAATCATCGAATTGTAAGTAGGTACTGAACACAAACTCATACCAACAGGAGAAATTATTCGGGAAAACTTCAGGAATCGTCCCAACTTGCCCTCTGCGTTCGCGAGCCAATTTTTGCGCTGGTCAGCATGCATTACCGAAACCTCGTGGGTGCAGTCGTCCTTTCAAATTACAACCCAAGCAACAAGTGCAGTTCTTTATCTACTGCGCGGGACCCAGGATGTTGGCCTCGTAGATGGTGGTCGACTTGCCAGTGTTCAAGTTCTGGATCTACGCCCCGTCCATCCATCATTGTCAGCGCCAATGATCAGACCGCCCGTTGGCCAGCAACTTTCCGGTAGTACGACCAAACATACCTCATATCTTGGGTTCTCTGGGCTGGCATTGACATTGCGGCCGGCTTGCTGACCGGGCTCGGTCAAAACGTCCTTGACTCTGCCCACACTCTCCAAGGTGTGCGAGTCGGGCCCTTGTCGATGCAAGATATCAGTGACTGTACAAGATGAACCTCGCAACGCAAATAAAAACTTACCTCCCACGGGCTTGTAGCGGACAGTCTGACCGGGCTTGTACATGACCATCTTGAAATCTTCCTGGTTAGGTATCGAGCTAGGGGAAACGGGCAGCGGCGGCAACTGCGTGTCTCGCACGATGGAGCTGAGTGTTACACCAAAGATCCAGGAAAGGGAAGAGGTGGGAACCCGCTCCCGACTTCGTTGTGTACCTAAATACTTCTAGGTAGGTAGATACCTTCTAGGTAGCCTGGCGTGCCTCGATCCCTCTCCAGCAAGAAACATACTAGGTTGATGGACATCTGATATCACCTTGACATCTCTGAAACCATCATCTCAACGACACCAGGTGCTGGAGTCCATGGTAGAGTGGTGACAGCAGCCAGCCGAACTGATTCGGATGCCACTCCCGTCGAAGGTCTTCAATGCTGAACACCAATTGCGTAGGTACATGCAGCGGCGCATCAGTATCGATCACAGTCTGACGTCATCGGGCCTTGATGAGTGTTTGTTTCTCGAACCTTTGGCATCGACCGTTCAGGCGTCCTCTTGAAGCATGCATGTTTGCTCTCATTGCGATGTACGGCCCTTCGTTGCTGTTGACTAGTGATTCCCTAACTGCCGGCCGGCAACGATGCTGCCTAGCACGTGGGCTAGACGACAGGACAGAGGAAATCGGTAGTAAAAGAGACCGACGTTGACGGCCTCGGCAACACCTCACTGGGATTTATTCATTCCGACTGGCTAGCGGTAGGCTTGGTTATTTCGAAACCTTAGGTAGCTACGCTGATTGCATTTTATAACGTGAATCTTCATGTAAAAGAAATCCGAGTGTTCCAACATCGATGTTAGTTCTGCTAACGTTCTTACTTTGTAGAGGTACAAATGCCCCGCTCCCAGGCCCCGCGTCCTGCGAGATGGCCCCGCAATGAACCTGATGCAGTGATTCGCCGCTTCGTACACCGTCGGTACAGGTACCTCTACGTACCTAGGTAGAACCGAACTCACGGAACCTGCATCGTCCTGTCCTCATCAATTCCAACCAAACCTTGGTTCTCATGAAAACATCCCTTCCCAAGCCAGCCAGTGACTTCTCGTCCCTGGGGCACGCGATTTGCAGGCTACAGTCAGTGTAACGAAGCGATGCTATCCTGGACCACCACGTTCTTCAGCGATTCGCAATGTCAACCCGGTCCGCTAATGTGACGTTCCAGCGGCCCCTGTGCCCGAACATGCGTTCATGAGGAAAGGGTAACCGAAATGCGGATGAAGCCATCCGCCATGGTTTGGTCGCTGTGGACATTGTTTTTCACCCGCGACCAGAAATACAGGTTGTGATGGCATCCGATTGTATGCTCGGGCATGCTCTAGGTAGCCACATGCAGTCCGTTTTTTTTGAAGTATATTCTATTTCTGCAATCCCAAGTGCTGAACTCCCTAAGCAGCAGAAAATGATAAAAAGCATCACCTTCCACCCCGAATTCTCCCCTCGAGCTTGTAACCGTTAGCTGGTACGCTCCTCAGGTCGCGATCCTCGAATCACGATGCATTCAAATCTCGGGTCCCTTCTCGGCCTTGCGGCCATGCTCCCTCTTGCGTCTGCCTCTTTCGAGGGCAACCTCAACTACCAACCCCCGTCCGCCCGCTCGTCACACATCAACCTCGGCCTCTCCCTCCCCCTCATCACTTCCCGCACGCTGAAACGCTCGCTCGTCGCTTACCAACCCTCAGAGCTGAACTTTACCCATGGAGTTGCTTCGGGAGACCCTTATCCCAACTCCGTGATTATCTGGACTCGCGTGGCGCCCACTGCTGAGTCGGATAGGAGTAATGTAACCGTGGCGGAGACGGTCGAGCTCTACAGTCATGAGACGGAAAAGTACATCAAGGCAGATGCGAATCCCATTTGTGTCGAATGGAAGGTTTGGGAGTCACAGAAGGGATACAACGGGACTGCAGAGGGCCCGCTGAGACGCAGCGGGAAGGCGTATACAACTAGTGATATTGACTTTACAGTCAAGGTGGGTTCTGCCCCTTAGATTGATGGGAGGAAAAGGTGGCTGACAGTACCTAACTAGGTCGAAGCTGACGGCTTGGAGCCTTGGACGCTTTACAGCTACCAGTTCAACGTCTGCGGCTCCAACAACACTAGCCCTGTGGGAAGGACAAAGACTGCCCCGGCCGAGAATGCCGAGGTCGATGAGGTCAAGCTAGCTGTGTTCTCTTGCTCGAGCCATGGTGCGTCCTTGCAGACAAGGAAGATGAGATTGACTCGGTGCCCATTGACCACAATTGCTGATTTGAACCTGTTGGCTATTAGCCAAGGGCTTCTTTAACGTTTACGGCAATGCTGCCCGGAAAGACAAGCATGATTACGTTGTCCATCTCGGCGACTACATCTATGAAGATGCGTCAAGTGGTCCTAGAGCACACAAGCCCGCGAACAAGCTGTTCACTCTGTACGACTATCGGACACGCCATGGACAGTACCGTACAGACAACGACCTACAGCTTTTGGCCCAGAACTATGCGTGGATTCCCACCTGGGATGATCACGGTTAGTCCCGTTGCATACTACCTATGCTCCTCCCACCCTCTAACCACCATGACCGTATAGAATTTGCCAATAACGGCTACCGAGATGGCTTCTCGGCGCTTAACAACACCGAGGCCTCCTTTAGGAACGACGGGCCCTCCATCAGTGTCGATACGCGCAAGATCAACGCCGTGCGTGCCTACTTCGAGTGGATGCCGATCCGCCAGGTGGACCTTGACGATAATTTGCGAATCTGGCGCAACTTCAGGATGGGCAAGCTGTTGGATCTTATCATTATTGATACTCGTAACTACGATCGAAGTATCACCAGTACCGGGAACAACGATGCCTATATTGAGGCGATCAGGGATGATCCTTCAAGAACGCTGATGGGAGGCCGACAGGAGAAGTGGTTCTTTAGGCAGTTAAGCGAGAGTAAGCAGAGATCGGCAACTTGGAGAGTGGTAGGGAACCAGATCGTGTTTTCGAGGATACTTGATGCGAAGGGAGTACTGACAGGGACCGATAACTGGAGTGTAAGTGTCTCTTCTTCTCTACCGAACTCGAGCTGCCGCCAACATAAGGTTTCAGGGGTACGTCGCCAGCAGGAACCGCACCCTTCAGCATTTGTACGACAATAACATCTCCGACAACGTCTTCCTGTCTGGCGACAGCCACCAGAACTGGGTAAGTTCTGTTCTCCTGTCACTTCTCTTCTTTCCGACACTAACAGCCTTTTGAAGGTTTCTGATCTCGCCTGGCTCGGCACCAAGCCCTATGATGCCGCCACTGGCTCGGGAGCCATCGGCGTTGAGTTCGCAGGAACAGCCGTCACCTCTTCTGGCCCCAGCGGTACCATCGCCACCGTACAAAAGGCGACCAAGACCAAGGTCGACGATAACCCAGAGCTGCAATGGCAAGAAGGGTACTACCGCGGGTACTTCCACCTCTCGATCAAGAAGTCCAAGATCGATGCCCAGTTCTTCGGTTCGCCCAGCGTAGCCACCCGCAACGGTTGGGACCTGCCCCTGGCAAATTTCACCGTGCTCGCTAGGGATAATCATTTGCAGAGACCGGTTGGGGGCGGAAGAGTTGAGGCGGGGAGTTTGAAGGGAGGTAAGACGGTGGGTACGAACGTGACGCTTGACACAAACGGGTGGAAGTGGAAGAAGGTAGGGTTCGAGAAGATGTTTGCGATATAGTCGACGACGGCACAGCGCCAGCTTTTTCTCGAACGTTGACTGTCCCTCGTCCAAACAGCAAGCTGCTCTGTCGCAACCACTAGAGGTATGAAAGCCTAGGGCAGCAATGGCCACACCCTCCGCAGCATCCTCCCAGTGTTACGAAACTTGTCTGGATCAATGCTGTGACGTGCCGACACCTCCCCCAATTTGTGATCTTTCGCCGGGTTTATCACTTCCCTCACCTCTTTCCAATCCTTCGCTCCACACAATTTCGCGACTGTCCTATAAAAGCCCCACCTCAATGTGTACTTGGCCACCATGTAAACAATGGGTGCAGTATGGCGCGCCAAGGAAAACGGAGGAAGTCTGCGCAAGGGGAAGCCGTCGTGACGGGCACGGCTTATAGAGAAGAAGACGTCGGCGGTCTCGCTAAGTCGGCTGACAGTGGTAGTAGCAAAGCGCAGCTCACGGAGCTCTTCGAGGAGTCGGGCGCGGTACCAAGTCGGTGGGGACTGGCAGGGTAGAGAGAGGACTGTGTGCCATCTACTGAGGAGGCGGTGGAGGAGACGATCGACGCTTGTACGCGTGGGTTGGCGCATTGTTTGTTGGGTCTTCGGCGGGTGGCCGAAGTGTTTGTCGGCGTCGCGCGGATGGTTGGGGCGGTTTGTCGAGCTACTTCTTGAGAATCCACGGGGACACGACAGGGTTGGATATACTCTACTAAACTGTTATTTTGGCGAAAAGGAGGAGGATGACGTCGGAAGGAGATGGTGTTTACGTTATGAAGGTGTGACCGATACATGCAGCCGACCGGCGATGTTGTTGTTGACTTGTTGGCGCTGTAGCAGAGTTGAAGAGTTAAAAGGAAACTAAGTGGCCGTATGATAAAGAATTGGGAGTCCATAGCAGCGCAAAGACATGTCTGAGTGACGAATTCCGCGGGATAAAAACTGAACCTTGATTGTGCTGTCCGTTTTGACGGCGGGGTTGGGAACGGGTACTTGCATTCCGCTCCGGGCAGCCGCCCCGTCCGTCGCAATCGGAACATTCAACGAAATCAGGCATCGCACACCGACGGACAACCACGCCGGACAATGACAATCAATTATCAAACACACCGCCTACAGCAGACATGTTAAGGCGAGTGCAACAACTATAAAGCACTATGGTTCCTGGACCGTAGGCCTCGCGCATACGCCATACAGCACAGCTGCTGGAGACTCACAGAGAGCACCATCGGGTCCAGGGCAAATTCCGGCTGTTCTTTGCCCACAATGGCTTTGTCAATGTCAACAAAACAGCAAACAACAACCTGAGGAAAAGGAATGACGGGAAATAGCCGTGACGGTGCGTACATGGAGATATCCGGACGGGAGAGGTACAGATAGGTATTTAACACCGCCGCGCCGGGTGCCTGGATGTCATTTTCTCAACCACTTCCACCATCGACGCAAAAGCCTTTTGACCTTGTCCTTCACTCCTTGTCCATCCCTCTCTACACACGCAGCTCTTGCTATCATGTGTTCCGAAGCTGATCAGTCTCCGACAACAGTCGCGGCGCCTCCAACTCCCGTCAGACCCACCATTATCGGCATCTATGGCCTCCCGGGCTCCGGAAAGTCGACCATCCTCGAGCACCTTACACTCTCAGTTTCAAGCAAGACGTTCGCCGTCTACGAGGGCTCTTCAGTCATTGCCTCTCTGATGGGCCCAAACCGTGGACTGGGCGACTTCCATGCCTTGACCGAAGAAGAGAAAACTCGGTACCGCGAGCTCGCCATCACCCAGATCCGTGACGAGTGCCAAAGGTCGGGCCTGGCCGGTGTTGTTGCCGGGCACTACATGTTTTGGCCCAGGGGCAGCGAGCAGGGAACGGTGGTCTGGACAGAAGCAGACCAAGATACGTTTACGCATATCATCTACCTTCAGGTGGCCGCGGAAACGCTTTGCCGTCGTAGACAGCGCGACCAGATCAGACAGCGCGAAGCAGTGACACCTGAGCATCTCCACAAGTGGCAAGAGGAGGAAATGCGGCAACTGGATTCCCTGGCAAAGAATTCGGGAATTCGCTTCGAATGTTTCAAATATGGCACGGTGGAACATTCGGCTTCCGAGATATTACAAAAGCTCCACGGGTTCCGCACGGAATCGGAACACTGCAACCACGTCCGAGTGCTAGCCGCAGTGGACGAGATGGTAGCCAACATCACGGCTTGTCGCAATACCAAGGTCACCACGGCTCTGGTGTTTGACGCAGACAAGACTCTAACTGCCAAAGATACTGGCAGAGAATTTTGGGAGAGGCAATCCAGTAGACCCCTGGGCAAGCACGAGCTGACCCCGGCCGACAAGATATTCCGCGAACATGGCTACACCTAC
This sequence comes from Neurospora discreta FGSC 8579, assembly GCA_009805215.1. Taxonomy (NCBI): domain Eukaryota; kingdom Fungi; phylum Ascomycota; class Sordariomycetes; order Sordariales; family Sordariaceae; genus Neurospora; species Neurospora discreta. The sequence continues at coordinate 278,158 of RANX01000044.1, read as the reverse complement.
GAGGCATTCCGCCAGGTAGCCATGTTGTACAGTAATGCACAGAGAGATTTTGAGAGTGTCTGCAATGAGGTTGCGAAGGAGATCACTCTTTATCCCGAGCTTCTGTCTATACTGCGCCGTGTCCGAAAGCACGAGCACGTCATGGCTGTGGTGGTAACTTGCGGACTGCAGCGGGTTTGGGAGCTTGTGATGGAGAAAGAAGACTTGGGAGGGCACGTCACGATCATTGGCGGCGGTGACATTCGCGAGAGGTTTATCATCACTGCCAAATCCAAAGAAGGCGTTGTCAACCGTCTTCGAGGCCCTCTTTATGATCTTCGTGTGGTGGCTTTTGGAGACGGCCCCCTCGATCTACCAATGCTCCGGGCTGCCGACGAAGGCGTTGTGGTTGTAGGTGAGGAACTGACTAGGAGCAAGTCGATGGACAACGCTCTCTCCATGGCCATTGGGCAAGTCAACACCAACGACGCACCCCACAGCCACACCCTCCGTCAGACTCTCCTCCCATACACCGTCACTCCTCGTCTCCAAACCGCCCGGCTTCCTGTGGTCGACCTCTCTGACCCAACCGACCCCTTCAATCAGTCCCTTTTCGACGGCCCGCCCTCCAACCTTTTACATGCTAGCAACCGTCCCTCCGCCAGGCTTCTGATGACCCCGACTCGCGACGCTAATATCTCTGGCCCAGCGCTGAGGGAAGCACATCGTCGCATTGGCTGGTACCTAGCCACGGAGTTTATTACGTCCCTTATAGGCCTGGAAGAGTACTCTATCCCTCACGTTCAAGGACACACTACCACCGGCCATCGTCTCCTTCGTGAACAAGACACGACCATTGTCGCCCTGATGAGGGGCGGAGAGCCCATGGCTTTTGGCGTCAACGAAGCCTTTCCACTCGCCATGTTTTTGCACGCCAAGACACCGGAGGATGTCAAGCCTCACCACCTATCCAATCAACACACGATTATCTTGGTGGACTCAGTAGTGAATAACGGGAAGACGGTGTTGGAGTTTCGTGAACGGATACGTGCCATGGATGAAGGGAAGGATATCCACCTTGTGGTGGTCGCCGGGGTTGTGCAGGTGGAGGCTACAGGTACAGGGCATGAATTGGGACGGCTCTTGAGGAAAGATAGCAAGTTCCATTTGCTGGCATTGAGAATGTCGGAGAATAAGTTTACCGGGAGGGGAGGGACAGACACGGGTAACCGGTTGTTCGGATCTACTCATTTGGATTGATCCAGACCCAGGTGTTGCCTGAACGGTAGAGGTAGTATGGATCAGAACGTTATTGATTGAAAATCCTGCCGTTTTGCTAACCGGTCTCGGTGTTTCTCCCTTTTGATGTGATGTTTGTCTTGCTCCTGCAATGATGGCAGGACCTCCACGTACACGTTCAGCGTTAAATGTGAACCCTGAACCCTGACCAGAGCTTGACCGCTAGCGGCTTGATCACTGGGTGAGTTTTGCTTCTGCCTCGCCTTCATGTAGTCAAGCACAAGCGAGATGCGAACTGAGCAAATCAAGATAGGTATTGATATGCCGGTAATTGAAGCCACCTTTCCAGATGCGCTAGGTTTCAATCTTCAGCGCTGCATCGTATTAGCTATAGTGCTGCTGAACGAAGGGAAAGCCTACGTGCACCCACCCCAAACCTTCCCACACCCATTTATTCCACGTGTCAGCTGTCATGTAAATTATCGAGTTATAGCCGTATTTCTGGAGGTTTTGGAAGTGTCATACTATTTGAATCACCCCTCTCCCTCCCATCCAGATTTAACATGAATCGCTATATACTTTAATCCTCGAAGGGTGATAACTTAGATCTTATGCCGGCGAGGTTACGTAGATTGGAAAGGTAGGGGGGTTTGGGGCTATAGATGTAAGTATTGGTATGTAACGTACGATACCTAGAAATTGATAATACGAAATGGGTGGTGTAAAATGGGTGTGAAAGGCTGTGTAAAGAAGAGCCAAATGATTGGCCGAGTTAGAGCCGATGTCGTGTGCAATGGAAAGACGAACTATAGTACCTCTAGGTAAAAACGGGATTTTCAATGCTAGATGTCATCTAGCTGACAGGCCTACTTTTTGGTGGATTTCTGGGTATAGGAAGGTTTGGGGTGGGTGCACGTAGGCTTTCCCTGAATGAAGGCCTGGATAATGCACTCTTGAACGGATGATATCATTGATGCGGGCTCCTCACACGACTAGGCATTTCGAACCAATCCCAAAGACTGTTCGTTTCCCCAATCACACTCGTGCTAGTGTAGACCTGGGTGAAGATGGACTAGGTATTTGTCCCCTACTGCATACCACTCGAAGCAGTTTAGCTCAGGATTCAGCCGCCAGCTGAACCAAAGCCGGTCGCCCAATAAAAGCAATGATTGTTCCATAGACTACTGCGTGATTTCGAATGCGTACAATGTGATAAATTGTTATATTCACCATATAACCATACGAGCATGTGAGTCTAGACTCACTGCTGGCATGGATGCGCAATCTCCAACGCTCTTCATCCGATACCTACATGTATATATCTAACTACCTAGTAACTTGGAAAGTTGGTACAGTCATTACCTCTATGTGACCTGTCGTCGATATCTGCAGGTGGAGGTGTAGGTAGAGGTAGGTACTTGTATGCTCGAAGAGAGTCAATACTATAGCCTATTGAGTCTCAAGCTCCCACTACGGACCGCGTGTCCTGTAACTACCTATGTAAGCACTCAAGAGCTGCTGGAAGACGTAGATACCTCTAGGCCATGTCACCTGTGCTGAGTGAGGAAGGTACGAACAGTGTTTCATTTCCTAAGGTTCCAACTTCACTTCCCGCTTGGCTTTATTACCTCTATTGACTTCTCGAAGGGTCATATTCTCGCAGATGCTATTGTTGATGTCTAGAACTGTACGGAGAGAACCTTTTGGCATTCTGGCACACTTATTTGAAACGCCGCACGGTGATACTTACACTACTTGTGACCGATTTTGCCCGCACGTTTTGTTGATTGACTCGGTAGTCGGTGTTCTCAACTGGTGTAAGTGGCGTATAACACAATTTCTCTGATATTGATTGTGCGGTGAGGAACTACGGTTGTGGCTGGGCGTTTCCTTCCTTCGTGCAGAGATTTACCAAAAATCTTTCCCCGACAGGTGCTCAAGTCGCACATGTCTCTTCTTGATCACCATGCTTTCCCAATCCGGATCAAAACATAATCACTCCAGCACTTACCAAGCACTCCGGCTTGGAGAGACGCTACAACGCAAGTATTCAGCTGCCGACTGACATCGCCACTTGCCAGTTATAGATTTCCGCGGTCATCAACCAGTTTGCTCTGATGCAGGATGTTGGCTGTCCAGATGAAGAAGCAATGCTGGTTTCAAGGAGTCGCTGTAAGTGACCAACCAGTCTATCACAGGAGCTCGTATGTGACACCACTGGGCTCCTCGACGGTGGCAATAGACAACATGACTACGCCATCGACAGGAAAGTGGCAAGCTGAAGGTGAAATCGCGGAATCGGCATCTGCTTAGCAGCCCGTACGAGATGTCACGTTCGGACCATCTGTTGGGAACATGCGTTGTATCCATGAGCAGCATTGATGACCACGCCCGCTGGTGTATGAGGAGCACGAGGGGGGAAACCGTAGTTGCACATGGTTTTCCGGTAGCCCCAAAGACGCCAACCCAAACATCACCGGCAGGGAACAGGAACCGAGGCGAGAGATACATTTGATTTACTGAGGGCGGCTGTAGACCTGGCATATAAAGGTATAAAGGGCGACCACAATCCTCCAGAAAAATCTAACTCTCTTCTTCTCATCATCAACATTCAGGTCAATACCACGAGGTGTACCAAACTTCCTTCCCCTTGATTTGGATCTACCTCTATCAACTTCCCACCTCGTTCTCAAACCGCCAAGATGCCTTCTCCCGTCCAAGCCGGCCACGAGCTCCTCATCGACCTCTTTGATGGAGGAGCCCTAGGCGCACCACTCACCGTCAAGTGGCAGCAAAACTTCACGGAACGTCAGGCCTCCTATTACCGCGTTGATGCCTACAACACCACAACCAACGAGCCGGTGCCCTTCTTCATTGCCGCCGAGTTCTACAAAAGTTCAACTGCTAGCAACCCCAATCACATTACCAAGGTGGCCACCCTACTTCCGGGAGGTATGTGGTCTTTTATTCCCTTTTTTCCAGTCTCTGAGCATCTTCAAAAGAAGTCCATTGAAACGCTGACGGACAAAACTAGAGGGCTACAAGCTCCGGGTTGACAACAAGCTCCAGTACGGTCAGAAGAACGCCGCGGGCGAGAGCCGCTTCGTCGTCTTCCACGACAAGGAGCGCAAGCCGTACCAGCACCGCTTCATCGAGACTGCCGTCCTGTCGACCCTCGCCAAGTCGGGTGAAGGCGCCGCCGACAAGGTCCTCGCCAGCTTCGGTCTGGGCGGCGCCGCCTCCGCCGTCACCGACGCCGCCAAGGCTTACATTGGCGACTACCTGCACACCTTCTAAGCTGCCAGGCAGACTTAACATTGGGCTGGTTACGCGCAGAGGCGTATACACCACACGGTCTTGTTTCTTTCATCCTCTAAGTATTCCAAAATCGAATACAGCTCTCAGAATCGGACGGAATGGCAATAGTGTCTTCAAGCCTTCAACAGGCCTAAGATAGTTTCTCTATACAGTATCGCATTGAATTCAAGGATGTTTCTCAACAGTTGTCCAACGGTGATATCCAACGATGGCATTCCGTAATAGGTAGAGCCTTTAGTTACTTCAGCCCGGAGATCGCTCGAGTTGTTTGGGCGAAACCGTTAATACTCGGTGTGCAAAGGACGCTCGGGAACCCAGGTAGGTATTCAGACTTGGACGGCATTGCCACAAAAGGTAATCGTCAAGGAAGAACAGGGGAGGTTGCCCAAGAAAACACAAGCCACCGCCAACGTGTTAGTGCGCCAGTGGGCTAGACAGTGGTGCTCCTCTTTCGACTGCCCTTTTGGGAACCAGCAATAACGTGATTGGTTCGGGTACAAGCTGCCCCTGAATCGGCCACCAAGCCCCCTGTATCCACGCTCCATGCTTTCCTCTGCTACGCGTCCCATACCTAGGCAAACCAGGCACCGGATAACGTCGGTGAACCCCGCGGTCGCTTGGAGATGGACACCCGCAATCGGCCATCGATCGGACCCGGCATTAGGTACGTGTAACAACATACTCAGTCCAACACGCAACCAACACGGACAGACTTCAACAAATTGTCCCCTAAATCTCGCGGCAACGCTTGAGACAGCAATCCTACCTACCTACCTACCTACCTACCTACCTACACAATATTGACAGCGATAACGGCATCGCTGCTCTGGCTTCCGTTTGCGCTTGGAAGACGGCATCATTCCGCGCACAGGCTAACAACCGAGCTGTACAACTACGATTTCTTTGTGATCTACGCCCGAAACCTTCACCTCTACACGATCGAACCATGTATGAACCTCCCAAGACCACTGTGTCTCCCTCTCGCGAAGCAAAGCTCGGTCCCAACCCCGGCATCGAGGCTGATCAGACCCCAGCCACGCCCGGTCCATCGCTGGGCCCCGAAGCTTCCGTTTCCAGGCCCGACGAAGTGCTCAAGTCCGCCGATGTCGCCGATGACCAGGACCAAAACAATGAAGATGAAAGAAGAGTTGGAGATGGACGAAGCGGAGATGATGGCCATGCTGCCAAGTTATTTGTAGAGTGCGTGTCGTGATCGCTGAAAGGCATGGAAAATAATCCCGAAAGTGGAAACAGGCCCTGGACATCGAGTTTGATAGGTTGTTTGATAGGCTTGAGGCTTTATGACTGATGGACGATGTGGATTGGAGGGAAGCTTTGCAAAAGGATCGCGGAGACGTTGGGGATAAGCATGGTATGTGGTAATGAGCAGAGCATAGAGGTACGTATCTATTATCCCATCTTGGAACATGACCACTCCCAAATAACGAGGCTCAACAACGGCGGCAAGAGACTCAGAGCACCTGATTTGGAGAACTTGATCTTATGGCTACTACCCAGGTATGTAGACCTTTTCCTATTCCTTTCGCCCCCCCATGGTAATTCCTTCTGTTTTTTTGTTTTTTTCCCGCGTTTCCTTCCTCTTCCTCTCCTTTCTTCGTCAGGTCATTTACCGCGGTCAGTACCTCTGTTATCTTTCAGAGTCTTGAAGAAACCTCGTGATCACTGAACCTATTGCGAAGCCTTGACGGGTGGCCGCCTCCGTTCGCGAGGGCGATCCCTCAGTTGCCATGAACAAGCTGCAGATCTTTTCTAAGCGTGAAGTAATAAACACTGTGGCAGTCACGATAGGGAATAGCCAAACCCTTGGGCTTGCTATCCTTGAAACCCTGGTAGACGAAGGTGTCCGACGTCAAGAAACTAATTTGCACCAATCCATAATGTTAGCAATTCATTTCGCTGAATCAAACAGATTTATTCTACCCAGCCTTCATCCGACTCCTCCAAAACTTCACACCAAAAAGGGAGGAAAACCAAAACAACTGACCCAACAGCGGGATAATCCGCCTGCTTCTGCGCATCTTTGGTGATGTTCCAGCTCAACATGTTGTTGTAGTTGATGAACAGGCATCCCTGCACCGAACCTTCCCAAACATGGAAGATGCCGTCATCGTCGAAGCGGTCCATCAGGCAAAGAGAATCGTCCGGGGGGAGGTAGGTGAGGTCGTGGCAGTTCTTGTCGTCTTCGCAAATCTGTTTTTTGTTTTTTTTTTTTTGTTTTTTTATTAGTCAGTACAGCTGTTAACTTAGGAAGTCACTCGGACGCTGCGGAGCTGGGAAAATCTGAGGAAAAACGGCCATTTGAAAGTGAACATACCACAACCAAGGAATCGGTTCCATTACCCCAGTTGGGTCTCTTCTGGCAGTTGAAGAAGTGAATGACCTCGTTATTACCGCCCGTCCATTTGGGCGGGTCCTTCCTCGCGTTCAAGGCCAAGCCCTCGTCCTCACGGTTGTTCAACGGACCGTAGCGGTTGTACGCAGCCAAAGCGTCTTCTGGACTGAGAGGGACATTGGGACTGGTGCTAATGGGATCAGCAATAGCCGGGTTGGGACCGGCCAGAACGAAAGCGGCCAGGTTGAGAAGGCTGAGGAGGAGGGTGCCGCCGACGACAAGGGACTTTAGGGCTGAGGCAAACATTCTGAGATCTTCCGAAGGGATTGAAGATGCGGATTAGGAATGTGTGTCGAAAGGATCTCGTTGGTCGAGAGCCTAAGACCATGAAGAATAGATAATCGAAAGATGCCGTAGCTTGCAGCGGCTGCCGAGTCCTTTGCGCAAGTTTGTCTGGCTGAGTTGCCGCCACCTTGAGGAATCGGCGGTTGGAACTCAGCTAAAAGGGAGAGGATTCAGCTCTTATACTGCTAAAGGTGGAAAGAGCAGCCAAGGAATATTGGAAGAAAGTGCCGGTGAAGGGAACCACAGTGAATGGAAGTGCTTGTGAAGGAAAGTCGGTGAAAGTGAGTGCCATTGAAGGGAGCCTCAAATGTGATGAACCTAATGGACGCCAAGTCGTTGCAACGGTAGGTAGGTACTTCTATGGAACTCTAGGTTTTAACGCATAATAACCCTTTCCTGTGTGAGATGTTCTGAAGAGCGCTGTGGATGTGTGGGTGAAAACCCCCCACTCAGCTGGATTACCCATCTTGCTACCGCATGCAAACCAAAATCTGGACTAACAAGTGGCCAGGGGCGAAGCTTCTCTAGCTCCAGTCTCACTTTGTTGTTGCTCCAAAAAACACTATTAGATCCATGAAGGATCCATGTTGATATCCGCGCCCTCATATCGTCACCTTCCTCACCACCCTGCCCTTCACCAACACCCTCACAATATTCCGATCATCCCCTGTCATCACAAACTTCTCGAACACCGTCCCCAACCCGTCCTGCTCCTCCACCATCGTCATCACCCCGTCCCGCTCCCAGTCCACCACCAACGCATCGAACTCCTTCCCCACCTCGAAATTTCCCACCTTGTCCTCGAGACAACAAACCTCGGCGCCACCCAACGTCGCCAAGTAAAAGGCCTCAGCAATTTTCAAACCCTTATCTCTCCCGTTCGACTCGACCTCCCGCGCATGACTAGCAATCATGGCCTGCCTTATCGCATCCAGCATCGAAGATGAAAACCCTCCTCCACTGTCAGTCCCCAGACCGACTTTGATCCCGCGGTTGAGGAACTCTCGGATAGGAGCGGCCATGAACCCGCCGCCCACCGTCATGTTGCTTATCGGACAGTGAGCCACGCCACACTGCAGCTCTTTCAGCTTGTCAAATTCGTAGGGGGTCATGTAGCAGCAATGCGCCAAGATAGACCGCTTGGTCAGAAGACCGTAGTGATCGTAAAGGTCGGCTTCGGAAGAGAACTGGGGGAAGAGTTCACGGGTAGCGGCAATCTCCTGCTCTGCTTCGTTGAAGTGCGTCTGAATGGGCAGGTCAGGGTTCTTGGCTGCCATTTGCCCGAGGCCAGCAAGACATTCGGCGTCACAGGAGATGGCAAAGCGAGGGGTGAGGACGTGCTTCAGTAGCTTTCCCTCGGGGTCAATCTTCCGAATGTGGGCGATGCAGGATTCTGTAATTTGAAGGGACTGCTCGACTGACGCATCACGGTAGTAGTCAGGGCAGTTGCGCGTCATGTTGCACTTCCCTACGAAGGCGCGCTGGCCTTTGGCGAGGCACAGATCGGCGAGGATGTTGGTTGCCTCGGGATGAATGGAGCCATAGTAAGAAGCGGTGGTGATGCCTTGTCGAAGAAAACCGTCGATAGCGGAGGAGTAAATACGCTGCGCGTGGGAGGGATCACGGAAGCGACCTTCGTTGGGGAAGGTGATTGCGGAAAGCCAGTCCAGGATGTGTTGGCCTTGTCCGAGCCCACGCTGGGCCCATTGGGGGGCGTGGTTGTGTGTGTCAATGAAGCCGGGGATGAGGAATTGGGAAGGGGAGAGACGGTGGAGGGTTGTGGTGGTGGTGTCTCTAGGTAGGAGATGTTTTAATATTTGAAGCTATCACAAGAGACTGACAATCAGTGGTTATTATCAGAACGTCAACCTACATGAGGCCTTCAACCTCTCCCGGCTTCACGTCTTTGTGAAAGGCAGTGATCACGCCCTGCGCTTCGACAATCAAAAGGGCCGAAGGGAGGATCTCAAGTTCATGGCCAGGCGTTGACAGCGAGTGGACGACGGCGCCGTAGAACGCTTGGGCTTTGAATTCGTGCGATCCCATGTTTGCGGCGATTTTGACAAGTGGAAATGTTCCTTCAGGTCCGTTCGGTGGTTTGCGTTGATGTTATCGGTCCTGCATTCCAAACCCACGGCAGGATGAAGCCTCAGGGAACATCTGCGGGGGAAGTTGCACGGCGCCACCCCTCAGCGCTGAAATGGTAGCGGCCCGGGTTAGGTTGTTCCTGACCCCGCTCCACGATACGTGGCATGCACTAACAAATCCGCCAGCCAGTTCGACAACTCGCTGAAGACACTCGCCTCTTTCAACACCAAGAAGAACGGGCAATGTCTCAAAGGAGGTTCTTGATCCAATTTGTATCTGCTCAAAAGAACTGGCTGGCTCGTCGGTGACAAAATTGATGCCACTTATAAACTAGTTCGATACCGCTTATCATAAGTCAGAAAGGCAGTTGAGAAACAGTGATAGGGATTACCATAAGTCGCAAAGACATCGGCTAGAGTCCTATGGGGATAATTCTACCTAGAAAATGCCTAGAAATGGAGCTCATAAGTATTTTGAGACCGCTTGGTTGTATACTAAGAGTATCTCCAAGGTATAATGGCAGATGTGTCAACAGTTTTGTCCAGGACGAGGCTGGGTAAAAGACTTGGGAAGTTCTCATAGAGGTATCCATGGTGTCCTCTCAACGAGTAACACTCTGGTTCTGCATTGTTAGTGCTAGCGGCTTTGCATGCCAAGACCGGGCCGCAGTGTGCTTGTCGCCTTCCCGCTGTCCACCGGCGAGCGTCACCAGCTTCACGGAAACCGTGCTATGGCATCTTCGACTGCCCGGTTCGTAACCGAACGAACGAAGCGTCCAATACTACAGTGGATTATGCGCATAATGTGTCGAAATAGGAAGGCGACGTCCATTGGATTGATCTTTCCCAACCCAGGCAATCTGGTGAATGAATGATGTATCATGTGTGCGGCAATACCCAGGTACAAGCCCTTCCTCGTTCCGTCATCCCCTAATTTCCATTTCAATCGAACTTTTCATCAACCTCTTGAGTTTAGGGGACCATGTCACCTCCATTCCAAGCCAATTCCCAGGAGCACTCGGCCGTCTCTGAAGCGCGGAACCTCGCACTCCCAATTACGAGCAACCGCTGGCGCGATTAGAGAGGCACTGGGTAGTGCAAGTATTTCCAATCAAGGTATCCCTAGTCAATGCACTGACATAGCTATCGCTAACACAGCCATTCAGCGCCTTCCAGGCCGCAGTTTGCAGATAGCGGAACTGCGCATCCTGGACGACGTTCGCCCAGCTGATGCAGCACTGGTTGCCGCCCTGGCTCAAGCAGACCGAGCGAGGAGACTGCGGAATGGACTGGCTCGAAAGACTGTTGATCAAGTTGGTGCACACGGGCGAGTAGGCCCGGTGGGAGCCAGAGCACGTTACGGCGTTGGAGCCGCAGCGTTTGTCGAGCTCGGGTGACAGGGTGGAGCGGGCCGTGATGGCGGTCGGTTCATCGCCGTACCTGGTGGGAAAGGGGTTAGTGACCACATACATGTATGGTGCGGACGTGAGGGTGACGAAAAGGGGTGATTTACCAGGTGATGGTTCCGTTTCCGGTCTCGGTCTGCTCAATGATGATGAGACCGTCCTCAGCGGGAGCCGGGACAGGACTGGCGAAGGCAATGGCGGCCAGAAAGGCGCTGATGGTGAGGATCTGCTTGGAGAGCATCTTAAGTATTGTTTAAGTGCGTTAGTTCTGGCTCAAACCGGGAGAGATGATCTTGAGTTAACCAGTTACAAAGGACTTTGAATCGGTGAGTTGAGGCTACATGTACTGCTTACCTCTAGGCTTTTTGCGCGGAGGATGGTGATGAAAGTGAGATCTTCCTACCAAAGTCAGGCGGCGACTCTAACCTTTATACATAAACCTTCTCGCTATGACCAAGGACCCAGCAGAGATGTACCTGTCATGATCGTTCCTCTCAGTGTCGAGTCGTCGGTCCTTGTCCAGAAAAAGAAAAGGAATCCATCTACGCTCCAGAACTCTCAGCTGGTGTAGGAGCCTCTCGGCAAGGGTCTGGTGCATGACACATAGAGTAGTTGACCACCTCTTTGGCCTAGCCGACATCTTACAGAGTGTCATCGTGGGCTACACTTTGGTGTTGACAACAGCCTGACTATTGCGGCATCAGTTACAAAAATTGGTTGACATGGATAGTACCTACAAACCTTAGCTTGCTGACCTTGCATGAGCCTCAATCCTTCAAGCCAGAATTGCTGAGTAACGTACCCCCGTATCCTTCTCTTGCCCCGTGATGGGTATTCCCGTAGTAGTTAAACTCCGAGCCGCTTCCGTTTCCTCATTTGGCAGGTTGAGTGAGTGTGCTAAGTCTCGCCCAACCCCAGCATCGGCTCATGTGGCTGCTACAGAGATCTGCGAAAAGGTCATGTAGCAGAGATATCATGTGGTCTCGGATAACGGCCAAAAGAATTAGTTATTGTCGCACAAGATCATACACTCAGAGTTCTGAAAGTCTTAGCTTTCATTCTGTTCCCTGCCGGGGGATGACTTGGTGAAGGGTCAGAATAGAGCTGCACATGTTGCATTGGTGCTACCAGTGTCAGCACCATAACCTGCCATGCCAACCCATGTCAATGTCGGTCAGTGTTCATCCACAACTATCATTACCTCTACTCTCCCTTCCCTCCCCGTCTTCCTGATTTTTCCTGTCGATTTTTATCCATGCCTACTTCTATATTCCATCTCCATTCCTCGTATTTCCCCTAGAGCTTGACCACCTTCACATTCTTTCTTCTTTCCCCTACGCATACCCATCAGGCTTATTACTCAGACATTGCACCGTACATGCCCCTCCTTTCCCCCATCCTACACGGGTATTCCTCGTCAGCCCGCTTACCATGTATTTCCCATCCCTCCAAAACCGGCAGTGAACAATCAGCTGTTCTGCCGGGCCCTTCAGCGTTGTCTGCTCGCCCTCAGATACGCCATCCTCCCAGGATATACAACACTGATCGCCCTTCTTGTCCGTTTTACAGATGAATCGCGTGTCCTTCTTAAACTTATCGCCTGTGAGTGTGTTTGTGACGTCAAGACAGGCATCGCGGCTGGCAGCAAAGTCGTCCCCACAGGTGAGTTCAAGCTGATCGTTGCGGCAGTTGAGGCTTTTGAAGGCCATGGTTTCGTCTTTATGTGAAGTAGCGTCTGCGGCCTGGCCGCAGCAGGTGAAGGTGCCGTTGTCGGGTGTCGTGGTCCCTTTGAGGATAGCGAGACCTGCTGGTGCATCTTTCAGGACAGGCGATCGAGAGGCAACAGGAGATGCGGAGGCCAAGAAAACAATGGCGGCGGCAAGGAAGATGATGACGACGTAGAATTTTTGGAGAAGCAGGTTGACGGTGTTGAGAGGGTGTGTCTTTCTCGACTCTGCGTGGATTTCGAAGGCAATGTTCAGTCAAGTATGGCTCTGACGCAGCTACTCCCCAATTTTCTCTTAAAGGTGCCTCCTACTACATACATCTCTCAAGTAATTTGCGGCCTCGCAGATGGCCTACACAATCTTCAATTCGATGGATCGGTCAACGGAAGCAGTGAATCTCCCAACAGCGATGTTTTGTCACAAGTTTGATGCCAACACGACGTGGTGGAACGTTATCCGACCAACGCAAAAGGCCTCGGTTCTGTTGGGGATCGAGCGCGCAGGCGCGACAGTGCCAACAGAGTGTTAGTCGTTGGTCGGATGAGGTATCGTCTGTGCTGCTTCTAGAGGAGCAAAACGCCAACGGAATACCTGTCCGGATTTCCAAAGGTGTTGTCTTTACCCGTTGCGTTTTTGAGGTAGCAATAATCGCCATCTGTCGGCACCGGCTTCTGGTTAGTTGGGTGTGCCCCTCGATCAAGACCAGCATGTTTGTGTGCAAAAGTAAACTTGGTATTGTTGCCACTCACCAGCCTTTACTATAGCAACACTCCTGCACAGTCCCATATCTGTTCCATCCTGTGCCCCTCCCGGTCTTTGCAGCTTGTTGTCCTGGTAGACAGAATTATACGTTGCGCAAGCATCAATACAAGCTTCCAGCGTAGGCAGGTAAAGTCTCATAATGTCCATAGTGTCTGGGTTGCCGTGGACTGCGCCGGCCGGATAGTTCCTGTTACAGATGCGAAGGAAGGATTGAACCTTTGTGAGGCCGCCCGGGTTGACCGTTACGGTCATGCTTTTCCCGAGGCATCGAGGGGAGTGTATTGGGTATCGTGAATGGAGGGACAGTTGTCGCTTGGAGCGGGCGAAGGACCGAAGGCGGCTGACTGCGTGCCAGTAGTAGTCGTCGGTGATGTCGTCGTCGTCGTAAGTGGAGGAGAGGGCGGGTCTGATTGAGTTGGTGGTGGACTGGCGATTGTTGCTATGGTCGTGGTCAAGCCGGAGATGGACAATGATGATGCCTTGGACTGTGAAGAGTGTTGGCTTGCAGCCAGACCGCCGCCTATGCCTCCGCCGATGGCTCCAGCGAGTAGCATGACTAGCCCAATGACTACCGTCCAGAATATCGGCACTGGCAACCCAAGCAGTTTTACGTCTTGGGGTTGTTCCTGCGGGCAGTCATCGGCTCCGCGTTCTAGCCCGGACGTAGCATAAAAGCTGCTGGGTTGTCCCTGCCTATGCGGATAGGATACTACTTCTAGATTGGAATGACCCGGGTTGTAGCATTTTGCGTTGATCAGGTCAGGATCCTCCATGATGACATGGGAGATGTGGAAATTGAGAACGGAAGACGGTGGAAAAGAAAGAAAGTGGATGAAGAGAGAGCAGGGCAGTCAGACACACAAGGAGACGGGACCTGTCTTGTGTGTCCGATCGTTTAGACCCCAATGGACCGCGCCGCTGCCTGAACACGAAATAGCCCATTTCTCTGCCTCAGTCTGTGTTTCACAAAACCCGAGTATGTACCTCATCCGTCAGGCTCAGCCTTCCACTTCGGCTCCAGCGCCGGACATGCTGTGCTGAAACGTGGGGTCCTGGAGTGAAGCAATACCCATCAACATTGAGTGACGCCCGTCCTTTCTCGATCTAGGTTCGGGAGACATCTAAGATACGTCCGCCGTGTCCGACGGAATGACGGGAAGCTGGGAAGCGCCGACGCGGGCAGTGGGCCGAATGTCGGGCGGTTTTGGTAGGAAGGGAAGAGCCATTGCCCGTCATCGGTGCAGGAGCCTGATGCTCTTTTAACCTCGGGCAACCGCAGTGAATGCTTCTTCAGGGCTGTGCTCTTTCGTTGGCTTTTCCCCTGCGCCGGCAGGCACTGCAGCAACTGCCCTCCTGTGAATGCAGATGAGCGTAGTGTAGGGCGAGACTAGGGCGAGACCCCACTTGAAGGCTAGGATTCAAGTCCCCTGATTGGTCAGTCTTGTCTGGGACGGGAATATTTTAGGTCCTCCCTGCACTGCCGTGCATCGATTGAAGCTTCAAGTTTCAATTGAACGGCGGCCCCTTGCGTCTGCCGCGCTTTCCACAGTGAATGCCATCCACCCACGAGAACCCAATCTTCTATGATTATTCTCTCGGTATCTTCGCCAGTATATTCCAGTTCGAGTCCTTCTCCCAAACCCAGATCTTGTCCTTTGTCCTGCGCTTCTTCAATACACCCCGCCATACACCGAGCTAGGTACTGGTAACAACAACGTCGACAACCTAGTCAACAAGAGACTGGAAGCAGCGCCCTCCCCCCCCCCGGGCGCGCCGGCGCAGATCGTCATAGTGGGGCACGCCGGATAAACAAGTGGTCATTCACGGCATCCGGGCCCAAGCCCCCGTTTCCGCCAACGCACTCCCTCTTCCCGTCCCAACTTGAGCTGCACCTCTCTGTCAGGGACCCTTGCTTTCGTCCTACCAATCGGAATCCTTCCTTCGTTGTGGTCTTGATTCAGCATGCCCGTCGAAGTCTTCCTCATCACCGTGGTGCCGTCGACCGATACCACCAAAGCCCGCTCGGTCCTCCACGGCTACACCGAGACGCGTCCTGTCACGCACCGTTTCACCCGTGTCCGGCACGTTCGTCGCCTCGACCAATTTATCCGGGGCATCCCCATCCTGAGGTCTCTACAGTCCTCGAACCCCAAGCCCGACAGCCTAGCGCAATGGCAGGACCTGCACTCGACGCTGTCTAGGCAGCAATACATGCTGACTGAACGTGTCGACATTACCCAAGACGTCGAGGCCGCCGTGGCTGCTGGTGAGCCTGTGCCCATGTCAGAGCAGACGCAAAAAGGCGAGAGAATTCTGCGCTTCAATGACTTCCCTGACCCTCCCAACCCTCGTGTTCCCCAAACGGTTATGCAGCGGAAACAAATCGACATCCGCGAGCCCGGCCCCGTGCTCGAGCAGCACATGGCCGATTCCGGCTTCTCCGTGGCCAACGAATACATTGAAGAGACGTACCACTGGTGGGACAACAACAACCTCGAGTACGTTCTGTGGAGGCAGTACAACGACCTTGCGAATCCCACTCCGGCGCCGCTTGTCCAAGTTCCCGATCAAGGGAGGTGGGTGGTGCCTGACATGAGCAAGATGGAGCCTGTGGCGCCTTTCTGGATGTTGTACGTGCGCGCCCTGGTAGATGCCAACCCGGTAGACAGGATGGCGGAAAGAATGGCAGAGGCGCATGGCAGGTTGGGAAAGGTGGAGAAGGAGCTGGAGGGCGTGTTCACTTTCATGGTATTTGACCGCAGGGCGCTTGATACAAGGTATACGGGAGAGGACTTGGAGTAGAATGCCAAATCTTCGGAAGAAAATATCGGTACGAGCGAAGAGGAAGATGGCGCCGAAGACGACGCGGTACTTCAATATGCATAATCCATCCCTTGGTCAGACTCAGATCATCGGCATCCTATGTGACCTATTCGGGCTAGTTCTAGGCTGACATGGTCGAAAAAAAACACAACATGGAGTTGATATTGAAACACCTGGACAAAGCCGACCCAAGGTTTCAAGCCAACAAAGAAGCCAGTATCGGACTGTAGCATTTAGCTGCTGATGTTTATGCCGTTCTCTAGAGTTTGAAAGGGTTTTGCACCGGACCTAGTTTAGGTTTCTTGCCTGAATCATTTCCTTCGCTGTGATCAGTGTTAGGTTTGCTTGTGGTTAGCAAAGACGTATTGCATCGGCTCTGGCCCCAGGTTGGTATGTTTCTTGCTCGGGGTACAGAGATAACAAACAAACATCTGCGAAGGTCTTCACTTTGACGAGAACCTTTGCTTACTTCATTTCTCCAGGGAATGGCATGTGGCATGTGTAATGAATAACTCCTGGATGATACCGCTTGAAGCCTGGGGGAAGAGGGGTGGGATTCGGATGGTTATATATTAGCTAGTAACTAACCTTTCTTTAGCGTAGCGGAACATTGGCTTGCTCTTAGTATTGATTATCGAGCCAACAACTTATAGCGACCACGCGTGATCCAACTGGTCATTGGGTCCGACAGCGTGCAGTGATGCGGATACCACTGAGTCGTCACACACCCAAATTGCGGAATTTGGCCGCGCGACCGATCGGCAGTCGGCAGGCCGAGGGTCGATCGGGGCGGGAAGTTCCACTTTCAGAAAGTGTCCATCCGATTGGCGGCTTTACCTCCACAGTACATTTCCGCCGGCCATTCTCCGGCTGAGTTTTCATGATTCGTTTCCTGACGGTGTCACCGCTTATACGAACTCCGTCGTGCCGCTCATTTGCTCTGGGCCAGTGAAACAGCATGTTCATTGTTTCTTCTCGAATTGTCAAATCTGAGTTGCGTCTTACGAAGGTGGGGCGAGCCCCATCGTCGCTTACCGGCAGGTGCAACGGGCACCACTTGTACATAGTCGGCCGGTCTAGGCGACTCGTTGAGCCCCGCACACCGATACGACGCTATATACATGGACGGCGCCGTTTGGGAGCTTTCACGTCTAGCTGATATGGCAGCGTATGACGTAGAGGAATGAATATACCTTGGTTCTAATCGAGTTTCTAGTGTATATAAGGGCGGATATGGTTATCGAGCTGAACGGCAAGGCTGTCAGAAAAGCTATTGATCATCAATGGTATTACCAGGAACGAAAAGGATAAAGGAGAGCCGGACGTTCAAAATTGAACAACATCCAATGAGTGGCCCGCTCAGCCATGGACGCGGCCGAAGCAACGTTGGCGCCTGAAACATCCCCTGCAGAACGGAATTTACCTCGGCAGCCCTAGAACGCCAGAGGATGGATGTCTTTGGCGTCATGGTGGTGAAACTGAGAAGTCACAGCCCAGGAGTCGACCTCGCCAGGCAGTGCGCCAAGCGACGGGCGGGCGGGCTAAAGAGCCCCATCGAACGCCATTGAGACCGCACCGTCCAGCAGATCTTATTCGAAGCCGTCACGTCTTTTGTCCGATCTAAATTCTCGGACGAAGATGTCAACATCGATTCCATCATCCACATTTTGACCGTTGAAAGAGCCCCGCAGCTTGCAGGCCACCAGGCCCCTGCCGCCGACCCTTGATCCCAGTATAGCGTCACATCAAGACACTTCAAACGGTCAACTCCTGGCGACAGACAGGACCCCAGGCCGGCATTTCCCTTCCCTGGCAACTCTTTCCAATACTGAACCACACCTCATGTTACGACGACAAGCTAAAGTCAACCTCTTCACATCAAACTTCAACTCCTTCCCCTTCCATCTTCCACTTCAATTGCCCTTTATGTCGATCGATTCGAGATGGTCTACGGCGGAAAGCCCTCGCGGGGCTGTCGAACATGTCGCGCTCGCCGTATCAAGGTACGTCGTCCTCTCGCACGCCCCGGCTTTTCCCTTGCGCGGACGACTAGACTACGTAACTGACCGATCTCCCCCCCCCCTTCCTTGCAGTGCGACGAAGGTAAACCAACATGCAAGCAATGCGCAAAATCGAAGCGCGAATGTGCCGGCTATCGAAACGAATTCGAAATTGTCCACCGTGACCAGACAAAGTCTACCGTCCGCCGAATGACTAAAGCTCTCAACAAGTCTCGCTCTACCACCTCGACCTTGCCGAGCCCCCGTCCGTCTCCCACGCGACAACGTACGCCCGACCCTATCGCGACGCTCACAGTCCCCCTCGCTCAACGCGCGATCTGCTATTTTGCCTCCAACTTTCTATACGTGCCGCTGGGCCATATGCCACATGGTCATATGGACTACCTCGTGCCTTTGATTGACGGCGAACCCCCCGATAGCGCCCTCCGAAGCGCCTTCAACGCTTGTGCTATAGCCGCCCTCGGGAATAGAGAAAAAGCAAACAATGTCAACCTCACCAATCTTTCTCTCCGGGAACACACTGTGGCTCTGGCAAAGACTCATGCCGCCCTGGGGAACCCCGCCACTGCCAGTTCTGATTCAACGCTCGCTACAGTGCTTCTGCTGGGTTTGTACGAGGTCCGTCAGTCAACTGCAGCTTTCTCCATCTGTCTGCGTGGCCCATCTGCTAACAGTTGGCTTAAACAGAGCATCACGGCGATCAAGGAGTCGCGCATGCTCGCATGGCGTTCACATGTTGACGGGGCAATCCAGATTGTCAAGCTGCGAGGCCGAGAACAAATGCGCAGCACCAAGACTGGATCGCTCCTGTTCCAAGCAGTGAGACATCAAGTGGTACGGACCGCGCTTTCTTCCCAGACGACCACATACTGACGGCAGGCATTCACAGCTCGGCCGCGCACTAACATCGGGTACGCCCCCGCCACTAGGGGTCGATTGGTGGATAGACAGCATAGGTGATGGTGACCATCTCTTGCCTGGCGCAGCCATGCACCGCTTCGCCCTTCGAGCCAGTGAATTGCGAGCCGAGACAGCTGCTCTTTTGCGTAGCATAACACGGACCGTCGAGAATATTGCACTGATGCAGCACATGGCCCATCGAGTATGTTTGCTAGACCAAGAGATAGCTTCTTGGCTTCTTGCTCTGCCGCCAAACCTACGCTTCAAGACGCTATGCTGGCTATCCTACGAGGAGGTGGGTTTATCACCGGGGCGACCAAACAATTACTCCAAGATCGAAGTATTCCCTGGCCGTGTCGACATGTACCCCGACTTTGTGACCGCCCGTATATGGAACACTGCGCGCACCGTACGCCTTATACTTGCCTCCCTCAGCATCCGCCTAACAGCATGGCTCAACATGCCCGTCGACTATCGCACAACTGCCGAGTATGTCAGGTCGAAAGCCATCTGTGAAGATACCATTGCCGACGTCGTTTCCTCAGTCCCATATCATCTCGGATGGCACACCAAGCAGGAGGGCCTGTTCGGGAATGATACTGACCGCTCCGGCTTTGCTTGTGGTCACGAGGATGCGATCAAGGCCCTTCCAGCTTGGTTCCTGGTCTGGGCCCTGACTTGTGTCAAAAACCATGATATGGCGACTGACGAGCAGCGCATCTGGGTGAAGAGCCGACTTCGGTTCATTGCCGACCACGTCGGGATGAAGTATGCGAACCTGGTTAACGACGTAGGTTATTTCCTGCCCTCCCATGCTGCGCCTTGTCATTACTTGGTTGACTAATGCCCAACGTCCGACAGCTCGAACTTCGCTTCCCGTCAATGTTCATCCGCCAGGACGGCACCATGCCTTCGACTGATCCGCTGAGGGCTGGGACGTTCAAAGGCCGCCCAGTTCCTGTAAGCGCAATGCTCACCGCCGTCACTACTCCTCGGACTCCTGAAAGCATGGGTTCCGAAGGAAGGCGTTCGTCGCCTTGATAGGATGACATTTGGGGCAATTGCTTTACTAGTTTAACGGGTGCTCGACTGGAGACTTCGACATCGACACGCACTGCATACATTGAACCTTGTCAGTGGGGAAGTAATCGACTGGCATAGACATCATGGCAACACAAGAGAAAGACGTTGGTGTTACTGATGCCATGCATCACCCCCGTGATACAAGGCCGGATACGGGAAACAACCCAATCTCGTCAACGTTTACACCAACAGAACGAGGTCGGTCCAGTCCCACAAGGTATTCCTCTTTAACTTAGCTGACTGAAGACGAACCAGAACCGCTTCTCGCGGACTGAACCTCGATCTGGTAGTCGAGGACGTCGATCCCCTCTCTACCTACCTAGTTCGATCAGTCACCAAAGTGCTACGAAAGCGGACACATGATAGACTGATCAGATGTTCAATGTTCTTCCCGAAGAACGCATGACTTATAGAACGGTATTCCTTGTCTGAATTTTAGATCCTGTTAATACCTTTGTATTCCGTACTCAGCCAGTCGATATTTCCTTGTGAGGCATGGGACAATTCTCGATAGATTTCGTCTAGTGTACTTCCATTACCAAGCTACCTACCAAACAAGCCAGCACTATCTACTGGACCATAAATCACCTCAGTGTCCTTAAGGCCTAATATCACAGTAACAACGCTTGAAATATACCTATGCTGCTCTCAATTTAATGGTTCAGCCCAAGTCTGAGGTTCTCATTAGAGAGGATTAACGCGCATTTGTAGGCTGTTTCAAGAATAGGTAGGCTCTGTTGATGCCTGTCTGTCACACAGGTTTCTCCGTTCGGCGTCCGCTCCCACTGCTACCCTCGGCGCATGACGTCATGCATGTCCGTCCCTTCCCGACTCCGATATTCAACGGCCCCGTTCAACGGTGCAACGGTGTATCCCCTCCTCTCGCCACAACAGAGAAACCCGACATCCGGAAGCTAGCTCTTCCCGTATACCGAAATGTCACCAACCGTCGACCCCGCCATCCTCCGTGCTCTGGGTCTGGATCCTAACTCCGCCCCCGCCAGCATCACCTCCCACGGCGGCTCCGGCTTCTCCTCCACTTACAAGCTCCTTACCACCACCCCTGATGGCAACAAAAGGGCATACTTTGTAAAAACCGGCACCGGTCCCGATGCTGCCGCCATGTTCCTTGGGGAACACCACTCCCTCAATGCGATCCATTCCGCCATCCCCTCCTTCTGCCCACGCTCCTATGCCAACGGGACCATGTCCTCCAACTCTAACCAGCATTTCTTGGTGACTGATTTCCTCGATCTCCGCTCTAGGGGTGGTTCGACAGGATCTGGCAGTGGTGAATCATTTGCAGCAAAGCTGGCCAAGATGCACACCACCCCCGCCCCGATTCCCGAGGGATACGACAAGCCCATGTTTGGCTTTGCCGTCCCTACATACTGTGGAGCGACGGAGCAGGACAATACCTGGAAGGAGGACTGGGCAGACTTCTACGCTGAAAACCGGTTACGCCATGTGCTGAAAGAAGGCGAGAGGGTAAATGGAAAGAACAGAGAGTTGAGCGAGGCGGTGGACAAGGTCGCATCAAGGGTGGTGCCCAGACTTCTGGGGGAACAGACATTAGGAAAGGTGACGCCGGTGTTGATACATGGGGATTTGTGGAGTGGGAATCAGGGACGGGGTAGGTTTTCCGCGGAAGGGGGCGTTGAGGAGGTCATCTATGACCCGGCAGCGGTTTATGGACATTCGGAGTATGAGCTAGGTATCATGAACATGTTTGGTGGGTTTGGCGGGGGGTTTTGGAAGGAGTATGGAGAGTTGATGCCGAAACAGGACCCAAAAGAGGAATGGGAGGATCGGATTGCCTTGTATGAGCTGTGAGTGTTGATTTGACCTGCCTGCTGAGATGTTGTGAGAAGTGTGATTTGCTAATGGGGTTTGACAGGTACCACCATTTGAATCACTATGCGTTGTTTGGAGGCGGGTATCGCGGTGGCGCCATGTCCATCATGAAGAAACTTATTGCAAAGTATGCATAGCTGGGATATTCGATCGGCCGGCGAATGGTCCTCAGAAACCGAACATACGATGGTCCGCATATCTGACCTGGAGTATAGGTACTCATCACACATCTATGCGTTTTTGTGCTACCGTCAAACCCTACATTCAGGCAGTTCCTGAATGGCTGAACCGCTAACAGACTCTGACTAAGGTGCTTCTCAATCATTGTAGACCCTATCGCAGTTTCGTACGGGCCTTTTCTCTTTGATATAAGCCGTATTGGACTGTCCATGTTCGATACGTGAAAGACTCTTTGGGGGAATGGACACTGCTTCATCAGTATAGAATCCTTCGGTTAGGGGTTCTACATGCCAGAAAGGGTGTCGAAGAAATGTCAAGATGCGTTGATGTAGGACGGATAAGGTTTGGCACCCGTCGTTTCTTACATTCAGGGTTTGTTTGTAGAAGCGCGTTGGTCCATTTTTCGATGCTCGGACAAAGTTATTCAGGGCCTACTAATTGTAGACAATGGAAGCAACGTGGCCCTGCACTAACAGATTTAAGCCCAATGTAAAATCTGTTAGTGTTCTCGTGTGATAAATGGCTATTGTTGATCGCATTTCGGAAAGAGGCCTTCCATAAAAGTTCTAGCCGATAACGAAATGAAAAGCGATTAGTTGTCGCTAAAGCAGGAGACAACTACATGATGACAGACAGAAGCCAGCTGGTCTCCAACACGTGGAATTGTCAGGCCGAGACAACTGAAACCCCCCGCCACAGCATGATGTCTCGTTGTGAGTCCTCTCAACTGACACTTTTTGACACGCATCCCGATCGATTGCATGAGTGCGTGCCCGGTGCTTGTTCACATGAACGTCATCAGCCTCCCAGCGATAATTGTTAAGGATAGCTTTCCGGGCACAGACCACACATGTCACTGTCGAGGTGTTCAATGCATGTCATTGCAGCCGCCAAGGGGGTGTCAATCCCCTGTCAGCGAGTGACAGCAATGGGAATCGCGACAAACGATCCACATCATCTTGTGAGAGCTCCATTCTGAGAAGCGACCAGACCATGCAAGCAATGAACCCACATCCAATCCGTTGACGGGCAGCTTCCCCTTGCTTGTTGGACACCCTTTGGGCCTCGATTCCCGTCCGTCTCTGCTTGACAGTTGGCACTCGATACCACCACCCCCTCAGCACCGAACGAAGTGTGTGTGGTCCACGACGGGACAGCAGCACTAGTAGAAGCACCACCAAGTCGGACCACCCCTCCCCCCCCTCTTCTTCCTCTTCTTTGCTGACTTTCCAATATCACCACCCATCCCCTTCTTCCTCTCTCTCAGTCTTGTTGCTACTGACATCGCCTCTCCCCGTCGCGTCGTCCTCTTCTCCGCCACCCCTAGACATCCAACCAACCACGCGCCGCATCACACGAGAGATCACGAAACCACCGCCATGAACGGCCACTTCGCCGCCGTCGACAAGAGCAACGGGTCGTCGCCCGACAGCAACGCCCACGACTTTGAACACGGCATCCAGGTCATCAACGAGGACAAGCAATACAATACCAACCTCAATGAGTACCTCAACGAAACACACGTCGCCGAGGCCGGCTTCAACTACCACCTCATCTCCGTCTTCGGCTCCCAGTCCACCGGGAAGTCGACCCTCTTGAACCACCTGTTCGGTACCCAGTTCAGCGTCATGTCCGAGCGGGAGCGTCGCCAGACCACAAAGGGCATCTGGATGTCCAAGAACAAGAACGAGGGAAAGATGGCCGACAACATCCTGGTCATGGACGTCGAGGGAACCGATGGTCGCGAGCGCGGCGAGGACCAGGATTTCGAGCGCAAGAGTGCCCTATTCGCTCTTGCTACGAGTGAGGTCTTG
Source organism: Neurospora discreta FGSC 8579 (assembly GCA_009805215.1). Taxonomy (NCBI): domain Eukaryota; kingdom Fungi; phylum Ascomycota; class Sordariomycetes; order Sordariales; family Sordariaceae; genus Neurospora; species Neurospora discreta. Next base: position 254,267 of record RANX01000044.1, on the reverse strand, counting down.
ATCGTCAACATCTGGGAACACCAGGTTGGTCTGTACCAGGGCGCAAACATGGGCCTGCTCAAGACTGTTTTTGAGGTCAATATGCAGTTGTTCTTGAAGGATAAGCAGTGGGTTTCCCGTTCTGTGCCGCCCCTAATAGGTACTCAACTTACTTATTGATCATTTAGAAACCAAACTCGCTCCCTCCTCTTCTTCGTTATCCGCGACCACATCGGCGTCACCCCTCTCGCGAACTTGCGCAACACCTTGATCCAAGATCTGACCCACATCTGGTCCTCCATCTCCAAGCCCGCCGGCCTCGAAAACTCCAAGATCGAGGACTACTTTGACTTTGCCTTTGCCGCCCTTCCGCACAAGATCCTGCAACCCGACAAGTTCATCTCCGAGGTTCAGAATCTCGGTTCCCGCTTCATTGCCGGCCACCGCAACAAGGACGCAGATGCCACCGACGACCAAGAACTCACCGGCGGCGTCTTCCTCCCCGAATACCATCGCCGTATCCCTGCCGACGGCCTCTCTGTCTACGCCGAGGGCATCTGGGACCAGATCGTCTCCAACAAGGATCTTGACTTGCCCACGCAACAAGAACTCCTCGCGCAGTTCCGCTGTGACGAAATCGCGCGCGAGGTGCAAATCGCCTTTGACGCCGCCATCGCTCCCCTCGAAGAGCAACAGGCCGAGTCCACCCGCACCGGCAAGCCCGCTGTCCTACCCGATCTCGGACAGATCGGCGCCGAGGCCCGTGAGAAGTGCGTCAAGAACTTTGAGACTCAGGCCTCCCGCTACCACAAGGGTGTATACACCACGAAGCGCGCCGAGCTCGAGGACAAGATCGACAACCGCCTCAAGGCTCTTTACCAAGCCCATCTCACCGCCGCTCACAAGGCGGGCGTGACTGCCTTCTCCGATGCCGTTACCAACGCTGTCAAGGCAGGGCAAAAAGCGGGCGGTACTTACGAGTTCGCCGAGATTGTCGAGAAGCAAAAGACCAGAACTCTCGAAATCTTCAAGAAGGAAGCGCAATCCCTCGCCATCCCCGGAGTGGCCTGGTCCAACTTCAAGCCACAGTACCTCATTTTCGAAAAGGAGCTCGACGAAGTCTCTGCGCGCTTGCGCAAGGAGGAGATGCGTCGCTTGGCCATTCGTGTAGAGCGGTGGGTCAAGTCCCGCCTAGGTGACGCGATTGGGCTGGAATTCAACAAACTCGGGTCCGGTCGTGGAGGGTCTGGTGCTCCGGAGTCTGGCGAGAAGCCCACTACCGAGAAGGACATTTGGGATTGCGTATGGAAGGCCTTTATCAGCATCGTGGGTGAAGCCGAGGGCAGGTTTACCGATCGCGCCAAGAGCTTCGAAGCTAGCGACGATGAAGTCCAAGTCGGCCTTTGGCGCCTCCGCCGTAAGTCCTGGGTCGCGCTGCGCGAGAAGATCGAAGAAGAAGTGATGGAGTCCAACATCCTCATGAAGCTCCGCGAGAACTTCGAAGACAAGTTCCGCTACGACGAAGATGGCGTGCCGCGCATTTGGCGGCCGTCGGATGACATCGAAGGAATCTACACGCGGGCGCGCGAATCGACGCTCGGTCTTGTCCCGTTGCTATCCCGCTTCCGCCTGACATCCACCAGTACCCCTCCGGACTTGATTAAGTTTGTCGGTCCCCAACCGCACGGCGTCGAGCCAGGTGATGAAGAGGACCTGACGCCGATTGGTGGTGTTGACGAGGACGAGGGTAAGTCCCTCGAGGAGGAGACGACGATTTTGAGCGAGCCCAAAAAGCAGGATTTGGTGGTGAGGTTCAAGAAGATGGCAGATGGAGTGTACGTTGAAGCCAAGAGGAGCGCGATTGGCGGAATTACGCAGGTGCCGCTCTACTTTTATGCTGTGTTGTTGGTGCTGGGTTGGAACGAGTTCGTTATGGGTAAGTTTTCCTCCCCCTCCTCCACCTTTTCCAGTCTTCTTCCTTTACTCTTCTTGGCCCAAGCACTAACCAACCGAAACAGTCCTCCGCAACCCGATCCTCTTTCTCCTCCTGCTGCTTATCAGTGGCGGTACCTACGTCGCCTACAGCCTCAACCTCCTCGGGCCAATGATGCAGATGGCCAATGCCGCCTCCACGCAAGGCATGGAGATTGGCAAGGCCAAGTTAAGGGAGTTTTTGGAGAACCACGAGGGAGCCAGGGGGGCTCTGGGGATGCCTCCAAAGAGCGCTCAGAGAGTTGAGAGTGGAATCAGCATGGACACGCTGGATAGCAACGGCAAGAGGAAGGAGACAGGGCTAGGGGCCGAGGAGGACATCTAGGTGATATTGGGGAGGTAAATCCTGTACAGAAGGAAACAGGTGGGGGAAAAATGAGTTGAGTGTACCGAGTTGCGGCCAGCAATCGGATGATCACTTGGGAGTGATAGTGTCTGGGTGGGTTGGTATGGTATAGAAAGCTATAAAGTCACTTCTTATTGTTGTGTACCTACTACCTAGATATAGGAGTTGCAATCCTTTTTGGTTTATCATATGGGTTCAATCAACATGTATTCTACACGTCCCTCACATCTCCGGTCTCGAGACTGGGCTTCTGAGCTTCTCAGCTCGTGCCTGAAGGTGCCCGTTGGTGCTCTCAGGAGGACCTGACCGTCGATCGTAAGGGATAATACGGCAGATGAGTGAATAGCACGCATGTGAATGACGAATGTTCCCTTCGCTCCCATCTTCGAATGTACTAAGCCTACTTCTGGATTCTATAACTTCCCTGCCTGCCTCGACTTACCCACTCCAGTCACTCGGCATTCCGGGTAATGCTGCGGGCGACAACAACAGTCTATAATAGGACATGAACGGTAGAGAAAGACTCAAGCCAATGCAATATAAGAACACGAACAGGAAAAAAGCGGCCCCTCCAATTCCCCATTTTAGACTCCAATCCCATTTAGCAGAAGCAGAGCAAAGAGGTTTTAACCTGACAGTGTGGCTTGTGAACAGCGACGGCAGAGAAGCGGATAGCAGGTAGGTACCTAAGGTACTCAAGCAAGAATCTTTGTGTTTGTGTCCCTTCTGTGACACTGAGATTTCCCAATGACTGCGTGCACAAACCAGAAAACCGGGAACTCGGACAAGAGGACAAATTAAGTAACAAGCGAAGAAACGGGCCCAAGAAATGCCGGACACCCAAACAAAGACCAAGATGACCGACCGGTAGAGCGAACGACAGGCTAAAGTACCAACCAGCCACTATCATGACAAGGAACAAAGAAAGCCAACAATTGCTTGACTGAACAACGCCCAAAAAACCGGAACAAGGGAGGTTCAAGCATCGGAACCACTCGCTCCTAGTGTACTTCGACTCCTTTTAAACATGCCACCACCTTAAGCAGAAGCAGTAGCGGCAGCAGATGTGTCCAACATGGAGTTTTCTGCCCCACTGACACCTTCCTCGCCCTCCGAGGATGGCCTAACCTGCACCTCGCACCCTTGGGAGAAGAAGACGCGAGCAGGTTGGCCGTAGTCGTTTTCAATCGAGTAGTAGTTGCCTGTTTTCGTTCGTCAGTGTCAGTGTCCATTTCCGTCAACACAATGTCAAAAGTAACAGTAGCGTGAAATGGTGACGGCGACAGGAAAGAAAAAAGAAAAGAAAAAAAGGGAAAAAAAAAGACATACCCCTCGGCACAAACCACATCCCCCCCTTCCCAATCCTGAACACCGTCTCATTCACCGTCACCAACACCCTCCCCGTGTATACAAAAAAGGTCATGAACATTTTGCGTGAGTTCTTGGGCCTCTTGACCGCTCCGGGGGGCAGATCCACCACGCCCGCGCCAAAGAAGCCTTCGTTGACCGTCTTGGCATACCTAAACGCCGCGTCTTTGACTTTCTGCGTGCGAATGGCTCGGCCCGAAATAGCCAGCTGCTTCTCCTGCACTTCGACCTCGTCGTCCAGCGCGGGCGGGTGGAACTCATGTTGCGGGTACCAGGTGACCACGTCGCCTCCGAGAATACCGGGGTTGAGTTCCCAGGGTTCTGGAGGGGAAGGGTCATCGTCTTTTTGGGCCCGGCGGGAGGTGCCACCAGCGGCAGCATGATTGCCGCCGCGCTTGGTGCCCCGGCCACGACCGCGAGAGAAATTCACGACTTCTTCTTCCACGCGCACGACTTCTTTGATGGTGGGCAGAACGAACTTCCTTTTGCGTGCCCCCTCCCCGGCATTGAATCCATTGGAGGACTTGGGAGCATGGTCGGCAATGAATTCGTCTTCCTCGTATTCGTAGTCGACGTGCTCGTTGCGCCAGTAGGCGAGGGGTTTGAAGGAGTGGCGACCGGAACGGGTGCGGATGATGGCGTTGCTGTCGCCGGGGACTTCGCGCCGGTTGATGACGAGACCGCGAGACTTGGGGAGGGGAGGGCCGCGGGGAATGGCAATGGAGGTATCGGCATCGGCGGCGGGTGCGGGGGAGGGTTGGCGCTTGCGGCCACCTTTCGGTTTTGTGGCCTTGGGGGCCTTGGTGACCTTCTCGTTGACGGGTTCGGCGGCGGGGGTTGGGGCTCTACCCTTGCCTCTGGTGGCCTTGGATCGCGAGGGACCAGCTTGGACTGGTGCTGGTTCCGGTTCTGATTCCTCGACTTCTTCTGGCGCAGGAGTGAGTGATTTCCTCGGCCTTCCTCTGCCCCTGGCGGGTGCAGGCGCGGTCTCGGTACGTTGGCGCTTGGGTTGGCGATTGGCGGAGAAATCTTCGGCATCGGTAGCGGGTTCTTCCACGGTGCGCCGTTTCCGGCCTGGTTTGGTTGCGGGGGCTGGTTCTTCCACGGCTGCGGCCTTGCCCTTGGCTCCCCTTCCTCGCTTTCCAGCAACCTGGGGCGCGACTTCTTCTGGATCTCCCTCTGCTTCTTTCTCTTCTTCCCGCTCCTCCTCTTCTACCACAGGCGCAGCAGGTTTCCGTCCACGCTTTACCGCTGCGGGTGCTGGTGAGGGTTCCTTGGCCTTGGGTTTCCTTCCAGGTTTCTTCTTGGCGGAGGGCGCAGACACAGCTTCGGGAGCTTCCTCTGGTTCCTCCTCCTCTTCCTGCTCTGCGGGCTGCTCCTCCTCAACCTCACCATTATCCTCCAACATGGCCATAGACTCCTCAATGAACGCGTCAGTCTCATCCGGGACTGCAGTGTTTTCTTGCTCCTCTTCCTCGGCTTCATTATGATAGCCATCCAGCCCGTTGACGCCGTTCGTCGTAGTCGGCTGAGACAGGGAGCGTCCACCAGCCTTAAGAGCCTCAAAGTTCAGTCTCCGCCTGGCAGTGTTGATATCTTCTGCAGGCTGGGAAGAGGAACCGCGATCGTAATTTTCTTTGTTGGCGCCAAGGGATCCGCGAGTGGGTGATGAGCTGCGCGCCATTAGACGGTTCCGCGCGGGCGAGTTGACGACAACCTTGACCGGGGATCGGTTGGTGCGGTTGACGGGGAGGGGAAGTCGGCTGGCGTTGCCGTTGAGGAGAGCTGCGGGGGCGATGCCGGAGGCTATTTCACGGAATAGAGTTAGCAATTGCGCGGCGCGTTAGATGTCCGCCCGAGTGACCATGTTGGAAAACGTACTTGTGGTGATGTCCATGTCCTCGCTATCTGCCCTACCATCCTCCGAGGCGCCCCCGTCTTGGTCGTCTTCGCCCTCGTCTTCATCGCGGTCCTCGGTCGGCTTGTGGGGAGAGGAGAAGAGGTCCTCGAGGGGTTGCATGCCATGTTCGTCGCGGATGCCCGAGTCTTTGAGGGTGACACCGGTTTTGCTGGCGAGTCTGTTAGCATGACTAGGAATCCTCGTAGAGCGATGAAGAGAGGCTCGTGAGCGCATACCGGCCAGCAACTCCCAACTCGTAAACATGCTCTGGCTCGGGGAACAGACTGCGCCGCGCTCCTGACGGCCGTGGCGCCATCTTGTTGATTTGTGGTCTGTCGTCGCGATAATGCTAGCTTCCGTTCCGCCCTTCAATCGATCGTCGCGTATTTGTTGCTCGTGGCGGGGGTGGTTGGGTGTGCACTGAGTGTGAGGAGAGGAAGGAACGGAATTGAAGTGTTTGCGCGGGCGGCCGAAGGGAAAGACTACCTAAAGAGAGGTTAGATGCCTCCAAGTAAACCCGGTTGCTTGCAAGGTAGTAGGTGTAGGTGTTGATGCTGGGCGTGTCGTGCTTCTGTAGTGCCCGTTGCCCACTGGAAAGAGACCGTGACGGGGACACCAGACCAGCCCCAAGGTGTGGATACTTGGAGCTCTGTGGGAGTGGGGCATCAACTCTTTGGTCTGGAGCTTCTAATTCGTCGGCGCGTTACCAGACGCGTTCCCCAACGTCAACTTTGTTTTCTGTGACAACCATCAATCCATCCAGGCACCCGATTCTTGCCCACCCAGCACCCCCGAGTCTTCCAACAACCATATTCGCCCTCTGTTTCACAACAACAGCCCGTATCGAGCCCAACGACCAAGCTACCATGGCCGACTCCCAAGACGAAGCAGGACCCTTCCTGCCCCCGACCATCTCCCCTCCCGCCCTCCTCTCCGGCGCTTCCCAAACCTACTTCTCGCCAATCCCTCCTCAACTCCTCGCCGCCAACATCCCATGCTGCCTAGGCGTTGACGAAGCCGGCCGTGGTCCTGTCCTCGGCCCCATGGTCTACTCGGCCTTCTACCTCCCGCTCACCCTCTCCGACCCGCTCCTAAAACAGAAGCACAGCTTTGACGATTCCAAAGTCCTGACACCTGCCGTCCGCCTCTCCTTAATGAAGGAGCTCTGCACTAAAGATTCCGAGCTACACGACAACTGCGGTTATGCAACGTCGTCGTTGAGTCCCTTGTCGATTTCGAGCGGCATGCTCAAAGCCAGCAAAGCCCAGATCTACAACCTCAACCAACAAGCCATGGATGCCACCATTGCTCTGATAAAGGGTATCTACGAACGGGGCGTCAATGTCACGGACATTTTTATCGACACGATTGGACAGCCGGCGGCGTATCAGAAGAAGTTGGAACGAGTGTTTCCGACGGCCAAGATTACGGTCGCCAAGAAGGCCGATTCGCTGTACCCCGTGGTATCGGCGGCGTCAGTAGTGGCCAAGGTTACAAGAGATATTGCGCTCGAGGTCTTGTGGGCGGATCGGAGTAAGCAGATGCGGAAGAGGAAAAGGGACGACGAGGCTGGGCCTGAGAAGCGGGCAAAGTTGGAGAGAGGGGACACGACAGGCACAAATAACACAGATGCTATGGATGTTGACCAGCCATCACAAACTCAAAGCGAGTCGCCAAAAGCAGCAAAGGACGAGAACGAGGACGAGGAGGTGGAGACAAACGAAGCAATGGCATGGGGCTCAGGCTACCCCTCCGACAGCAAATGCGTCTCTTGGCTTAAGCAGTACATGCATCCGGTTTTCGGCTGGGGTCCTGAATGCCGATTCTCTTGGGGAACCGCAAAAGACATGTTGGAAACCAAGGGAGGGGTGAAGGTGGATTGGCCGGAGGAAGAGGAGGAGGAGACACAAAAGTTGACCGACTTTTTCATGGCCAAGAGGGACCAAGAAGAGGAAAATGTGGATGAGTTAGGGACATGGTTCGGTGCGCCTGCTGGGGTAGAGTGCTTCTAGGTGTAGTAGTTGCCTTCCAGATCTTCTGTCAGTCAATGCCTCCCCCTTTATGTCATATCAACGATTGCGTGTTGACAGACATCCTCCCAGGTTTCTCGAAGCAACCAAGTGACTGGAACTTGTAATGCTCACTGCAACCCAGGCGAACGGTCGTCAAATAGACCGAACACATTACGCTCAGTACAATACACCCTGGGTATACTCTTATCACGCAACTAAGCATCTTCAATTTACCCTTGAACTTAAATTCCAGGCAGTTTCTGAATGGAAGAATCACTAAACGAATCTAGCCGATGTGTTCGGTTTCGCTCGTCAGGGTAGCAACTCGGCAATCATCATTCATCGCCTGTCACTCCACACTCGTCACTAATGGTCTCCAATCTCTCCGGCGGACAGCTCTCGACTAACTTCGATGTGCAAACACCTCTACATGTATGTTCAGCAGACTTGAACGGCGGATAAACAAGCACCCAACCGTGACCAACACAGGTCGCAATGATCAAGAACTACCTCTAGCCCGCGAAATGCGAGGCACCAGTGGATCACGACAGAGCATGCAGCCACGGCCTGACCGAGCAAACCCATTGTATTTTCAATGGATGTGGTCGTGAATCACAACGGCCTCTCCCTCGAAACATGAAACTAGTTAGGTATCGCTTTCTGAACTATTCCCGAGTCTTCCGTCAACCATCGCCCAGTACCGCAGAGGTATTTAAGGAAATCTTATTCCCACCCAAATGACCATCGACCTTCCTCATTTGCAAGCCCTGCTGGAAACTCAACAACACCACCCCTAACCACCATACCCGAAAATCCACAATGTCTTGGCGACCACCCCCCATGTCCTCCTCTGCACGCCTCATTGTTCCCTTGCGCACGCCTATCCACACCTTTGACAACGCCTGTAATAACGCCGTCGTCCAGCTGCCCGCCTTCTGCCAGCACGCCGGTCTCGAGGTTTATGCCTACGCAACCAAATCTGACAACCCCAGCCCTTTGGCGTCTGCCGTGGACGTCCAGTTGAGCTCGACTCCGATGGAAGATGGGAGTTGGAGCCGGTGCGTGGTGATGAATGGGTTGAAGTTTTCTAAGATTGGGAGGTGGAGGGTGCTTCTTTATGGAGTGGTCCGTGGTGAGGAGATGTGGAGGATTGAGGCGGGCTATGTGCAGGTGGAGACTGCGTCCGTGGATGTGGGTGGTGGCCCGTATCTGTGTAAGTGTTTTCCGTTGTCTATAGGGCTTGCCTAGGTGGGTTTCATGATGGACGCATGGCATAGGCGTCAACTCACTTAGTAAACCTCTAGTTGCTAAGAGCACGGGGATAAAAAGATCAAACAAAAACATTGATAATAGTTTACTACTATAGGCACCTCTAGGTAAGTAATCATTCAAGGACATTGAAGCACACTCGGCACGGGCCACGAGCAAGTGAGCATACCTCTAGAGGTAATCTTCGCCATACGAGCAAAAAGTCGCCTCGACATCAGCCAAGATCAGTGAAGTAAAAGCGACAATATATTTGACACGTAGCCTAGTGAATTCCCTAATTGAACACCGTTGCCATCGTGCCATCATCCGTCTCCCATTTATTATAAACCAGTGTTCCCGTGCTAAAGGGGTAATCGCATAACATAAACAAGTAAGCAAGCATGAAGTCATTATAGCAATCAGTAACAACCAAACCGGAAATTGCGCACCCATAGACGTAACCGTACAAACATGTTATCCGAACAAAGTAATACAACAAGAAAAACGAAAAAACCAAGCAGGTATCATGATCCATCCGTCCTTCCCACCTCATCTTTCATCCGTCACTGCTACCAGACCTCACTTCCCAACCTTCTTCCCCTTCTTCGGACTTCCACTTCCACTTCCACCACCAGGCTTCGTCCTGGGAATGCCCGAAATCGCCGAATCCTTGCTCATCTGACTAGCCTTCGACATCTTCGAACTCGCCACGCTCATGACCGACGCACTCGGCGCAACCGACGGCGCGCTAACACTACTGCGCCCCGTCCTGCTCGTGCCCGTGGTACCAGTCATGCCCGAAATGGCACTACCCCTCTCCGTCCAGTCGTCTTCACTATCGTCGCCTGTTTCGTAGTCGGAGTAGTCTTCGTCTTCGTCATCCCGGTCGTGGTCCCGGCTGTACTGGCTTTCTTCGTCGTCGTCATCTCGACTGCCGTCTGAGCGGCTCGATCGAGCCGAACGGGGGCCGGAGCGGGAAGAGGAAGTGATGACTGTTGTTCCCTGGGAAGAGCGGCGTAGGGTGGCTGTTTCGTCCGCCTCAGTTTCGGTCTCGGTTTCGTGGTGGTCTTCGTCTCCGCCGTAACGGGAGGAAGACTCGGTGCGCGCGTCATCGTCAACGTGAACCATGTCCTCATCTGACCCGGAGCGCACATCAACTGGTGGAGTAGCGGTGTCATACCCCTCCTCGTCCTCATCATCTGTGTCCTTCAGGGAGGAATTTCTATCCTCTTTCGATAGACCACCATACCCCTTGGCCGTGGGCTTTGAACTCGTCGTCGCCCAGCTCCCCTTTCTTTCTCTGGTAGCCTTGAGTCTCGAAGTACCGGCATCACCATGATGAGCAGCCACCGCTGCCTTAGCCGCCGCGACACCACCACCGCCAGCCCCGTTCCTAACGCTATTGCTGCGCTTGATGCTGCCGCCCGGCAGAGCTCCGTTGACCATTTGACTGAGAGACAGAATCCGTCTGTTAGACGCCGACGATCCCGCACCCGAGCCCATCTTAGGGGTCCTGGTCTTGCCGTTGATAGCAGCCATGTTGAGTGCCGACGTGGACTGTCTTGAGTCCATGCGCGAAACAACTCTGGGAGCGCGGGTGGACAGTTGTGAGGGGATGCGCTTGCGGTTCATTGACTCCCGACCAATGCCCGTGGTGAGGCGCTTGCCTTTGGTCATGAGAAGTAAGCGGGAATGATCCATGACTCCCTCGAGGATACGGCGCTCGAGCGTCTCGGCGCGGGTTTCCATCTCGTGGAGCTCTTCTCTTCTGAGCCGGAGGGCAGTGTCGAGGGAGGACAAGTCCGCTGTAAGTCTGGATTTCTTGCGCACCAACTCCTCTTGCTCACCACGGAGCTCAACAAGGTTGTGCTTGATACCCTGCTGTTCAGCCCTCAAATCAGCCAGGAACTGCTCCTTGAGTTTATCATGCTCCTTGCGCAGTGCCTCGTTGCGTTCCTTAAGGCGACACTCCTCCTCCATCAGGTTAGCGAGCAGATCCACCTTCAACTTCTCCTGCTCTTCACGGAAGATGGCCTTCATCTCCTCTTGCTCCTCTCGCAGGCTGGCGTTGATCTCTTTGAGACGCCTCTCTTCCTCCTTGAAAGCGGCAAGGAAAGAGCTCCTAAGTTCTTTCTGTTCTTGCCTCAGACCTTCGTTGACTTCCTTGAGCAAAGACTCCTCCTCGCGCAAATTCTTGAGGAACTTATCCTTGAGAACTTGCTGCTCTTCTCGCAAGGCATCGTTAGACTCCTTCAGGCGGGCTTCTTCGTCCTTCAACACTGCAAGGAAGCTCCGCTTGAGCGACTCGTGCTCGGCCTTAAGGGCGGAATTGAGCTCAATTAGACGGTCGCGCTCATCGCGGAGGTTAGCAGCGAACGTCTTCTTCATGGTGTCCTGTTCTTCTTTTAGGGCGACGTTCATCTCCATCAGGCGGTCGCGTTCCTCTTCAAGGTTAGTTGTGAACGTCTTCTTCAAGGTCTCGTGCTCTTCCTTGAGAGAAGCATTGAGTTCCTTCAGCCTCGTCTCCTCCTCTTTGAGACCGGCCATGAACACCGCCTTAGCCTCCTCGTGCTCTTTTCTTAGGGACTCATTGAGCGTCTTGAGGCGATGCTCCTCCTCAGCCAAGTTAGCCAAGAACGTAGACTTGAGCTCTTCCTGTTCCTGCTTTTGAGACTCATTCATCTGCTTCAGACGTGCCTGTTCCTGTTGAAGGTTTTCCAAGAACTGGGACTTGAGCTGATTCTGCTCCTCCCGCAAAGTGACATTGATGCTTTCCTTAACGCGGGCTTCCTCCTCTTTGAGCTCGGCCAAACGAGCCTCGATTGCTTCCTTTTCAGTCAGCTGGCGCGCAAGAGCAATGGAAGTCTCTTGCAGTATCTTCTTTTTGTTCTCATCCTCTTCAACGGCGCGTTGAGTTTGGGCGGCGATGAACCCGGTAAGCTCGGCGGAGGTATTCTTGACTTGCTTGTGGACATCTTCGAGATGAGCGAAAGCCTTCTCCGCTTCGCCGGTATGGCCAACGAGTTTATCGAGCTTCTCATTGACTGTGGGCATGGCGTTGATAACCTTGGTCTGCAGACCCTCTGTTGTCGTCTTGGAATGCTCAAAATGCTGACCAACAAGGGCAAGAATCTCCTGAAGATTCTCGGCAGCTTTGGGCTGATGCTCGGCAACAAGACCCTGCAAGCCATCCAACTTGCCAGCCATCTCCTGCACCTGCTCTCGAGTGAGGGTATGCTCAGCTTTGGTGTCAAGATGATTTTCATCGGCCTTGCACACCAGCTCATCCACTCTCTCGAAAACGGTCTTTGAGCTGACTTCCATCTTTTCCACAGCCTCCGTGACCGTGGCGCTCAGAGGCTCCAGCACAGTCTTGAGCTCCTCCATTTGACCCTTTGTCGCAACGGTCTCCTTGATCTCGTCGACCTGCGCCTTTTGAAGCTCCTCGATTTTGGTCTCGATGTCAGTCTTCGCCTTGTTGATAGTGGTGCGGCCCTCCTCGAAACCCTCCTTCATACCACCCCACAACTCCATCAGCTCATCCTGCAGCGTTGCGTTCTTCTTGACAATTTCGCTCATCGGCGCCAGAACCTTGTGAATGGAATCCACCCCTTTGGCTCCATCAGTGAGTTTAGCTTTAATGACTTCATGGAACTCTTCAAGGAGGAATTTGACTTCGTCAACGCGGTCGGTGATGTCGCCGTTCGCCTTGGTAGTCGCCTCAGCCTGAGCTTCGAGCTTTTCAGTCAAGGTCTTGAAGTTGTTGTTAATGTCGGGGCGGCTGGCTGTGGCCGTCGGAGAGTCGGTGGTGGCATCGGTGGTGGCGGGTCTCGATGAAACGAGGGACTTGACTTCGAGACAAACGGCCTCAACAGCCTCGATATCAGCCTTGGTGAGCTTGTCGGAAACTTCTTTCTCGCTGCGGGTCTTCATCTCATCAAAGGCGGTAGTCATTTGGGTGATGAGCGTCTCGAGGGCGGAAACATCCTCCTTCTTGGACACACACTCCACTTGCTTCGACAAATCTCCTACGCTCGACTTCGTCTCCACCAGCAAGACTTCTAGTGCATCCACATGCTCCTTCCTGACCTGCTCACCCTGCAGTCCCTGGGCACTCACGAAACCATCCAAACTGTCCTTGGTATTCCTTAGAATGGTCTCAATTGCCTGGACGTCTTCTTTTGTAGCCGGATCGGTAGGGTCGCTGGTGGGAAGCAGCTCAGGCTCAGGCTGCTTAGGCGCAGTTGATGACGATCTTGCCTTGGTCCACTCATCAATGGACTTCCTCAAACCCCCAATCGCGGTGTCAACGGACGTCTGGAGAGAGCGAATGGTTTCTTCGAGGGGTGACAGGTTGATCTTCTGCTGCTTTTGTTCGCGGGCAGCAAGAGAGGCGACGAAGTCGATCAACTTCCTTAGCAAGGCCTCGATGTCGCCTAGTTCAGACTTGGAGGGAGCAGTTTTGGCACCCGCCGCAGCCTTTGACGAACCAGCACCACTCTCCATAGCCTCGACCTTCTTCCCCAGCTTATCAACCATAGCATGGAGGCTTCTAATATCCTCGACACTTCCATGGCCAAGCTTCTTCGAAGGCTGATCACCATCTTTGCTAAAGGGCGTCAGCGCGAATTCGTCATCAAAGCTGCCTCCTGCTCTAAGCTCTTCGAGATCAGCTCTGACGCCCTTCAGGCCCTCTTTGAGCGCATCGAGGATCTCGTCATTGGCCGAGAGATCACCAGCTTTATTAGCGAGCTGGCCAATACTCTTCTTCAAATCGCCGAGTCCCTCTTGCAGAGCATGGAGGATTGTTGCCTCCGTTACCCCACCGGCGTGCTGAGAGGTGGTATTCATCTCCTTACGAATAGCTCGTATGGCTTCCAGAATCTCAGCATTGCTGCCAGGCTGCGCGAGTGGCGTTACTGGGACCAAGGTGCCGTTGACGACGTCGCGGAGTGATTCGAGTTCCTCTTTTAGCAGATCGTTGGTGCTCTGAGAAGCCTTTTTCACCAACTCCGCCACTTCCTCCCTAAATCTCTCCAATGTTTCAGTCATGTGCGGGATCAAATCGTCCGAGTTGCCGTCGGTACGGGCGCGGTCGACGTACGCTTCGATGTCATGCTTCAGTTTCTCGAAATCGTCCATGGTAATCCCAGGCGTAGCCCGCTCAGTGTCACCGCCACGAGAGCTGGGTTTGCTGTTTTCTGAGAAGGCGCGGAACTCATCTCTTAATGAATCGCGGATTTCGTACAGACGCTCGATGATCTCTTCAGTTTCGGGCTTCAAGATGGACGGAGGAGTGGTGCCATGGCGGACGAGAGCTTTGGAATGTGCGCCGGAGAGCTCGGAGAGGTCTAGTTCTTTTAGACTTTCTTTGACAGCGCGGACGACATCTCCTGAAATATCAAGCGCATCGAATCCTTCACGGACGGCATCAGCAAGGTCGACACGCGACAGATCGGGGCGGGGGAGGTAGGAAGCGATATGCTGTGCGAATTCGGGGGTTTCTAATGCTTTGACGACGGCGCGGGTGACATCGCAAGGAAGATCCATGGTTTCGATAGCTTCCTGGACGGCTTCGATCATGTCTTCGCTTGATGGGCCAGCGAAAGAAAAGTCGAATGTCTCCAGTGCTTTGGTGACGGCGGCTTGCATGTCCTTTGGCAGATCCAGAGACCGTACACCATCCTGCACGGCTTCGGCCATCTCAACAGTGAAGTCGAACTTGTTGAGGCTCTCGTCCATGGCGTTCACCACCTCTTGACGCTTCAGGGGCTTGGGGAGGTCGCTTAAACCATCCTGGACCGCGCTCAGAATGTCGTTTTTCGAAAGCTGGGGAGTGACCGGGAAGTCGAACTCATCCAGGCATTCCCTCACAGATTCGAGGACGTCGTCCCGAGAGACCGTCTCAAACTTGCTGAACCCTTCGTTGACAGCAGCAAACACCTCTTGTTTCGAAGCCGTCTCCTTTGGCAGATACATTCCTAGCCCCTCCTTCAAACAGTCCAGCACCTCATGCCTTTCCAACCCGATCTGTTGAATTTCTATTTCAGGCTTGTACTTTTCGAAAGCATCTTGCACTGCTTGCACCACGTCCTCCCTGCGAAGCTCCTGTACACGCGGCTTGTTGGCTTGCGAATCCTTGAGGGCAGCACGCATGCTGTTGTAGATCTCCCTGTAGTCGATCATGGAGTCGATTCGAGGAGCTGCCGCAACTGTCTCCTGCGCCTTTTTGCGGTGCTCGTGCACGATGTTGACCATGTTCTGGCGCATTTCCTCCAGGCCGTCCGAGACAATCTTGTTCATGGCTTCCTTTGTAGGGTTGTCTATAGGGAGGGTTTGAGGGGACTTGAAGGAGACTTCGTTGAGTCGGCGACCGATTTCTTGGCCCATGTCGAGGACTTCGCCACGCAGTTCCTTGACGAGAGACTTGACGTCGCTGGTGAGGCTGCCACCTTGGGCCAGGTGGTCCTTGACTATGCGCAGGGCGGAGAGGATTTCATCATTCATGGGATCGGTAGCACGGGAGCTGAGGGTTTGAGCTGTCGAATTTCCAGATTCTTCAAGAAATCGGCCTACGCGTGTATTTCGGCCGTCTTCGTCTTCGCTGAAGCTCCAGGCTTTGTTGCGACCGACGCCGCCACCACCACCACCACCACCACCACCATCACCTCTCCCTCCTCCGCCAGTAGCTGGTACAAGAGCATGTTGCTGATTAGCTTTAACCAGACGGATGATCTCCTCTAGCTTTTCAGACGTTGAAAAGCCGGAAAGCTGGCGGGCGAGTTCATTAAGCCTCGAAAGAAGCGATTCTTGGCCCTCTTTCGTTCCCATGTCGCGAAGGATCTTTTCTAGTAGAGCAATTGACGATGTGTCGGCCACCAGGGATGGTGTGCTGAGTAGTGACTCTCGATCAAGCGACGCTCCAAAGCTATGTGGCGAAGGTATTCGCGGTAGGGAGTAGGGTCGCGACTTTAGGGACGTAGGCGATGGCGGACCCCCACCGTACGCTTCCCTCTGCGCAGCCCTCGACTTGGCCTCGGTGATCAACTCTCGCAAACTCCTGCGAATATCCTCATCGCGCTGATTGGTGGCCTCTTTCAAGCTGAGCAAGTCTGTAGCATTATCTCTGCTGCGCCTGCTAAGCGCCGACATTTCTCGTTGAAGGGCCGAAGCAATGTTGGTAAGGGTGATGAGCTGGTTTGACAGGGCCTCAAGGCCTGGGGGTGTTGTAGTCGTCTTGGTCAATCCGCTGGAGCCGTTAGTGATGTTAGCGAGGGGATCCGAGTCCCTGACCGACGACGACGTTCCGAGGTTACTGGCACTGCTCATGTTTTGGAGAGCGAGCATGGTGGCCGACTGAGGAGGTGTGTTCTCGCCGAGGATGCTCTGATGTGGTCGCCGCATGTTGCTGGTGCTGTTGGCTTGGCGGAGGATGCTGCCGGGGGTCAAACTAGGACCCGTTCGTGGTGAGCTCATGGTGGGGGCGGGTTTTAGAGGGTCTTCCTTTTCGTCCTTGAACTCGACGTGGTTCTCGCGACTCCTCGTAGGGGTGGATGGCCTCTCGTATTTGCTCTCGTACTTGCTCTCGTACTTGTTGTTTTCCTGTTTTTCGTACTTGTCAAACTTGGTGTCGAGTTTGACATCGAACTTGAAGTCGTGCTTCTCTGGTGATCGTGAGGCTGATGTATTGGAGACGTGACCAGTCTCAAGCATCAAACTAATATCCTTGACAGTGCTGTTCTGAAGGGAATTCAGTCGGCGATGTGACGCAGCCGTAGCCGGGTTGCGCAAAGGGGGCCTCTCGGTCCTCTCCGGAGAAGGGTCACCCACGGCGCGCTTGGGAACGTGTGGTACCAGGTTAGCACTTTCACGGGCCTTTTCTTGCAAGGCGGCATGAGCAGACTGAATTGCACTCGAGGTGCCAGCTCTAGAGACACCGGGAGACTGAGGGTTGAGTGGAAGTGGCGGTGGTGCCCTCTCGGGGTCTGAGCTATCCCACCTGTTTTTCATTAGTTCCTTGAACAAGAGGGACATGACACCATGATGATGGTCTCTTGGTGTTCTGGGTAAAAGAGGGGAAGCATCCTACATTGGGATCATGGCACGGCCATGATTATCAAACGAGGCGGAATGCGAGTGTCTTAAATCTCGGGGGAGCTGATGGTGCCCGTGGTGGTCCCTCTCTGAGCCAGCGGGCGGCATGGCTCCAGCTGTGTGGTAGGTGTGTGTCGGAAAACCGAGGGAGGGAGAAACAGAGGAAAGCGAGCCTGGGGCGGCAGTGCGGGCGTGGCCTGGCTGGCTGGCTGGCTGGCGTGGTGGGCGCGAACAGAGCTACCACCCGAGTTGTTTGAGACTCAATCTGTTCCTGGACTAAGCTGGGGATGAACCAGGGTGGTGGACCAAGGACCAGGGTGTTTCTGCCGAAAACTAGTGTACCTTAGATAGGCTCCGGTCTGTGCGGTTGGTTACGCCAACAACATCAGCAACAACGGAAACGCGGTAGGATCCTGGGTCGGGTGTGTGGTGTCGCAATAGTGGAGGATGGCTTAGGTTCCTGGTAGGATGAGGAGGGGCCGAGACGGGAAGCAATGATTCTGGTACTGAAAAACCCCGTCAAAGGCAGGTAATTGGGTCGGTAAATTACCACCCCCTGTATGCTGAAGTTAAGACCAAGGTGAAGAAAGGGTGTCCTTGCTGTTTGGATATCGGACCGGTACTGTACGTTCGGTATGACGGTACAAAGTATGTATTATGATCCGTGATATGCCCGGTATGGCAAACAAGTCCCAGGGCTGAGACAACTGACGAAACCAGGCGGCGTTGATGGGCGGTAACGCTACCTTGGTCAAGCTAGAACATCGATCCGCGCTCCTCTTCTTCTTCTTCTTTCACTTGTCGTCTGTTCGTTCGTTGTTGTCTGTTCTCCCGTCCGTTCCGTTAGGTTCCCTCGATTCGGTTTGGTTCCAGTTGTTAAAGGCAACACAGCAGCTGTAGTTCGACTGTTCCCTCAGGCAGGTAGGCAGTGCGAATATCCGATAGACTTGTCGTGGTGGTAGTAGTAGTAGTAGTAGTAGTGTAGAGAATCCAGAATCCAAGCTTCAATATGGAAAACGGAGATAAGGAAAATCGAGCAAATGCAAACACAAACCACACAAGGAATATGTCGGTTGACGCCTGTTGTAGTATGGCTTGGGGGGGTATATCCTCCCGAAGAGTCGCAAAGTCGCAAAGCAGGAGAATCGCCAAAGGGAAAAAAAAAAAGGGTAAGAGAAAAAAAACGCCTAAAAAAAACCTTAAGACAGCAGCTCTAAGCTTTCCTTGTTTCTGGTTCAGTTGTCCAAGTCCAGTGTGCTGCAGCAGATGGCGCAAAGCAGGGTATAACGGTCAATGCTAAGTCAGGCAGAGTAAACTCGCGTGACAGCTGTGTGAATGGATGATGCGCCGTTCGTTCCAAGGAAGGTTGCCCGGTTCGATGTTGATGTTTGCTTTGGTGAAGAAGGAACCCGCTGGCTGGCTTGGCTGACCTCCTTTCTTGCTTAGTTTGACTTGGGCAGGCAGGCAACAACCGACAAAACTGCCGCTGTGTGGCAGATGAAATGAAGATTTCGTTGGACTGGAAGGAGGGGGACGAGCAACTTGACAGAAATTCAGTTCCTTCCCCGAAATCGAAAAATCGACTCGCGACCTGATGACCACCTCCAAATATTGCACCCCTTTTTTTTTTTTTTTTTTTTTGTTTTTTTTTGACAAACCCTGATCATGAGAACCCAACCTTGCCTGTTCCTACCAAACCTGTCCCCAGGACCTCCCAACCCACGTTTCTTCTCGGCGAGGGGCCGCCCGCCCAGGAGGCTGGGGTGGGTGGGTGGGTGGGTTGGTCAAAGGGCCAAGCAGGGGTCTTTCAGGGCCAAAGCAGTCCACTAAGGTCGAGCCGTGGTGGACGGCAGCCCACCTTCAACTTGGTGTTCACCCACACAGGAGACCATCACATCACTGGCTTCCTTTCCCCCAACCAATCAGCCAGTCCATTCATCCTCTTTGACCCCCATTTGAAGAGGCCAATCAGCCAATTATCGTCTCAAATGTACTGTTGATTGTTTGTGCTCTTTCCCTCTTTCGTTTCTCTGCCAAAAAGGTACCCTAGCAACGCACGGATAGTCGCGAACCAGGGTTGGCCTCCATCGATGTGTGTGACCTCAGCTCGCAGTTTTAGGCACTGCAACCCCTACACTCCCTACAGCCAGGTCGCCGTCACTCGATAGTCAAATTAGGACAAGGGAGGAGCTGCGCGTCACCCTCCATGTCTTTCCCTCATCAGACCACTCATGGTGAGGTCGGTCTCCTTGGCTTGAACGGGTTAAATAAAAAGTATGCGACAGTTGAGACGTGATTGCGGCAGTATCAAATGTTGGTAACGCTGACCGCAACAATTGCTATCCAAGAACCAAGCTCTGTCGTCACTGCCAGGTCCAAGCTCCCTTCAAGGTGGCCCAAGCTCCTCCGTCCTGTCCAAGCGAGCTTGTGCTCCACTGATTTGCAGTGGTCCTGCAGAAGCACCGGAGCTCTTGCTTGTTGGGACTTTGTCATGTGCATCAATCGTTTCGGCAGATTCCATCATTCCTTCTTGGAGGATTGACTCGGAGTGCGCTACCATATCTCATGTCGCCAAGGTGAGCACTAACATACTCGATGGCTGTTCCAAATGTTATGTAAGTAATTTGGTAGAATAGCTGCGACTTGGAAACTACAGGTTGGACAAGGGGAAGCCTCCTGTCGACATTCAAGTGGCAACTGGCAAGTCACAAACACCAAACCCAAGACCACACCCAAAAGCCATATGATGATATTCCGTCGTTCCAGCACCACCACTCTTAAACGCCAAACCAACAACCCATGCTTTGATTTTTTTTCGTAAACCGCAAGATGCAATATACCCACTGTCATCTCATCATCCCCCCTCTAAACAACGAGCTTCGCCTCCTGCCTACTCCCCCTCTCCCCAAAAATCGTGGTGCCCACTCTCACCTCCCCACTCCCCATGGCAATCGCCCCCTCAAAATCATCACTCATGCCCATACTCAGCTCGAGACTTCCCTGGTCCAGCCCCAACTCCTTTTCCACGAGATCCCTCTGCTCCCTCAGCACCACGAAATCCTCATTCTCGTTTTCGGGCGTCGTCGCCTTGCTCCTCGCAATGGCGCCAATCGTCATCAGTCCCAGCAAGTTCAAGTGAGGACACTCGGTAACGATGGCCCTGCATAGATCGACGGTTTCTTGACCTGGTGAGCACCCGGATTTGGACTCCTCGCCCGAGGTGTTGACTTGCACGTGGACGTTCAGCTTGGGAACGGAGGGGTCTGAGGCGATGACTTCGCCGCGGACGCGGTTGAGGGTCTGGGCCTTTTTGAGGGAGTCCAGGGAGGAGACGGCGAAGAGGTTGGGGATGCGGGCTAGGGTTTTGCAGTGGGCTGGTGTTCCGTCAGCTTCCTCATAAACTTTTTTTTCACACAGTTGAAGGCCAAAGTGTGAGAAAAAAAAAATAATAACAAAAAAATATAAAAAAAGACGTACTAGTCTGAAGACCACCGGTGAAATGCCACTGAATACTCCGCGGCAAGAGTTCCGCCTTCTGCTGCAGCTCCTGCGCATAGTTCTCGCCGAAATGGGCATGCTGGACTTGGGGAGCCTGGTGAAGCGCCAAAATGTCGTTGGCGGGCTTGAGCTTAGATATGGCCACGAGCCGGACGGGGCGACCTTTGGCGACGGCGAGAATACGGTCTTGCACGCCTTGAAGCTGGGACACGAGCGCGGACGCCCGGATTGGGTCGATTTTGAGAGGGGTTGAGCTCATGTTAAATTACTCGGTTCAATTGAAGTCAAAACTAGGTGTTGATGTGAGGTTTTGAGTCGTGTGTGATGTTGTGGTGAGTGAGTACGTAAAGTCGTCGCGGGATGTTTGCCCTGGAGGTTCAAGAATGAGGTCGTCACGGCCGGCCTGTGTCATCGATTGGAGTTCAGAAGGAACCTCCGCTGGGGCTTAACTGGTCTTTCCCTGTCCCGCTGTCCATCCATCCCCTGCATGAATTCCTGTAGACCCGCCCAAAGTTTGCGATGTGCCCCTGCAGAAATTGTTAGTGCAGCACCATTTGCGACTTTTGCGATGGAGGCGCCACACGCATCGTTCACGGCTTGAGAACCGGAAAACATCCGTGTCACTCCGTACTGGGCAACGTTTGTCTACACTCAGCAGTGTTTATTTATGGCCTCTCTAACTGCATGTTTGAAGGTTCTTTGCCCTCCACGTCGTTCTATCCCGGCTTCGTCCCAAGTACCCGTCTAACGCAAAAGCTATGAGCAACCCCTCACCCCCGGGGTGCGTTACTGAGTGGAACATCTGCACCTTGACTTCAACGTCACCTCTTCCTTCTTTCCCACTTGTCACCAAAACCTCGACCTACACATCATGGATCCCCGACTCGGGCTGTGAATACCTGGCAATTCAAACACTATTTATTTCTTTCCCTTTTACATTTTCACCGACCTTTCTCGTCGCCGATTCATCATACCACTTTCCGGATTACCCGTGATCTGTTGACGCCGATAACAGACGGCTCCGGAATTGCGACATCATCAGCATCGGCATCTTGGTCCTTCATCGTGAGACGACCGGTTTTCTTGAACAGACCCGTTTGTTTGAATCCCATGGCTGCCGGTTGCGAAATACACATACCCGCTAGGCTTCAATGCTGCCCATTCGCCAGCCAGATGTCGCGCGCTGCTTCTACGGTCAGCTTGATGCCCCGATACCTCTCGTGCTACCGTCAAAGTACAGAAAGAGATACACGATAAGTCATTGACATCAGTTGTCAACTCTTTCCCACGGCACATCATGGTAGTCCCTCGCTGTTTACGCCTGCTCGAGCGGCGTATACCTTCTCCTCCCCGAGCTGTTCAGCAGTGTCCAGTGACCATTTTCCAGGCCGCAATGAGATAATTTCAGTCATTACTCGAACCCCTTCTCGGACGCGGCCCTTGAGAGGCTACTCTCATTGGTGAGATGCGGTTGATACTTAAAGTACCCGTGACTACCTATACTACGGGCGCGAAACAGAAGCGTGAATAGGCAAGTGTCGAGCGGGAAAGAACAGCAAAACTGATGGGCCATCAACCCTACATTACTACTAGTCAATATCACGACCGTCCAAGATAGCACAGAAATATTGACGTTGACTTTGGTCAAGACAGTTGGTCCCAAGTCAAACCCCTAGTGAAACCCCAAAGCCCTCTTCTCCTCAAAGTTCATCTCCTTGCACCTCCCCGCTCTGCATCTATGTCAATTCTGGAAGCTGAACCTCCTTCAATATTGAAGCTTTCTCCTGGTGGAAGCGGGCCATAACCACTCGCCGGAACTCCGGTTGTTCAGCGACAAGGGTGCGTCTAAGCTGATGGGGCTGACGGTAGTGAACGCCTGAGCCAGGGCAACACTGTGACCCAAGCAGGCCAGGGTGCGGACGTGGCTGAACAAATTAGCGAGGGGACTCGGGAAGGACCAGGTGAGGCATCGGGCAGAGAAAGGAAAGGGTACTCACCAGTCGGGCTCTCTGTGAAGGCGAGGGTTCTCGCGAAGGACTGCGGCGAAGGCGCGTGCATCTCCCGCGGGGCCTGTCTTTTCTCCGTTCAACGGTATCCGCCTCCCGAACCAGCTATTGTGTCCGGCGGTTGGCTTTCAGAGCGGCCAATTCAGCAGCAGCTTTCGCTGTCACGCCCGACGCATCTTTGGATTAGAACTTCTTGATACGCTTGGCAGTCTTGCCTTTGGCGGCAGCCTCGGCAACGTCGTGGGCGGACATACGGGCAGACACTGTGATGGTGGTGATGGTGGTGCTGGTGTTGCTGGTGCTGGTGTGGAAGCCGACGATGGGGGAGAACAGACTCGGCGATCGCGACCACGACTTGAAGGTCCGTTCACTTGGGAAAAGGATGGGTGCCAGCGTCTTCAGGCCAGAGTGAACAGTACGTACTTCCAACGTTCGCTTGTCTTTTTCAGAACGAATATAGATATACATGCAATATTCGAACATCGGATGGAAAGATGGAGTAAAGAACCTGGATGCCAACCTACCTACCCACTACTGTGAACATGTACATCTATTGTCCTTGAACACTCACCTATTATCGGTGAACATACACTGGCTATCTATGAACACCTGATGAAAAGCCGAGAATAGGTCTACGACTCCAGGTCAGTAAGTGAATGTGGAAATAGCGAAAGTTCAGGTCAGCAAGATAAACTCCTGTCCTTCCTGGTAGCTCACAATTTTCAAACTTGCCTCGAACATCGTACTTTAATTACCTCAGTCCGAAACGCCTAATACGCGTACACCAAAAACAAAAAAAACATCAATCTCATCACGCGCAACTGGTCTCGGAACATCGCATTCCATTGCCTTCAAAATGTCGACTCCATTCGAACAATCTATCTACTTGAGGAACACGAACATCATCATGAATGTCACTCTCTCGAGCGTTCAGACTCTCACTTTTGAGCCTGTCACCGGACAGGAGATGGTAAGTTCTCGTTATCCCCATGCCTATCCCACACACCCTCCAAGCAAACAAGAGCCAAGCATTAACGGATTCTACCAGCAGCTGGCTGTGCCCGCAGTCCCCGCCATTCCCGCCATTCCAGGTGTTCCTGGTATTCCAGCCATTCCAGCCATTCCAGCCATTCCAGCCATTCCAGCCATTCCAGCCATTCCAGCCATTCCAGCCATTCCTGCTGTGACCCATGTGCCAGCTATCCCGACCATGCCCGCTCTCCCTCTCTCGGATCCAGACATCCAAGATGCACCCGCCGTCATCCGTTGTCACCAACCTAGAAAGCGAATCCCGCGGACCTCCAAAGCCGCCAGATCCAAAGCCTGAAAAGCGCTGATGGGAAAGTGGGGGGTTTCCGTCACCACCCGCATGGCCCTCCGCCGCAATCGTGGCTCTCGCTTGCGACTCCAGAAGCCGTACAAGCCCCGTCGCCAGTCGCCCATGCCTTTGACCGCTGCCTTGGGGACGTCCCAGAACCCGGTTGACCTTACGATCAAAATCGAGGAGGAGTAGAGGAGGGGGTAGTTGGGATGAGCAAGTCCACTTGGGGAAGGGAGTGAGCACAAGATTAGGGTGTGATGTGGATTGTAGGGGGAAAGAAAGATTAGACCTAATTGCTTTGCTAGTGTCAGTCAGGGCCTGGGAAAGGAGAAGGGATGTCTTGTAACGCCGATTGACAGGTACGGGCAGAGGACAAATCATTGAGAGCCTTTCTAGAGGTACTTACTCTAGAGGTAGAGGTACTTACAGGTACTTAGTTGCCGTGGGACTGGAGGGGTAAGTACCCTGCCTTGGAGGTCAACATGGCTAGCAATCCAGAGGAGGAAAGAGCAGTTGACAGGGAAGGGGCAAGCAGAAACAGCGTTCAAGGCAGGAACACGAAAAGAAAAGCGGAGGGGCTAAGTACCTCGAGTACCTTCCGTCGGGTCACTCTTGTGTCCGTCATGACAACTAAGTAAGTGATTGCGTCCGTGGCCCATTGATGATAATTTCGATTACTCGTCAGGATTCCGATTTGGACCCCGATCATTCTCTCCCTTGTTGTCCCTCAAAATAAGCTCCCCGTCTGCCAACAGATTCTTCAGGGGGGGGGGGCTCCGAACAACTTGAACGAGAAACTAGGTACCTCTGTGGTGTCGACGAGAAATGATTTGAGAAAGGTGAATGGACAAATGGAAGGATGCCCGGAGATATTGCCTCTTGATTAATACATACCTAGATACCTACTTTTACTCACAGTAGACGTTCTAGAAAGAAGGCAACTTGAGATTCACTCTGGGGCAGTTGCCGCGTGCCTACCCCTGCCTGTCTACCTCTACATACCATCGGTACCTATTATCGGCATACCCTTTTGAACCAGACGGGGAAGGTGATCTAGGAGACAACGAATGTGAGGATGGATACCTTGGATGACTGCCCTGTGGAAAGAGACAAAGACCAAAGGAAGGAGGATCAACACCAGGGCACGCTTTCTTTTATTGTGATCTCTTCAAGAAACCTTCACTCCCCTTATTCATGGCCGTGTCCTCCCGCCATTCAGACTCCCTCGTACTCCCCAACTTGGCAGTTACACGGAGATAACTGATTTTCGCAATAGGTACCTGCCTCGGTATACAACCAGGTCACCATGTTCTTGGAAGTGCAAATGATGTCTGCATCTCCCGCGGAGGAAAGGAATCAGATTCGAGTTACCGACGCCGCCCATCACCAACGCATATATTTAACATCGCATCCACCTGTCAAATAACTCCAGATGATGTCAGCTCAACATAAGACACTCTCTCTATTTAATCATCTTTGGCAAAATGCCTTGAATTACTCGATTCATTGGTGGATTAAAATCTGATTAGAACAGGAATGCGTGCAAGAGTCTGTAGGTAATGCAGGTGCCCTTCTACACTAGCAAACCCCTCTTTCCTTCTTAAACATGCCTAGACATCTGCAATCAAGGTCAGGTGCCCTGTCCTCTCCTTGATCCCCTACTCCGGTAAACCCAGCCCAAAGCCGACTACTCGGAGCGGAAGTGCTCCCAAATACATCTGGGTTAATAGAGGTACTGTCGCACCATCCAATTTCACCAACCAGAACAAATTCACGGCATCACCACGGGACCCCAAGTCCATTGACGAATAATAAACTAAACAAAGCCTCATCGCACAACTGAAGTCTCCAGGAGCATTCTACATCCTTGAGAAACAACCCTGGGTTTTTCGAACACACAACCTTACAAGAGCTCAGACAAGCTCGTTCAGGATACATGGCTGGAGCAAAATGTGACAAAACTACAGATCAGTCGCTCGAGCCAAGGCGCGATCGACCGGGTTGCCCTCAAGCAATCCCTTGTACCTCTCACGGCCGCCGACGATGGATGAAGGTACACGAAGCTCGGACTCGTATACTCGTTCCAACTTTTCCTTTGTGGACCGAATAGCCGTCGCTTCGTCAACAGCTTCTTGAATCTCATCCGGCGACAAATTCTCAATCGAAACACGCCACCGATCGAAGACAGGACGGCTCAAGTCGTACATGGCCTGCGTGATTTGGCCGCGCCCCAGATTAACTATCGAGCTCTGCCACTCTGGCCTGGCATAGGTCGCAGATTTGCTGAATCTCGAGAACTGATCCGTTGACAAAGTCGCGTAACTTGGGAGGGCCGCCACGAGTGTGGTGCGTAGTGGTGAGCTCGGTGTACCGCGCATGCCATGTGCAGGCCTCCACGTAACTCTCCAAGGTTATGTCCATGCCTGACTCCTTGAGGCTGAGGTAGAGACGGTCGAGAACCGGGGTAGGGGGTTTGGTATTAGCATCGCCGGCATCCTTCCAGCCTTGAAGAGCCTCCAACTCCCGCTCAATAAAGGGTAGTTGGTGTTCCGTGTCCTGCAAGTCGAACCACGACCAATCCGTTTCCCTCTTCGCATCCTCCTTGCACTTCTTCTCATTGGCGCGCGACCCTTTGTTTTTCAAGGCCTTTTGGTACGCCTTCTTGCGTTCCTTCCTGTGGGCTTCTCTGGCTTTTTTTTCATCCTTTTCCTCAAAGGCCTCATCTACAGCAGTAGCCGCCCGTTCGTGGTTCTCATGTACGAGTTTCGCTTTGATTTCATGTTTTGTTTCCGAAACATACTTGACGACTGTCGAGAAGAGAAGGTCGACTGTAAAATAAGGGGTTCCGCCCTGAATAACTGATTCACGGCCCATTTCACTAACCCTGGTGTGAAGAGACCGCAAGACCGAGACTAGTGAGGGTTCATTCAGTATATCTGAGGTCGTAAGCAGGTTGATGAGTCGCTGCGCTTCATCGGCAATCTCGCCCGCGGGTCTAGACCCCCATACGATCTCCGCTCCGCTCCAAATCGACATAGTTGCTGCTTTATTGTTCGAGGCAATGTGGTGATGTATTGAGTAGGTAGGTGGAACGGGGTGTAGACCGAAGAGAAAGGAACGAAGTCTGAGGTCGAAGTGTATCAATGCTTCGTTGGTGTGTAAGGTAAGTAGAGGGAGTGAGTAAAGAGAATGAGAGAAGAGATTGAAGAGGTCGAGGCCGGGTGTTGTAGTGATGAGGTTGTGTATTTGGGCTAGGTTGGTATGGGAATGTGTTCTGAAGACTAAGAGAACAGGAGAATGAAAAATTTGAGTTCAAGGGTGGGCATTGAGGACTTCTTATAGGTGCCCGGGCTGTTTGAGTGCGCTCTAGTAGACATCTAGTATGCGTCGTGCTCGGCGTACACCGACGTATAACCAGACTTCCGACCATGTTCATAGTCTACCTAGGAAAAGGTATCATGAAGGTTTTGTACAGGTCAGTACGGGCATAAAGAAAAAAACCAATTTTCTAATCATACATAAGGTATATGTAACACTATTTGTACAGATCAGTACGGGCATAAAGAAAAAACCAATTTTCCAATCATACATAAGGTAGGTATATGTAACACTAACGCGACTGGAGGCTGGGTACTGTATGTAGAGACTTGGGTCACCCGTTTCTCGACCACCAAGGAATCAGGCATAGTCTGTAGGCATACTGCATGCAGCATTCATGCGGGCGGAAGAAAAGGGGCACTTGAAAAATCGAATATATCGTACTTCCGGGTGGCAAAACCAGACGTCTCCCGACATATTTTTTGCGGGCATACCTCTACGCATGTCTGATTATGTCTGAATTCCCTGTAAGTCGAAACAAGTGGCCCCAAACCTTTGCGGCATACGCATCGCCGGAT
Organism: Neurospora discreta FGSC 8579; assembly: GCA_009805215.1. NCBI lineage: Eukaryota > Fungi > Ascomycota > Sordariomycetes > Sordariales > Sordariaceae > Neurospora > Neurospora discreta. Next base: position 226,607 of record RANX01000044.1, on the reverse strand, counting down.
TTCCGAGTGCTGTACCCAAACCTAACACGAGGCTATTCCAAGATGGTTGCATATTGCGTTTTTATATACCGCACCTACCAGAACCTCTACCTGGCAGTTATCTGTGCCTGGAGGTAATATCCTTATACTAGAACAGAAACGCAAGCGCACATCAAGAAGCTGCTTCGGCAAGGAACTTTGGTCTTTTCAGTGAACTGCCTGGGGAAATTCAAACCTTGCATTACTTGTACTTGTTCATTCGAAGGACGAAAAAAAACCCAGAATCTTTAATCGGCACGCGGCACGAAAGAACAACATATATAGGATGTGGGCAGGACCGACATACAGATCCAGTCCAAGGGGGCTGGGCACGACCGAGTAATACCAAGGGCATTACCTTGGGACAGCTCGAGACACCGTCAGTCTTTTGTGGATACCTCTACCTAGAGATACATATGTTTGGAGTACAGATGGGCGGCTGGAATAAAAGTCTCAAGGAATAATCACCAACTTATTAGACCTGAGAAAAGTTAAGAGACGGGTTGATGCAGAAACTCACTAGTCAGGTATTGTAGCGGAATATAGATGCATCTTGGAATAGACGACAGGCCAGAATCCTTAACCCAGTTCTTCGAGCGAAGCGAAGTCCATCCTCTCCCCGAATGGGGCTGCCGGAGGCATCACGGCAGTGAGCAGTAGGCGGGATGTGCAATACAAACAAGTAACCATACTCCATTAACATGCTTTTCCGGCCCAAAATAATATAACCAACCATACATCTGTATCATACACCACCGACCAACTCCTTTTATCCCCTAGCCAGGTCCCAAACCACACCTATCGCCTTGGCAGCTACTAAACACCAACCCCCAAACCCTTCTTAGTCGGGGGCTTGGGCCCAATCCTCTCCTTGCCACCCATCCACCCTCTCAACACCTCCGGAATGACCACGGTGCCCGTCTCCTCGTCCCAGCCATTCTCCAACAACGCCGCCAGCACTCTCGGCACCGCCATGGCCGTCCCGTTCACCGTAAAGGGATAACCGCCCTCAATCATTTTGCCATCCTCGCCCTTTACCCTCGTCGCCAGCCTTCTAGCCTGATAATCAGTGCATATACTCGCGCTCGTGACCTCGCCCCAGCCTTCGTTGCGTTCCCTCCTGCTCGGGAAAAAGGCCTCAATGTCAATCTTGCGCGTGGCTGAAGCGCCGAGGTCGTGCGTGGGCATCTCTAGCACGCGGCAGTGCAGACCGAGGGAAGACAAGAGATCGGTTTGCAAGTCGACAATCTCGTTGAACACGTCGGTCGCCGAGTCGAGAGAGGGGTACGTCCACCCAAAGAGCTCGACTTTGGTGAACTCGTGCACGCGGTACAAGCCTTTGGTTTCGAGGCCGCGGGAGCCGGCCTCGGCGCGGTAGCAGCGCGAGACGGCGACGTATTTCAGGGGAGAAAACTCGGAGATGTCGCCGGGGCAGAGCAGCGATTTGGAGGCGTGCATGCCCGCAAGCGGGATTTCTGAGGTGCCGGCCATGGAGAGCTCGGGCTTGCCGCGGGCGGCGTCGTCGACGGATTGCGCGAGGGTGTAGATTTGCGTTTCGCCATTCTGGTCGCGCGGTTGGAATCCGCAGGCCGAGGCAATGTGCGAGTAGACCATGGAGGGCGGGCTGACTTGGCGCCAGCCGGAGCGCACGGCGAGGTCGAGGGCGTAGGCGATGAGTGCTTGTTCGAGCTGGGCGGCTTCGTCGAGCAAAAAGTACCAACCCCAGCCGGAGGTGGTGCCGGCGGAGGCGAAGTCGAGAAGACCTAACTCGTTGCCAATGTGAACGTGGGAACGCCACACGCGGTCGGAGGCCGAGGGGACGGGTTCGGGATGTTCGTTGATCAAGGACAAAAGTTTGGGTTCGGGGCCCCGGGGAGAATCTTCCGAGGTGAGGTTGGGGATGGCCAGGGCGAGGGACTCGATCTCGGAGAGAATCCGTGTTTCTTCGGCTTCGATGGTCGAGAGGAGGGACTTGAGCTTGCGGGCTTCAGCAATGAGTTCGTCCCGGGTCAGGAACTTGGTGCCGGCTGCGATGGTGTCGGCATTTTCGTCACGAATGGAGCCAGGATCGGTGAGCTGGCGGCGCAGGATATTGGAGCGTTCACGCAGAGAGCGAGCCTCGCGCTGTTTGGCTTGCCATTGGGCGTGGAGGTCGTTGATACGTTGTGGGTAGGTGGCTTGTTGGTGGTAGTTGCGCTCGATGCAGTTTTGGGCGTAGAGGTCTGGGTTTTGGCGGATGTGCTTGATATCGACGACGGGCTTGGGGGCTATGCTTGGTCGAGAAACCAGGGCTGGGGAGTCTGAGGACTGCTGTTGTTGTTGGAGGAAGCGGGAGCTGTTATGGAGGGAAGCGATGCGTGGTGTTTGTGTAGTTGTAGCAGTAGTAGGTCGGCGAAAGACGGGGCGTGTCCGGGTGAGGCATTGAAGACAGGTGTAGGGCCGCATGGCCAGTCGCGACGGTCTCATCGTGACGCTGTTGATGTGGGTTTTATGAGATGTTAGGTACAAGTCTACAGACTGACTGTACACTATGGTACTGGACGCTCTGGACGGAGTGGTGGTTCGTTGACGAGACAGCGGTCGTTATCGAGGTTATTGTGACACCTTATCGCGGGAAAAATTAAGTGGAGAGAACAGGACGGGAGGGGGGAGCTATGACCAACAGCACTGCAGCTTTCATCATTCCATGCATTGGGGTGCGCGGCTGTAACGGTAACAGTTACGGTAACAGTACGTGTAACATTCACAACACAGCGAATGGAGACTGTGATTGATTGATTCGTTACGAATTGTAATTTTGGTGAGTCGTCGTCAGCCGGGGCAGATGGTTCGTGCTTCTCCACCAATGCAAGCGAAGTCGTTCGTTGGATTGGACCACTTGACGATGGCTGCTCTGACGTCATGTTCAATGTGGTCGACCTCAATAGTGTCGGTAGTCTCTTTAGTGGTCAGTACACTACATACTACAGCAGATGTACACTACACTCCTAGTGTCATTCTTCAGCCTCAACGCGGCCCGGCACGGCACGGCAGAAACACGGGCGGCTTCCAACGACGGGTAACTTGAGCCTCTTGATTGCCATCATCTATGCAAGCAAGCAAGCAAGCAATCATACGTATCTACACTATATCGGAAACACCATTATGATTCACGCCAAGACGGCCAGGATGCATCCAAAATCTAGATCTCTCAGAACGTCTCAGCTTTACTGCCAGATCCCAGAGAGGTGTCAAAGCACGTGCCCTCCATCTGCCTCCACACCAGGGGTCTTCCTTTCCCCATAAGGCAAACCCTCCGAGATTGGCAAATTCTCCTTCAAGCCGAAAACCGAACTCTGTTCCGACGCCAAAAGGACATTGAATCGAAATGGGCTTCGGATGATCCACACGGCGAGCGAGTGATGGTGTGGCAAATTGGTCATTGACATCAGATCGAAATCTCGGATGCAGATAAACGATGGGCTTTATGGACTAACTAGTAGGGGACCAAGTGCAACGGTGCGCTCCTAGGGCTCCGTGGGACGGCAGAGACGGGATTCCGGCATGGGCTGTGACGTAGTCTAGACTACACTTCACTGCTACTATTGAGTTTGAGAAGATGCCGAGTGATGATCGCAATTCCAGCTGGCAGCTGATGGCAGTGTCGAGGGCTTTTTGCCTGTTGTTGTACACCACACTACACTACACTACACTACAATACAAGGGCTGAATCTGAATGTGAAGTGTTGGCTGTGTTGATTCTTCACCGTTCTCTGTTGTGACATGAAAGAGGACAAGACACATGTTGTGTATCCATTCGTGGTCAGAGATGGAGTGATGTCAGGGACTCGGGGTTGGACTGCACAAGCCAAGTTGAAGTGCATACAGTACCTACCTACCTACATAACACAGGATGAAGGCCGGAGCTGCATACTACCTTACATCCCGATATGCACACTACACTATTTCAACTTCAGTGCACCACACCAAACCACGGAATGCCAAAGGAATGTCAACAGAAGACACTGGCATGCCACACGTCAAACAAAAAAAAGCAGAAGATGAAAGAAAAATGGCATGGCTGATGTAGGTGCGGACCCCAAGCAGCCACCCTCAAACACTGCAGATACACACACACACCGGGCTAGACAAATCGGGGTCGATCTGTTATGTGAAACAGGGAACGGATGTCAGTAGCCGGCCTGAGGCGTTCAGTGGCTGAATTCGGAGGGCAAAGATCCACAGGAGACTGCTGCACCCCTGGAATAAGATGGAGGAGGCTAATCCCAAATGGACAGGGCTCCACACTTGTCAGAAATGCAACCCGCGCAAAAAGACAAACTGACACTGGAAACAAGCAGAAACATGCGATGCGGGAAGGCACATTCGCAAACTGACACGGTACTGTGCACTAAGCAAGTACGTCTACTGTACAGAGCAGTCACGGTACCTTACATCAGTATCACGGCAGTCAGTCCTGGTGGTGGTGTTTTCTCTATTCCATGCAAAAAAACCGAAAAAAAAAAAAAAGAAAAAGCAAAGCCATCAACACGATCCAATAGGTACGGCGATGTATTTCAGATTGGAAAAGGCACTTTCACAAACATTGAAAGGCCCACACGGTACACTACAGTTGGAAGCTGACCCGACGAAGTAAGTATAGGATTGTACAGGAAATGACACGGTACAGTACTTACACAGTACAGTATCGACAGCGAGTATTCAAAGACGGGACGGAGAACTGACGAAAAAAAGAAAAAAAAAGAAAAAAAACTTTTGAAGATGAACAACAACGGGCAATAAGTCCCTTGAATTTCTCCCACATCTCGCCCTCACCTTCAATCCTCTTTCGCTTTTCCTTTTCTCTCGTTGACAATCATCTTCGTTTTTACCCTCTCCTAGGTCATCTGGAAATACCACATCCGATCGCGTTCATTACTCCCCCCTATGTACATTCGTTCCCTCGGTGCTGCTACCGTTACGCTTACCGCATCACCAGCCAACCACAGTCTTTGTCTCTTGCTCTCTTCGTTGTTGATCACCGTCCTTCAAGTTCAAATATAGAAGAGGAAAAGCTTCGATAAACTCCGGGCCATCTGCTCCACTTCACCGACTCTCGTTCGCCAAAGGCCGTCCAGGTCCTGAGATCATCACCACGGCCGCCTGTCCCCACCATTCCATTCCACCAAACGGGCATCGTCAACGACCTGGACCCACCCCTCTGACGTCCGTCCAACTACCTACATACCTCTTCAGCTATGTCCTTAAGAGGTACGAGGTCGCCAACAGGGCATCGGGGATTCCATCATATCCCTTCCAACACTGACTCCGACGTTGAAATGGATCAACCTAATGATATCCCACTACGGCCCATTCGCACCAATGCTTCTACTGCCTCGAGGTCCTCCAACGGTGGTGGTGTTCGAAAGGCCGACCAGACCCTCTCCAACACCCTGGGCGGCACCGGCGACTCATCGTCGTCCCCAACCGAGAAGCATGGTCTCTTCCACAAACCCAGCAAGGTCAGCCGCCAGGCCGGCCCTTCTGGACGCCGCCGTGTTCGAGATCTGAGCCGGCCGGGCACCAATATGAGTGAGGATCGCAAGCTGAACGCGCTGGGTCGCTTCTATCGCAAGGTTGTCAGCTTCCCCTTCGTCACCCGCTACCTCATCTACATCATCCCCATCGCCTTCCTGTTCGCCATTCCCCTCTTTGTGCTGCCCTTTACGGGCAACGTGGATAACATCCAGCTTGGCACCAGCGACAGCGACAAGGAAAACTACACCCTCTTCTGGCTCTTTCTCTGGATCGAAATCTCGTGGCTGTCGCTCTGGACCGCCAAGCTCGTCGCCCACGTTCTCCCAAACATCTTCATGTTCCTCTGCGGTGTCGTCAGCGCTGGAACCCGCAAGTACGCCAACGTGCTGGCCGCTCTCGAGATCAACTTGTCCTTGTTTCTCTGGACATTGGCTTCCTGGCTCGTGTTCAAGTTCCGCTTTACCGACGACAGCATCGAATGGGTCCACACCATCAAGCGCATCCTGCTATCCCTCTTCATCTCGTTTGGCGTTTTGCTGGGCGAGAAGGCCATTGTCCAGCTTATCAGCATCTCGTACCACCAACGCTCCTTTCACAACCGCATCCAGGACTCCAAGCGCGACATCTACCTCCTGGGGCTCCTGTACGACGCCTCGAGGACCCTCTTCCCCATGTATTGCCCCGAGTTTGCCGACGAGGACTACGTCATCAGTGACAGTATAAACAACCTCCTTATGCGCGACAGGGCCGAGAAGATGCGCCCCGGAGGCACCAGCACCCCCATGCGTATTGTCGGCGACGTCCACCGCATCGGCGACAAGATCACCTCGGTTTTTGGCAATATTGCCTCCGAGATCACCGGCAAGAACGTCTTCAACCCCACGTCCGCGCACTCCATCGTCATTGAAGCGCTCGAAAAAGTCCGCAGCTCCGAGGCCATGGCCCGTCGTATCTGGATGTCCTTCGCGGCCGAAGGCGAGGAGTCCCTGTTGCTGGACGACATCATCGAAGTGCTGGGCCCACACCACCGCGAAGAGGCCGAGGAGTGTTTCAACGCCATCGATGCCGACCAAAACGGCGACATCAGTCTCGACGAGATGATCCGCAAGGTGGTCGATATCGGCAAGGAGAGAAAGGCAATCGCCCACAGCATGAAGGACATCAGTCAGGCCTTGACGGTGTTTGATAAGGTCTTGCTGTTTGTGGTGCTGATCATCGTGATCATCATCTTCTTGGTGGTCTTCCAGAGCAGCTTTGTGACCACTCTGGCCACGGCTGGCACCACGCTTTTGTCGCTGTCCTTTGTTTTTGCAGTTACCACGCAGGAATTTCTGGGTTCCTGTATTTTCCTGTTCGTCAAGCATCCGTATGATGTTGGCGATCGTGTCGATATCAAGGGTCCCGACGCAGAGCAGCTCATTGTTGAGAAGATCTCTCTTCTCTACACGGTCTTTACCCGTATTGACAAGATGCAGGTTGTTCAGGTATGTCTCTTGCGCCTTGATTATCTTCTCTTTGCCTTTCTGTCCATATTCTAACAGCCATGTAGGTCCCCAATATCCAACTCAACAACCTCTGGATCGAAAACGTCACGCGATCCAAGGCCATGAAAGAAACCGTCGATGTTGCCGTATCATATGACACCTCATTTGAAGATATTGAGCTCCTCCGCCTCGAACTTGAAAAGTTTGTCCGCTCGCCCGAAAATAGCCGCGACTTCCAACCCGACATCAACATTATGATTAACGACGTCGGCAACTTGGACAAGATGACGCTTAAGATTCAAATCAAGCACAAGTCGAACTGGCACAACGAGGCCGTGCGTTGCACCCGTCGCTCCAAATTCATGTGCGCTTTGGCCTTGGCCCTCAAGGCAGTCCCCATCAACGGCCCCGGCGGTGGTGGTGAGGCGTTGGGTGGTCCCACCAACCCGGCTTACTCTGTTGCTGTAACCGATGATTTCGCTGCGACGGCTAGAGAAAAGGCGGACAATCATAAGGCGGCGGCCAAAATGGCTGCCAAACTGCGTCAGCAGGAGGATGTGGACACTACGGGCAGCGGCATAACAGGAAGCAGCAAGATGGAAGCTGAGCAACAAGCAGTCGCCAACATCAACGCCTCCGATCCCGTCGCCGAGGCGCTAGACGATTGGGGCTACGACAGGGCCACCCTGCGCTCGCGTGATGCTTCCCCCGTCGGCCGCGTCGGTGACGATACTGCCTCTTCCATCGCCCGCAGGAATTACTTGTCTGTCCGTGAGTCCCAGCGCGGACGTAGAAAACCAGGCGAGGGACTGCCGTCCGGGAATAGGTCCCTTAGCGTGCACGTCACTCGTCCCTCGATCGGCAGTGGCGTCGGCAGCATTCGCAGCCCGAACACTGGCCGCCGCTCTAACCTTTCCTTTGACGTAGAGCGAGGCGAAGCCGGTTTCAGCCCCGGTACCTACAACAACGGCCAGGGATACGCTGGGCAAGGACAGCCAGGGCCGAGTACGTCACAATACGCCGGGGCAGCTTATGCCGCGCAATCGAATCAACAACCGATGAGCCCTAGCGCTCCTATCGCCAGCGGTGGATTGTATGCGGGACAGTCGACTTTGTCTCCTCTTTCACAGCAGCCACAGGCTCCTCAGCCGGTTTACACCACCCCTGGAGCAACTGCCACGACGATCCCACCACCGCAGACCTTGCCTGCTCCGTCGCCTATGACACTCGGTCCAACCCCCGTAGCCAGTTCAAGCGGGACAAACGGGGCAGGAGGACCGGTAGGAGCAAGGCCGAGAGGAGCGAGCATGTCTAACCCGACAGCGGGAGTGAACAGACCTACAACAACTACCGCCCCTCCTCCTCAAGGACAGACGCAGCAGACTCAGCAAGGACAACCACCACAAGCCCAACTCCCAGGGAACTTACCCCAACAAGCCGCGGCCGCAGCGACGGGCTCCGACTTGACTCAAACCCAAACCTCCCAGAACCAGGGACAGAGATAGAATCAGAAGCATCACCCTGGTAGTAGCACCGTCCCTACTGCCCCTGCCCTTTCGGCTCCTCGGGGTCCTCCTGCTCCCTCGATTCCCCCGATCGGTTAGAGACCCTCGGTACCAGAAAGACCAAAGCCGGCGTCGAGGATGAGATCAGTGAGTCATCCTGCCGATTGGCCGCAACTACGGAGCCAGAGCGATGAGGAAAGGAGTCAGGGTAGTCGGAGTAGGAGTGGAAGTTCCTGGAGCAAAAGGGAGAGGAATCGGTGGGAGAATTTGCGGTTTTGATGTTTTTTATTGTCTTCTGCTTGTACATATTGTAACTTGTAAGATGGCTGTTTGATTGTACGATACGATAGAGGAATGGGATACATGGATGAATGGATGGATGGATGGATGGATACCATTGATAATCCGAAGCGGATACCGGTACTGGGAATGGCACGGGCAAAAAACAAGACGAGACAAGGCATGAATAAGGCAAACAAGAAGAAGGAGAAGCCATAATGCGAGGGAGGCACTGCAGGAATGCCCAATGCTCTTGAATGATGGAAAGGCCTAGTTGGTATACCATACCCCGTTAGAATTTGAAGTATGACTCTCAAGAAGATTAAAAGAACAACCCAGCGTGCACGGTCCATCTCTTTACACCCCATATTCTGCTGTGTGCCCAGTATCCGAGTCTCCCAGGGGCAGTAGACACTCCTCAATATCTTGACCAAAACAAACACCCACTTCCCCATAACTCGGTATTACGAGCTTTCGGCCCTCTTAAATTGATCTACTTGGAGGTTTGTAGTCGGTTGGGACAACAAGCTTGCGCAAACAAGGAACATAATGGGAGGTACCCCCTTCGATCCCTAGGTTCTCAAATCCAGTTGAACTAATCAGCCCAATAGCCAACAGTGTTGCAGGTGGGAGTGGGAGTTGGGGTGCTGGTGGCGGTGACGGTGTGCGCGGGTGGGTGACGATTGATAGGGGCGAGGATAGGGACAAAAACGGTGGGGGTGAAGGGGACGTTCAAAACCCAGTCGCCGAGGACGACAGGCATGTTTGTGGGGATCAATGACCATGGTCATCTTGGTGACTGTGGTGATCTCGGCGGTGACGGTCTTGGTAACCGCGACGTAAGTGGTTATGGTGGTGGCGGGGGCGCAGGTGGTGATGAGATGCTGCACATGGTAGAAGACGCAGAAGTGCGATTTGATGGTGGTGCAGTGCCTGTGAGTACATGTACCTTTATGTCAGTGTGTGTGTGTGTGTGTGCAGTTTAGTTGTGTCGGGAAAAAAGAGAGGGAGGACCACGACGAGGAAAATGAACTGTGTCTCGGGTCTTAAGGAAGCCATTGCAACGATCAATCCCGGAGGGTCCAGGAAATGGGCAGGCGCTGTCTCTCACTGTCAGTCCATCTACTATGAGTGTTCCAATGGATACTTGTGGGTTACCGTAGTACAGCCTCGAACCCTCAAAGGTAGGTAGGTAAAAGGGTAAAGAACGTATTTCCTGTAATGCCCCAAAAGACGACTATCATGTGTACTGATGCTGCTCTGGGATGATTGGGTGAAATTACGGCAATGTCAGTCTTGTTTTGGCCTTCTTGGGTCAATCATAGGGCTGGCAGGTCCCAGTTGCAAGGTCTATCCTTGGGTCCATCCCTGTGTAGGTTGCTCTTTGGTTCGAAGATGTGCAGTGGTTCCATGTCTTCGTGTTGTTAGGTTTTTGGTTGTGTCCATGTATCTAGGTGTACCTAGGTCTGTCTGGTGCTTCAAGCTGGAAGTGCCTGTAGCCAAACAACCCAAGTCCTCGGGATGTGTGATGATGACGGAAGGCAGGGACATTTCCAGACACCGTCAGTCAACTTGGAAGGCGCACACTACACCTTCCATCTCCTTGCCCGCCCAGCGGCATGCACGCCCTGCGATGCAACATCCCAGCCCTGCCGGTTCATAGAGAAACAAAGAGCTGAATGGCAGTGACTCCCTCAGGACAATCAAAAAGAACCTGTAAATCCTTGTTCTTTTTAAAGGTGAAAGTTTGTTTCATGGCGCCATAGCACCACATACTCATCACAACCAGTGACGATCTGTCAGACGGATCCTTGGATTTTCTTTCAGAATTCTTTAAGCCTCCTGATCAAAATCATAACTATTCCCAAACCCCCTATCGAGATACCTGCCCAGCACCTCCTCCCTCCCCACCCAATCCACTGGCACCTCCAGCCCCAGATCCTCCCGCTCCAGCACGGGCCTCACATCCTCCCCGAACTCTAACCTCATCCGGTTCCGGTACCACGGCGCAAAATGGATCATGGCCAGCATGATCCGCACTTCCCCGGCGGTCCGATTTGGCATCCCCGCATGCCACAGCCGCAGGTCCCGCACCACGATACTCCCCTTCCTCACCGTCGGCTGGCACGGCGCGCGCACCGTCGCCCGCTGCGCCAGGAGCTCAGGACGAATGCGTCCGCTAGCGCGCTCTCCGTGGGCCCCCTCCTGCGCTGCGTGGCCACTGCTATCCTCCCCGGCGAGGTTGTGCGTGCCTAGCCAGAGCTCGGTGGATCCGTTGTCGGGCGTCATGGTGATAAGGGGCACGTTGATGACGAGCGCAAAGGGGTGCGCCGGGTGGGCGAAGTCGGCGTCTGAGTGGACGGGTTGGCGCTGAGGGTCCGCGCCGAGGTGAAGGGGCGGCATGGCGGCGTTGGCGGAGCAAAAGGTCCATTTGGGGCGCGGGCCGAGGACGTGGGCGGTGATCTGTGTTGCGATGGGGTCTAGGTAGGGAGGGGAGTCAGGTACAACACAATGTACATGTGGAATGGTGAGGACGTACTGGCGAAAACCAAGGTGAAAAAGTACTCGGCTACCGGAGGGGCGTCTTGTTGGAGATTTCCCTGGTTGTAGTTGAAGGGGCCGTCTTTGCCGCGAGCCTGCAGGGTGTAGGCATCTTGAACCATTTTGCGGTTCAGGTGGTCTAGGCCATTCAGAGGAACGGCATCCTCAACAACGACTAGGCCATCGCGGTGCATGTGGCGAACGGCTGCCTCGAGGTTACGAGGGCTGAGCTTCCGCTGCTGCTGTTCGGCGAGAGAGGGCTTGATGACGTGGGGAAGATTCAGGGGCCCTGACGTGCTTGTCACAAAGGACCTGGATCTTCGGGTCCTTGAAGCCAAGCACAGCAGCCGTCGAGGAGCAAGCATGTTGAAGATGTTGAGATGGGTCCTTTCGTTTTCGATAGCAGTGTGCCTAATAAGTCAAGACCACCACTGGGACAACGCTCAGCTTGCAGTGGCCGAACGATTTCTCTTATACTCCATTCCTGGGTGGTCCATTGGTGGAAAGCTGAGGTCGGGATAAACTGCCGGTTCAAATCTCTCTACCACCCAGTTTAAGACTGCTGTAGCGCTGTGCAGGATATTAGTGGAGGAACTGTCGCTGCTGATTGGGCTCCCAGCCGCCAAACCCAAGCTCTGGATTAACAGGCCCTTTGGGGTCGTACTTTATGGGGTATCACGCAGCCTGGTCCGCCAACCGGCCTGTAACTCCGCGATTATCCTTTGTACAGGCCAGCCAAAGGTCTTGGTGAGGTTGTCCCTGACAAAACTGCCGAGATTTTTGATATTGTGCCTCTGGTCTACTCTGACTACGCATCCAGGCGTCTTTGATACACCTTTAAACTTAGTTTCTAGGCAACTCCTTTTTAGCTGAAATAACCCAAAGCGACTGTATCGAATTGTCGTTATCCCTATCACAGTTTTGCAACTCCTTTTCTAAACCAACATTGTGTCTCTCTCTCTTTCTATTTCTGTCCCTCGTACCCATCTTCATCTCCTCCTCTCTCACAGCTCTTCGGTCATTCCTAGGGGGGAAGAAAGTGGTGGAGGTAGCGGTGGTGGCAGGGGTTAGAGCGATAGTATTTCCATCTTTGGCAGTGTACTGGCTTATGAAGGACATTTGTTTCTGGGACACAGAAGCTGAGCATGCTTCGGTGTCAGGTATCAGGTAATGACTGGACTGTAGACTTACGTCTTGTTGGATGGCTGGAGATTTCTGAAGAGCACAAAGGCTCAGGCGTAAGAGAATCGCCAATACGGCGAGGGGGTTGTGGAAAGACACATAAGCAACAGGCGAGAGACCCGAACAAGAATAGCTCCATCTGGGGGATGAAAAAGAGATTGTGAAAAGAGAAGTGTAGAAAGGGGTCTTCGTAAAGATGTGAATACAAGGCACACACCACACTGACGCATACACTGACACGGAGGGAAGTTGGAACCGACCATTGTAGGGAACTTGACAACAAGCTGTATGTTGATCGAGAAGAACTGTGTTTGAGAATGGTACTGATATATGCAGTCGTCGATTACACATGGCGCTTTCCGAACGAACTGATCCTCCACACTGTACACCAGCTGTTGCATCACGTGTCTTTGTTGTTGATATCTGTTACCTTGCATTAAATCCTTCACCATTTCGCCTTTCACATGCTCACGTATGGCGTGCACCGCCTCGTTGACCGGCAACGACAGGCGCCCCTTGGAAATGTTATACTGTTTGCTGACGTGTTATAAAGCCAGCAGAAATGCGTCGTTGCCGGCTGCGTTGACCATGGCGCGGTTAGCGGCTGGCGTGCCCTCTGCGCCATGTTGCGGAAGCTTAGCGCATATCATTGAACTTCTGACGGAATCAAGCGCTTCTCCTAACAGGAGGTAGTAGACCAAGAGAACGGATCTGCCTTTGTGCGTGAGAACGAGCTTGGTCCGGTCGAAAGTGGCCTTCCGCAGAGGGGCGTCGGCAGGCCGCTCGAGAGACGGAAGGATGGCGGCAGTAGTAACTGCTTTGTACGGGGGTGATGGAGATGGCTGGAAGTGAAAAGGCAAGACCCATGCAAAAACTTCCCTCTTTCCACTCCAGTCTGCAGTCGTGTGCACGAGAAACTACTTGAGTACCTCTGCAGATTGGAGGCAACACCCTTGTTCAATCTCAGGGTCAAAAACCCAAAACGATATCCCCTTCCCATCCCATTCTCTGAACCATCTTGTTCTTCCTCTTCCTCCATCACTAATCCCTCTCGCTCTTCAGACCACTTCCCCAGAGACTCATCCCCCATGAGCGACTTTCTTATCAATATGGACTGAAGGCCGCCCAAGTGCGGTTTGACCAAGTCAATTGTCCGGTACTCTCTCCCATACTTCCTTCAATATCACACTTACTTACAAGGAACGCTACAGAAGACAACGTTCGTTCTTGACACTACCACAAACGGTATACCAAGCGAGCAAAGGCTCTTTTCCTTCATCTGCAACATTCGATGTCTCCCAACGAAGCGTAACCTGCGCCCGTAAGTCAACAAAGCCCATCTTCACCGCCGTAACGAGGACGCGCGACCATTAATCACCAACCAACTGTTTTATGTATGTGTCACCACTTGTCGTGACCGACTTGCATCTTACAGCCACGACACCAACAACTACTAGAACAACAAACCAGGGACAACATGGCTTCATGGACAGGGATCACCGGGGTGATATATCGAGCGGCAATCACCACAATTGCCACCTACATTGGATCATTTCCTTCACAGATGGGAGATGGAGAAGGTTGAGAAGGAGACGTGGAGTCAAAGGTCCAAAAAGGCTGAAGAGAAGCTGGCTCGGGTGACCAAAAACTTGGGGAAAAAAAAAAGAAAAAAGAAAAAAAAAAAAAAAAAAAAAAANGGGGGGGGGGGGGGGGATGATGCGAAGATGGTGCGAGAGGCTCGGGAGAAGGGCGGAGAAGGCCGAGAAAGAAAAGAAGAAAATAGAGAAATGGGCCGAGATGGCTGAAGAGCTATTGAAGGAGATCGAGGAAGAGAGGAAAAGGCAGAGGCAGGAGCAGGATAATATGGGGGTAATAAGAGATGCATATCTGCACTTATCTAGAGGTAATGACGCGTCATCCGATACCTAGATTAATAAAGCAAGGCCATGGGGAAACCATACATCGATCATGCACGATATATTCCAAGGTATTCTACCTCTCTGGACGATGAACCATAATGCGTCCAGGAAGAGCCTATACACATACGATACAGAGTTAAGCTCCTTGCTTAGGGTCAGTAATGCATTATCTGTCACTAGATAAGCATATTTATACTAATATCAGGCCTCCCGTCATCAAAGAAACACATACATTGATTGTGAAAATGCCTGAACAAGCTGACAACAGGGGTTCGGTTAGGGCTTCTCTCAAGGATCAAGAACCCTCCGATCACATTCATATCAGACACTCTTCAACAACGCAACGACAACACCACCAGATGGAGATAGATCAATGTTTATTGTGACATGGGTGATGGGAGAAGGGTATACATGCCTACCAAGGCCCAAAAGACACACGAACACCCAGGTATCTCAAATAACAACGCTCACCCCTCACCCCTTACACCTTTCAACCTCCCCAATATAGACATCCCGCTTAGTTCCTAACCCTTGATCAACCGCCCCTTAACAACCCCCATCTCGTTCTCCAAACCCTTCAACTTCGCCTGCCCACCCTTCATCTTCTCCAGCAGATACTCGACTCGCTCACTCATATCGCCGGGTCTCCTGGCCATTAGTCCCTGCAGCATCACCAGCTCCTGCTCAACCTTTTCGATCCTTTGCGTTTCCATTTTGGCCAGCTCAGTTAAAACCAGCAAGTCCATGCGCGCTTTGACCTTCTCGTCGCTCACCAGCTTCTGGAAGGCGGCCTGGTAAACTGGTTTGCCGGCCTTGATCTCCGAAGGCATGCCGTTTTGTGATTTGATGGTTATCAACTCGGCGTTGGCCAGCGCCTCGAGGGCTGTTTCAGGCGACGACGCAAAGGTGTTGGAGAGAAGGACCGAGTTGTAGGGGATCGAAGAGGTAGGGGAGGCAGCGAGATGGGAGATTAGGTACCAGGCTTGTTCGGTCGTGTACTTTTTGTCGGAAGAGGGGGATTTGGATAAGAGGAACATGCGCAGGATGTCGGAGGCGGTCGAGTCGATGATTTCTTGCACGGCCTTTCGTGGGGATTGCCCGATCTTGAGACGACGGGCGAGGACTTGCAGATCTGTGAGGCGGCCACCGAGGGCGGTGATGCATGTGTCTAGTTCTTTGAGGAGGGCTGGATCCAAGGGGGCGGGGGTGTTGGAGTCCTTCTTGTGGTTTTTGCCGTCATGATCCTGGTTGTCCGAATCCGAATCCTTCTGCTGTTGCCCGTCATGCGCAAACTTGGTGTCCGTCTGCAGCTGGGAGATGACGAATTTCTTGGCTACGTCGGGAGACAAATCGCCGAGGGTCACGGAGCGGAAGACGCGGTCGGGAAGGGATCTCTGAAGAGGCTTGGAATAGGAGGCGTCGTCCGTCAGGAAAATGACATGGGCAATGTTGGACTGAACCAACGCCGCGGCCCAGTCGGCGATGCGGTCGTAGATGACACCCTTCTCCTCGCTCTTGTGGAGGAAGTGGTCAATGACGATCACTGGCCGCCGTTCGGGGTGAGCTTCTAGGTACGCATCCTCCGAGAGATCGGCATCTTTGTCTTCCTTTTTGCGCTCTGAGAGACCGACTTGCTTAAGCGCCGATGCGGTCGTCTGCAGGATCTTGACGACTTGCGATTCCAGGTTCTCGGAGAAGTTGGCTTTCACTCCCGTGGTGCTTTGCACGGCGAGGTCGACTAGGCTGCTGATGTTGTTGGACCAAGAGAACACAGGACGGTAACCGACTTCGAAGGCAAGACGACTGATGGTTCCCGCTTCACCGCGCGCTTCCACAACCGGCTTGCAATCAATTAGCAGCACATTGCTGCGTTCCTTGAGCACTTGATCGAGGATGAGTTCCTTCTTGCCGGAGCCGCGCGGACCGTGGACGACAGTGAATGTATCGACAGACTCGATAAGGCCGGTTTGGATGGAGTCGATCAGGTCTTTGCGGTGGGTGAAGAGGGCGTTGAGACCGGCATCTTCGGTCTTGCGCCGACGGAAGGCGAGGATGTCGGAGGTCTGGGACTTGAACCATTTGTAGAGACGGGAGTTTGTGAATTCAAAGTACTTTTGGACGTGTGCCTATGGAACTAATTGTTAGCAGCTGTCAACACCAGTTGAACTACGACCAAAATGATAAGTGCAACATCTCGACCGCAGGTTCAACAAGGTCCGCTGGCTCAATGGCAGAGCGTCTGACTACGAATCAGGAGGTTCCAGGTTCGACCCCTGGGTGGATCGAGTTGTTTATCTTTTTGGTGGTGGAGACTTGGCGATCAGGGATATGATGTTTTTCTTTTTGCACATACCTTGACAAAGAATTCCCGAATGGGATCAAACACAGCAACAGTGAAGGCTGCTATCAGGGCGGCGACGAGCGGGATCACGATCCTAGGGTGGCTCGTGAACCAAGCCCAGATGTGATGGGCTTTGACTCGTTGCTCGTACGAAAGCCGTAATTTTGTTGCATTTTTACTTCCCTGTTCGCGCAAGACGAAACCATGCATGCAATTTCTTGCCATGATGGCATCTCGGACGAGGACAAAGTCGATGTAGGCAAAGCGAGGTAAGACTTTGGAGTCTGTCGGCTGGGACGTGATTTCAGTGATCTTACCGTATTTGCGGAAGATGCTGTAGAGCGTTTCTTGCGACAGTTCAGCTGGAGATGCGTCGTCCTTGGCGACCACGAACTCGACCCGTATACGGCTGCGAGGAAGTCGGTACAGGTCTTCTAGCCAGGGAACGCCTTCGACGAGGCCAGCCTTGACCCTGCCGAAGGGGTTGAACCATGGTTTTATGGGGTTGTTCTGTAGGAGCCTGGACAGTTTGCTTTCGACTTCGGCAGCGGACATGCCACCTGGATGAGTGAACTTGACGAATGCGCCGCCATCCTTGAGGCGAGGGATGATTTGGGTGACCTGGATGGGGACTTGATCGTGGGTGTTGATGGCTTGTTTGACTAGTCTGATGGGGTCGATGAAACTGTACGAGGATCGTTCAAAGCGTTGGAGGAGGTCCTCGCTCGTCCATGGCCGCCAGACAAGGATGGAGCTGAGTTTGAGGGGAAACAGGTCTGTTCGTGTTAGTCTTGAGTGAGTGAGTGAGAGTGTGAGATGGAGTAAGACTCACTGTTGAAGAACAAGAGGGATTCATGAGGGGCAGTGTCAATATGGCCGCTCTCTTTGTGAGAACCGGTGTAAGCCGTCGAGGATGAGGTGCTCTCCCAAGCTCGGGTAGTTCTCCTGTGAGCGAGTGGGAGTCCTTGGCCAAATGAACGTTGGACCAAGAGGGCAGTAGAGTGAGTGGTGAACCTGGGAGCCCCCTGACCAGGCCGCGTCGCCTGCCGTGAGAGAATATGTGCTGATATCATTGCAAGTTCATCGTATAGTCGAAAGAATGCTGTGGTGGGAGTGGTAGTGTAGGAAGTCAAAACGTGTAGGTACCTAGCTACCTTACCACAACATGGTGACAGCGGGGTAGGAAATAAGCTAAGTTTAGCGTATGTAAATAGGCCCGTCCCAGGCTTTGCACTCCTCCATTGATCCCTGGAAACGGTTATGTATTCAGGTACCTTGAGGAGCTGACCATTGGGGTGCGACGTCATTGGGAGGGGCATTGCCAAGCCCCTTATCGTCCGTTCAGTTATGATAACGGGCGCGCCGTTGCCTGCCGCTGCTCCCAATCTTTTCCTCGGCTGGCAGTCTGATAGGCCCAAATTGTTCATCTTTCTCGCTGTAAGCTCTTGATGCCGCGCAACACCAACAATCCGAACTGAAGATTGGTAACACAACAGCCAAAAATCACGAGATTTGGCCAACCTGTCAACACCAACCAACAACTATCGCATTGAGGCTTTGCTACCCCTCATTTGGTTCAGATCGAATATCGACTGCTCCTCGCTCCAATCCCGACGACAAGACCTCCTCTCGAATTCCGCTCTCGAACCGCAACTCGATCGAACTCTACAAACTTCAAACTTTCAAAAAGAGAAAAAGAAACAATGGGTTGGTTCTGGTCCTCCCCCTCCTCTTCGGTAGCCTCTTTAGGCATGAAGCCCACCGAGACCTCAACTCTCCCTGCCACCACCACACAACCTGCTGCTGCTCCTCCAGCGCAACAACAGATACCACCAGCCCGGTCTCCCTCCTCTTCCTCCTCCTCCTCCGGCGACGCCGAGATCCAGAAATTTCTCGAAATGCTCCAAGGCGACGATACTGCCATGAAGCCCTCCCAACCACAACAAAAAACACCATCCCCAACAACCCCTTCGGAACCAGCAAGGACAGCTTCCCCCTCCGTCTTCGCAAAGTACAAAGCCTACATTCCCTTCTCCTCGCTCCTCATCAAGGACGACCCGGCGGCCACAGAGCCCGAAATAGCAGCAGCGCCCAAAAAGACACGCTCCCCAACCTCCCTCGCCATGTCCGAGCACTGCCTTCCCACCACCATGTCCTGTCGCGACGCCTTCGACTACGCCTGGCACTGCCAGACGCCGGGTGCGCAGTTCAACGCCGTATACCGGTACGGCACCATGAAGAACTGCTCGGAGCTGTGGGACGATTTCTGGTTTTGCATGCGCACCAAATCGTTTGGTCCTGAGATGAAGGCCGAGGCCGTCAAGGAGTATTACCGAAGCAAGGAGGAGGCCAAGTATGGAGGCGGACAGCCGAGTAGCGAGGATGTGTGGGAAAGTAGGGAGACAAGGGTCGAGTGGGATAGTGAGTTTAGGCAGTCATGGGAGGGCCCTGAACAGGTTAGTGATGAGGAGTTCAAGAGGAGGGAGGTGGAGAGGAGGAGGCAGATACGGGAACAACTGGGGTTGGATGAGAAGTGAGGAAATGGAAGTGTGAAGGAAGGGTGTTGTTATACCAAGTTGGGTTTGAGTGTCGTTTATAAGGTTCTTGGGATGTCATTATTATCAAACTTTACAACAAATAGGCATTGCCGACCGTCTGGACAGCCATTCACTTTGAAGGCTTGTAGTTGCAGATGTTATTTTGTTCAAAGGCTCACCTTCGCTTTGACCATCTTTGATTAGCTGATTATGTCTATCGTTTTCAACCCTGATGTTACAGAAGTAGTACCTTAACAGCCAAGTTCCCAATTTGTCATGACTCCAATCACCCACCCTCTTTCCGTCTCCAGGCTAAAACTCTCTTGATCAGGTTATGGCAAGGTTACTCTATCACCATATCAAGTCATGGATACGCATCTTCGTGTCCGGTATCTCAATGCCGAGTCCTAAGCCTTCCGGTCCCAAGTCCAAGGCCAGACCCTATCCATCAAGGCATCATACCTATACCTACTTTGCATCCACAATCACCGCCGTTGATGATTGATTTTCTCATCTCTCCCCCCCTGAACTCAAGAGCTACCGAGGATGTGTTTTCTAGATCGGTGACAGATTGCAGACAAAGTTCAGCAAGTTAGACCACGACGATGGAGGGCATGACATTGGAAGCTTTGCTTAATTCCCGACAAAACCCATATCTGTTCGCGGAAATTGCCTGTCAAATTACAGATCTCTTTCTCCGTGAACATTAAGTTGGGGATTGGATCTCTTGTGAGGAACATCGTACCATCTGGACAGCAGGAAGTGGTTTAGGTTCACTTGAGCAGATTCCCGTCCAGAGTCCACAGATGTTAGCGCTTCGATTCCATCGGTCCGGACATGCTCGCTGTCACGTATCGAGACCCAGCCATAGCGCCAATGTTCGTGTGCTCTCTATATTTCCTGTCTGCTCCGATCGTTTCGGGCTGTTGATCTCCCTTTCTGGTAAGACGCAGCGGAAAGGTGTTGCCGAGCCGAGCGGTGCATCCTGCTTCGGTGGTCTCTTAGTCTAATGCCAGCCAACGGAACCTTACCTGGAAGAGCCTGTTTTCAGTGGTGTATGAGGTACTGGACACACTCGCACAGCACTTGCCCCTCCCTCCTCTTCTTATCTGTTCCGTCCAAGGACCTAACAAACGTGTTCCACCTCCTCCTTTTCGCCCGTCCCCTGACCCAAGTCCGTCTTCAAAACCCGCCCAAAGGTCTCCAACAGAACCTCAAAGCAAACCTTGGTGATCGCCGGATCGTACCGCCCCTTGCTCAACTCGTCCCTGATAAATGCATGTTGCGCCCACGCAAACTCGTAGAAGCTGAATGTCACCCCGGCCTCGCGCAGCTTGGCACGAATCAGATCGCGGCCGGCGTCGGGCACGTGTGTGTCCTTGATACCGAAGATCATGGCTACTTCGCAGTGCTTGAGTTTGTCGAACTGGTCGATGGTGTGAGGGGCGACAAAGCCGGACGCAGTTGTCGGGTCGGGACGAGGAGCAGGAGCAGAGGGTGAGGTGTTGGGGCCGTCGTTGGGACCGAGGGTACGCGAGTGGATGTCAGTGCCGAAGTAGGGAATGGCAGCGGTTATGCGAGGGTCGAGCTGTGTTGTATAAAGTTAGTTGACGGAAGCTCGATTTATAACAGTCAGCAAGAGGGTGAGACATACAGCAGCTCTCAGCGCAAGATGGCCACCCAAACACATGCCCGTCGCGCCAATGCGCCCAGTGCAGGTCGGCAGGGACAAGAGGTAGTCGACCGTCCTGCGCGAGTCTTCATCGTACGAGTCCAGCGTCTTGACTACCTTCCACTCATTGCCCTGGTCGGTGCCGGGAACATCGTAGGCGAGAGGCTCGGGGCCGGTGAAGTCGTGATAGCTGCTTGGGGCGGCGACGATGTAGCCTTGACCGGCGATTTGGCGGGCAAAACGGGCAACGGGACCGGTCACTGTTCGGGCGCAAAGTCATTGTCAGCTTATCGGTGGTCACCAGTACCAGCCACCAAGGATTCCCTTGCGCCCGGAGCATCTGCCCACAAGAAACCCCCCGCGTGGTCCATTCTCCGGCCTGAGGCTCGAACAGCTCCATTTCTCCACGGGGTCCGTGGGGTTTGTAGGCACGCATTGTGAGGAATGGGGCCGGACCTGGGAGCTCTAGAGATCGGTCTGACCTTGGTAGATTTCACTGAAGAGAGCGACTCCGGGGAAGCGCCTGTAAAGCGGAAAGACGTATGAGACGAGGCATGCTTGGATGTCTAGATGTCACGATGGTGCTCACGCATTGGGATATCCGGGGATGGTTGGGTGGAAGAGAAAGATTCCTGTATTGCATTGTTCGGCGCAGTCAGATTCAAGCTGGACTATGGAAATGATGGGATGGATGTTTGCGACGACGGGGCGTGAAACTCGAAAGTCTATGAACGAAGCGCATCGGGTTTGACGTGCGAGGCAACAGGAGGAGAATTGACTAACTCATCGTCGACTCCTTGCCATTGGCAGAGGTCTTGACGTCGGCGTAGCTCTCCTTGATCAACATGATGATGGGCGGTGCGGTCGGAGCTCCTGGGGCTCGTTCGATGATGCTGGATAGGCAGGGTTTGATCAGAGAGATGATGGGAGCTTTGACTCGTTGAAGTTGAGACGATGGGGAGGGCTGGGATCAAGCTCCAGCCCTGCTGACTCGGACCTGGAAACCGACGGATGAAATCAAACCCTCCCCTCGCTTCCTTTCCAATTCTCAGTAGGCTCTCCAATTCTGGTGCACTGCACTGCCTGCTCCCTCTTCTAATTCTTGCCTGCCCCCTCCTGGGCTTTCCACTTCAGTTGCCCCTCGGCCCGGCGGGGGCTCATCGTCGAATTGCGGGGCGCGCTAGTGCCTTATCCCGCTTATCGCAGTCCATGACTTCATGGGCCGCTGTGGGACCGACGGGCAATGCTGGAATGGGGTTGGTGGAGCATGACCCGACGTCGGGCTTCTTTCATCTTCTGGAGCTGAAAGGAATGACACAACGTAAGCTGAAAAATACAGAAAGGCAACTGAAAAGGGTTCAATCAAGACGCCGCCAAATTGGCAGTATTCAATCCATCCAAGATTCAATCATGAAGCGTAACTATGTAAGAAAGAAGATAATGAAGCTTGAGACACTCGATTATGAACAATCTCGATCTCTCTGTCAGAAATCAGGCATCGAAACCGTCATGACTTTCCATCTGTAAACAGAAACCCCACATCCCACTACCAGCTCGTCCATGATGCAAGGGTGAGTTCAAGGGTGAGTACGGAATGTTTAGCGGCCAGGTACGTCGAGGTACTTCTAGAAACATGTCGCAACTGTTCGCAATCGCCAAGCGCGCGCGCAAACCACACAAACCACTCGGCTGCACCACTCGCGCACACAGCCTGGAGAGGCTGAGGTATGTCGGTACACAGCCGCATTTTTGCGACCAGTTTGCGATAGAGCTTGGGGGGCCTCTTTGTTCTGCCTGTAACAACTTGACAACAATGCATAGAGTTTTTTAAAAAAAATTCACAGAATGGAGAGAGACATGTAGCTTGCTGTTCATATGAATCGCACCATCGTCTGACTGTTGGCGCAATCTGAAGCTGTTGATGCTGCGGCCGAATGAGTAAATCGCGGTAAAAAAGGGGGCAATGTAAACAAAAGATAGGGGTAGTTGCAGAGTCGCAAACGGCAACCGAAACCTTCCACGCGAGGAAATCATCATCAATGCTGTAAAGAATTACATGCTTTCAATACATTGCTTAAAGGTTTGGACAACACGGCTGTCAAAGTCCTTCACCACCACCATCCAAGGCTACCCCGTATCACCCATAGTGGGCTTCCCCTGACCTCGAACATCCAGGCTCAACAGGGCCGCAGGGCAGAACAGCCTCATGCGAGGGCCGTCTAGCTGGAACTATGGGGCGGCCATGGGCTGACAGACACACACACACACACAACACATGCAAGTCCCTTTTCTGTGAACATGGCAATCAAAATCTGGGGCAATTCGAGCCTTGTCTGGGCGCCCACCTCGGAAAGTGTGACCCTTTCAGTTTGAGTCCAATTCGAGGTACGTAGGTACCTCCACAGACTGGGGCTGTCTCCATCTCTGGCTTGGCGGGAAGTGAACGGGCCATTTGCGCGCCAATGATAACCGCGGTACGTGCTTTTTTTTTGTTGTTTGTGTGTTTCCAGGCGCAACTCCAGTCCAGCCAGCTTTTTACAGATCAAGTGAAATTACCATGCGTGGATGGGATCACCAGATTGCTAACAAAGCGAGAAAAGACATTGCTGGCGCCTGAAAGAAGGTTCGATTAGCATCTGGAGGCGGCGAGCGGGAACCGGTTGGTACGGGTTTGCGACTGGGCATGGATGGAATGCGACTGGATGCGACCAGCATGCGACAGAATGCGCCCCGGCGCGCACAAGTACCTGGATGTACCCCTGTGTAGTGGAGTCAGGAAACTAACAGAAGCTCGTAGAAGCAAGAACGACCAAGCTCGACCACCAAGTTAAATTCTGGAGCTCCGTCTGCCCCTCCACAGCCCACCTTGGCTTCTTTCTCAGACCACTGTTCAGCAAACAAATAATTGCGACTTCCCATCCACGCAAACCAACTCGATCTCAGCTTTTCTCTTTTTTTCTTTCTACTTTTCCAGTCACATTCTGGGAATTGTTGAAGCACTCATCCAACGCAACGACTCTTTTCTTCTTTTTCTCATAACGATACCCATTTCCCTTTTTCAGCACATCTCACATATTCACAATGGCTCCCGCCGTCGGTATCGATCTCGGTACGACGTACTCTTGCGTCGGTGTCTTCCGTGAGGACCGGTAAGTTACAAGCACCCTCATCACTTTGGCTCACCTTGAACAATTTACTAACTCATCTTCACCAGCTGCGAAATCATTGCCAATGACCAGGGTAACCGCACCACCCCCTCGTTCGTCGCCTTCACCGACACCGAGCGTCTCGTCGGTGATGCCGCCAAGAACCAGGTCGCCATGAACCCGGCCAACACCGTCTTCGATGCGAAGCGTCTCATTGGTCGCAAGTTCTCCGACCCCGAGGTTCAGGCCGATATGAAGCATTTCCCCTTCAAGGTCATCGACCGTGGCGGCAAGCCCGTCATCCAGGTCGAGTTCAAGGGCGAGACCAAGGTCTTCACCCCCGAGGAGATCTCCGCCATGATTCTCCAGAAGATGAAGGAGACCGCCGAGGCCTACCTCGGTGGTACCGTTAACAACGCCGTCGTCACCGTCCCCGCCTACTTCAACGACTCTCAGCGTCAGGCCACCAAGGATGCCGGTCTCATTGCTGGCCTCAACGTCCTCCGTATTATCAACGAGCCCACCGCTGCCGCCATTGCCTACGGTCTCGACAAGAAGGTTGAGGGTGAGCGCAACGTCCTCATCTTCGATCTTGGTGGTGGTACCTTTGATGTTTCTCTCCTTACCATTGAGGAGGGTATCTTTGAGGTCAAGTCTACTGCCGGTGACACTCACTTGGGTGGTGAGGATTTCGACAACCGTCTCGTCAACCACTTTGTTCAGGAGTTCAAGCGCAAGGTCAGTAACGCCTGGAAGACTGAGTTGAAGGCCTAAATCATTTGGGTTATGGCATAAAACGTCTCATTATTCAATGCATATTGTCAGATGCTAACCCCCTCACAGCACAAGAAGGACCTTTCCACCAACGCTCGTGCCCTCCGTCGTCTCCGCACTGCTTGCGAGCGTGCCAAGCGTACTCTCTCTTCTTCCGCTCAGACCTCCATTGAGATCGACTCTCTCTTCGAGGGTATTGACTTCTACACCTCCATTACCCGTGCTCGTTTCGAGGAGCTTTGCCAGGACCTTTTCCGTTCCACCCTCCAGCCTGTTGACCGTGTCTTGACCGACGCCAAGATCGACAAGTCTCAGGTCCACGAGATTGTCCTCGTCGGTGGCTCTACCCGTATCCCCCGTATCCAGAAGTTGATCTCTGATTACTTTGTAAGTCTTTCCTCTGCCTTCAACCATCGCAAGGAGACAGCTGAACTGACTCTTTTTTTTTTTCCTTAATGCAGGGAGGCAAAGAACCAAACAAGAGGTGAGCTTTTTCCTGTCAATCCCATTTCCTCGTTTTTTTCCTGCGAATCTTTGGGAATTTCCCCCTTTTTTTTTGGGCAAATCGACTAACATTCATGTTACAGCATCAACCCCGATGAGGCCGTTGCCTACGGTGCTGCCGTTCAGGCCGCCATTCTCTCCGGTGACACTTCCTCCAAGTCCACCTCCGAGATTCTTCTTCTCGACGTTGCCCCTCTTTCCCTCGGTATCGAGACCGCTGGTGGCATGATGACCAAGCTCATCCCCCGCAACACCACTATTCCTACCAAGAAGTCCGAGGTCTTCTCCACCTTCTCCGACAACCAGCCCGGTGTCCTTATCCAGGTTTACGAGGGTGAGCGTCAGCGCACCAAGGACAACAACCTTCTCGGCAAGTTCGAGCTTACCGGCATTCCCCCCGCTCCCCGCGGTGTTCCCCAGATCGAGGTTACCTTCGATGTTGATGCCAACGGTATCATGAACGTCTCTGCCCTCGAGAAGGGTACCGGCAAGACCAACCAGATCACCATTACCAACGACAAGGGTCGCCTGTCCAAGGAGGAGATCGAGCGCATGCTTGCTGAGGCCGAGAAGTTCAAGGAGGAGGATGAGGCTGAGGCCAAGCGTGTCGCTGCCAAGAACGGCCTTGAGTCGTACGCCTACTCTCTCCGCAACACCCTCAGCGACTCCAAGGTCGATGAGAAGCTTGACGCTGCCGACAAGGAGAAGCTCAAGTCCGAGATCGACAAGATTGTCGCCTGGCTCGACGAGAACCAGCAGGCTACTCGTGAGGAGTACGAGGAGCACCAGAAGGAGCTCGAGGCTATTGCCAACCCCATCATGATGAAGTTCTACGGTGCTGGTGGTGCTCCCGGTGGCATGCCCGGTGCTGCCCCCGGTGGCTTCCCCGGCGGCGCCCCTGGCCCCAACGACAACGAGGGCCCCACCGTCGAGGAGGTCGACTAAATGCATTCGTCCACGATCTGAAGTATTGCATCCTCATCGACCTTTTCCTTTTATCTCTTATTTCCCATTTTTATTTCACACTACGCGCAGTAGATTGGCACGATCGATCGCACATGGTGTGGTCTTAGGTACTTATGCGGAGTTAAACGGGTATGGGTTTTAAGTCACAAGGCCTAGATCTGCTTTGCTTTTGCAGTCTCAGTCCGTCTCATAAAGAGAACAAAAGAGGGAAAAAGTGTTATGAATGGAGAAGGAGGAGGGCAAAAACGAAACACTTGCATGGCTTTGTATTTAATCACGATTCCCATGGTTATCACTTTTCTTTTTTGATGAAGACAATTCATGATTGTTCAAAATAACCTCGACCAGTCCAAATCTGATGCACATGATGTGATTCACATATTCTTACAACGTCCAGTGGCTTGGGTGGCTGCAGTAGTACCAAGAGCCTCATCGTGATTGACGCTGGAGACACTCTTAGTCGACTTGGTCTTGGGAGAAGGGAAACAAACTCCCACATATTCGCACACACAAGAGGCACACACCCGAAAGGAAACAGAGCATGAAACACGTTGGGTCAGTTGGGCTCCTTTCCGGGAGGACTCTTTAGATTCACGAATGGGGTCATGCATCCACTTTTTCGAGATCCCGAAACTCCTACCAGCGTGGTGTTGTGCGTTCTTCTGGGCGGTACGCGCCGGTGTTCTAGCTGAATCGTTTAAATTGTGGGGCCTGTAATTTCACGATTGAATGAGTGATCTTGCATATACCATCACAGCTCGTAATTACAGCTCAATACATACACGAATCAGCGCGTTCACGCATCCAGTCTTGAGCACATCCAGACCAACCTAATGCTGCACCCGACGCCAACATCCCAATACTTTTGCGTTTTGACTTGATCGATGTCTCTCCATAATAGGTGAATGTAAGCTGCCCGTGAAGATGCACCAGCCCCAAGAGGTTAAACACGACCACTGCGGCGGTCCTCGTATGGATCTTTTGAAATTCAGGAATACCTCTACGTAACGCCAAGCTTATATCATTTACCTCCGATCCGAATACTACCATGCATCCATCACCAGAACCAAAAAACACATTAGCAACTTTAACATATCTAGAGGTAGCCATATCAACGCAAATCACCTGGAAGCCACGGCGCTTGTCCCAAGTCAAGCTATATCTCTTTTTTCCACCGCGGCTTCTCCCTAGGTACTATCAGCAAGCGAAAAGCCCGATCCATTTCAATTGATGTCATGAATGTTTCCATCCCAGCCACAGTAATTGGGCGCCGCTCAATTTCTTAGTCCACAGTAGATGGACTTCACTCCCTTCCATGTCAGCTTATAGCGAAAATGAACGGCGCGCAGTCGTACGGCCCCAGTCGTCAACTGAAGTGTTGGGAAGGAAATTACCAATACTGTTTCCGGCTTCCCAGTTGACTCGAAGAGGAAGGAAGGAGTGATGTTGCTAACAAGAGATCCGATTTTTTTATGTTTGGTTGGGTTGGGGCGCCAAATGCCAAGTCAAGCACATACCGTGACCATCATCCAAAGCTCGAGTCAATCCCCATCATGGACTGAAGAAAACCCTTACGACGTGATATGTTCTGGGCAATGCAATTTCAGTTCCGTTAGATCCAAGTCATTGCTGGCTTTCCATGTTTCAATCCCTCCCCGTGTCACTATGTTGCTGTGGTTCAAACGCATGTATCGGTGTGATGGTAGAAGTATGGAAATGCGTAGGAACGTTGACCCAAGCGTCCCAAGGGTTCGAGTTAATCAGAAAGGAAAACAAGCGGATTAAATAGAACACTGTTGGATCATTGCGTGCTAATCTGGAGTTTCCTATGGGCTCGCGAGATCAAGGTCACCAAGTCGGAGGTTGCCTCGATGATGACCTGCAGTGGGAAAGTTTGCTCTTCCAGTCATTCATCTTCGCAACCCAACTCCGGATCTTAAGACTCACAATGATCCGAGACGGTAGATCCCTCTTCCAACCATATCTCATGATGTATGTATGCCTGTCCCTTTTTCAGTCCCCGGCGGTAGATAAGCCAAAATTCCCCATTGCGCCGCCCACGGCATTGCTTGTTCCGGCGGCGTCCCACTACCCCGGTCCATGTTCTCTTCGTGCGTATCTAACCAATACGAGTAGAGTGCCTTGCAAATACAATCACGGCATGAGTCCGTGTACTCGTCACCATCTTCATACTTGATGGGCTTCAGCGAGCCCTCCGGGTAAAAGTACTCCTCCGCAGAAGCGTATGTCTGCTCAATCAAGTCCCAGAAATCCATCGACCATTCCTCTACGGGCACGTAGCGGCCACCGTTTCCATCGTGAAAGACCATTTGGGAAGAGCAGGACGCAGTGCCCCAGGTGTCAGAGATGATAGGGGTTGTGATGATGGTACTGGCAGTGCCTGCTTTGGGCTTGGGAACCAGCCGGTAATCGATAAACCACAGAACGCAGTCGTGTCTAGAAATTCCGGCCTCGCCGTAATAAACGCGTTCGTGTAACGCTCCGAGGGCTTCTGTGGCGTTTGTCATGTTTGTAACCTGCGGACATTTATTGAGGCATTGGTAGGCATCAGACTGTCCCCAGGCTGGGTTAAATTCGATTGCAAAGTTAGTGAAGCCGAGGAACCCATTGTCTTGAGCGCACAAGGGGAATTTTTCGGCAAGAGTATCCCAGAATAGCATGTCCCAAGAAGACGCCATGGCCCCGGTAGACAGTCTGAAGATGAAAAGATCTTGATGGGGGAGGACGGTGAAGTAGCGCTTGCCAAGTATGGTAGTAAGAGATACAACGTTGCTGTTGTCTTCCTTTGGGTTTGTAGTGGGACCGGTGATAGTGGTGCTGCCGCTAGATGATGTTGATGATGACGGCAACGAGCTAGACGTGAAGACGGTCGACGCCATCTTGGAAATTCCTTCCCTACTCAAACCCGCGTATGGTAACCCCTCCCCAAAAGTGGAGCTTCCTCCATGAACAGATCGCCAGTCGAACTGCTTATGCTTCATCCTCAACTTGTCCCACTTGTCACGATTGAAAGCTTTCTTCATTACTTCACGAGATTGCTTGCAAGCGGTCCAAAGTCCTCCATCGACCATGTATACCGACGGGTTACTACCAGCGACCCCGGGGGCGGGTAGCGTGGCTGCAGGAACACGGGCAGATAGAAGATGATACTGACACGCGTGAAGAATGTAGCCTCTAACACTGGAGACCCAGTTAAAGGAGAAACATTCTTGGCGTATTGTCGAGACCCAAATATCGCCCTCTTTCAGGGCTAGACGGCGCTCTTGCTTGTCCTTCTCTTGTTGCTTCTTTTTGAACTGATAGCATTTGTCCGGCCATTGACTGGAGGAGATATCTCGCTCCTCGTCGAGCATGACGCAGTCGATATCGAAGACGTGGGCGCTGGGTCGGTCGAGTGGGCGAACGGTGAGTTCCCAAATTCTGTTCCTCATCTCCCATGGGAGGAAGGGAAAAAGGTGGAACTCGGTCAAGGTGGTCATGTTTGTCGCGGTTCGTATCGATTGGGGATGGTATCGGCGAGGGTTCGAGAAGGCTCGGTTTAGCAAGAAAAGAGAGAGCTGGGGACACCAGTTTAGAAAATGGCCAGTGGAAAGCTTTTTGTTCTCACCTTTCAGGTTGTGCCTCCACTTTATATGGCAGAGGGGGGCCGGATGGGAGACAGTGTCCAGACAAACTGCAGTCCATTGCAGTGTCTGGAAAGAAATGATCCCGTGCCGCCTCCCCATTTTGAATAATTGTATTACACCATGCACCCGCCTGGACGGAAATCAAGCAACTGAACCTGCAATTGATGACCGCATCCTCAGCTGCTAACATACCTCTAGGTACAACTGCGGTTATCGTGGCGGTCCAGGTCCTTGAGGCCACTTCGTTCTTGCCTTCGCACTTGCCTTCGTACTTGCTGATGCGCTTCGGTTGCCGACACGAGCCGCGGGACGTCGGACAATCGGACCTGTCGACCTCTACTACTCTAGTAGGTACTTGGTTCCTCTTGCCCTTGATACTAACTCCGTGCATCACGAGTCACTGCACTGCAAGCAACTGTCCTCCCCTCCGGCCTCCATCTTTCAGTTGCAACCAAGTGAAACTCCTACTCATTCTGACATCCTAGTCACCCTTCGTCACTGACGACGAACACTCCGGAGGATATTGTTCTGAAGTACATGAAAAGCTTCAGGATAAGGGTTAAAACACGCCAATCCATCCACCGGGTCAGTTCGGACTGTGATTGCCAGGGATCTGGCCGCCAGTACGCTCTCTGGGAAGGACAAACTGCGTCGCTTGTGCGGAGTGATCACTGAAAGTTCTGGGTTTGGAAAGGCCTTGCTAACAAGATATGTCATACCCGAGGAGCTAGAATTCATAGACATGGCTCAAATGAAGGACAGTTGCCGAGTACAGGGCGATGACAGGGGACTTCTTCATAAATGTAAACAGCGTAGGCGCATCACAAGGCCAGCGTAGCCAACACTACAGAGGCTTTACTGACAAGATACCTCATATTCGGTTGTGGAAGCAAGATATCGCGCGCTTAGCCAAAGAGTAGAAGCATATTTGGTGCTTTCTAAGAGAAGTTCGGGATATCTCTTCTGAATCTCTCGAGTTACAAATAGAGTTTGTTAGGCGCTCCTGTGACCTTATTAATAGTTGTACATTACCTTTAGGTAGTCATCGGTTCAACGCTACGGAATTTTACGCCTTAGCAACGGGAACGAACCGGGCCAACGATGTAGAGATTATAACGTATACAACACTCAACCTACGGATACATGTAAAGGTAACTTGCTCAGTCATGCCATTTGTTTTGATGTTGGTGTTATACCCTGGCTCACTAGTTCAAATTTATGCTTCTGTACACGCATTGGCAACGGAAGCAACCGAACTGGTGGAAATTGTAAGGACTACGTAGAGGTACTGACTGGATGGCTTGGAGAACAATGGCGGGCAAATACTTGCTCTGTCATCTCTTGGAAATGGTGGAAGTTGTCGAATTGGATTTCAATCCACATTAGTCCAAAGGCTCATCACGCTTGGGAATACCAGACGCCTCAACACATAACGGAAGGAAGTAATTTGAATTGGATCGGTGGGAGATTATCAGGATGGCTCCTGTCGCTATTGAAGTTACTATACTTCTAGACAGCTGGGAAGAATAGCAAATGACCATTTCAGCACCAATCGCCCTGGCAATGATATCTTATTGCACAGTGTCTGCCCTCTTGCCGTCTACGGGTGTAAAGGTTTGTTTCGGCAGCGAGACCGATCCCAGCTGAATCTAGTGTCCACAGCAAGAAACACCGGGCGACACAAGGTTGGAATGGAGTATGATGCTTTGATCTTCATCAAGTTCGTTATCTAATAATGATTATCTACTATATTTCACTCATGTTTCGTCCATGCCAGTTCCGATTCCGTCCCATCGCCTACCAACCATACGGCCGAAAGAAAAGTTAGAAAGAAAAGAATGAAACAAACAAACGCCCGCTGTGCCATTACCAAGCCCATCTACATCTCCTCCTCCATTACCTATCCATACATACATACATACATCCCCCTTGACAAATCAGACCAGTGAGTTACCGCTGCGGCACCACGGGCGTAGGCGGCATATTCCTAATTTGCTTAATCAAAAACTCCCTCTCGTCAATAAACTGCTCGTCATCCGTCCTATCCTCCAAAAAGTGACTCAGAAAGTGCAGTAACTTTTCTCGATTCATCAACAAAATCTTTTGCACCGGCACACTCTTGTGGGGGTTGGCAACAAACACCTTGAAGACATGGAAGCCTTCGTACTGGACCATCTTGCGGTCGTCTCGGAGCAGGTTCATGCAGATCTTGAGGTGCTCGCCGCGGTCGACGTAGGCGGTCATGACGTTGTAGTTGGATCGGTCGAGCAGGATCTCGCCGAGGAGTTTGATGGATTGGCGCTTGGTGACGTACGAGGTGGACTGGATGAGGATGGAGTTGTATTTGGAGAAGAAGAGGTCAAAGTTGGTTTGGAGGTAGTGGGGAACTAGGTCTTTGTGTTTTGTTAGGAGTTCCTGCAGCATTTCTCCGTGTTAGTGAGTAACAGGTTGATGGGTCAAGGGGAGACAAAAGAGAGATACACACCCGGAAAGTAGTAAAGGCATCGGCCGCCACTTCAAACGAGCCCCTATCTATCCACTCAAAGAAGGACCAGAATATCCCGTTGCCGGTCTGCTTCCTGTTCCTATCAATGGCGCCGACTCCCCTCGCACTCGACCCTGGCTCGTCGCCGTCGTCGTGCAGAATCACGGCCGTGGCGGCCTCGCTGCTCTTGATGAGCTCTTTAAGAACGGTTCCCGCGTGTTGTGCGCTTTCCTTGTGGTCGTAGCCCTTGCATAGCTCGATCAGGACCTGTGGGCGTCTTTCCACCACGTAGGCGAGGGCAAGCGGTTCGGCGCGGGCGGGCGCGTTGGGTGGGCGGAAGCGGAAAACGTAGGAGAATATGACTTGGGTGTCTTTTCGCGAGTCAAAGGGGAGGCGGTAGAGGTTTATGGCGAGAAGGTAGAGGAGGTCTTCTTCGATCATGCCGGTGACCAATTGGTATTGGTGTTCGAGGGAGGCTTCTTGTTCTGTAGTAGACAGACAGTGTTAGTCAACCGCCGGTGGACATAGATGGATAGGATATGGATGTAAGCAACATACCATGGGTTCCTTGTAGTAACTGTTTCATTTGTGATAGTACTTTGGCCAGCTCCTCCACCTTTCCCTGGGGACCCTGATCGAGCTTGACGACATGTTCGCGGGCTTGTCGGGGCAGGTCGCTGACGTTGGTTCTTGTCCTTGCTCTCCCAAAGAGGAATGACATTTTGGTCGTCTTCGTGGAAATCGGGATGGGTGTCGAGAGTAGTTCAGTGCCGTATGATGTGTGTTGTGTCCAAGGAAGGAGGAAGTGTCGGAGAGTCAACAACAGATGGATGGGGAGTCCGGTCCGTGAATTGGGTTGCCTGAGTGGTGTCGCGACAACGAAGCGAATCGAAGACTGAGTGCCTGGTGGTCAACAAGGTGTTTGTTTGGATGACCGACAACGGGGCGTCCAGGGGTCTGGCCAGTGGGAATTGTTAAGCTCAGGCCCTGTACTCCCATGCCGGTGTATTTATTAGCGTGTGACCTCTGATCAACTTGGCTTGAGTGTGTCTCTACATATTCAATTTACGCCTTCAGCTCTTGGTGATGTCAACGGCGTGATATAACATTAAGAATTGGGTGTTCACCTGGAGTTACTCAAGCAATGCTGAAATGTAGATAACTTCTATTCTTCTGATCATTCTAAATGGGACAGAGTTCTTTCTCTTTTGGTGACATACTCAAAGGGGTGTTGCTTGGAGTATTGGAACCTACTGAGTAGAGGTATCCCGCTAACAGCTACAGAGCACTGGAGTGAGAGAGTGCCTGGATGCAGGGGCACAGAACCATGCGTTCAATTAAGATAAGTGTACAAGCGTTAGTGAGTACTCGGATTCACACCATGCTTATGGTAGTGATGTTAGGTAACCCATATCTCAGCAACACCAAGTGAACCCCGCAAACCGCCCGTCCCATCTGGTTGCCCCTCTGTTTTGTCGGATTGCCCCCCCCCCCCCCACCACTGCACCAATCCGCAGCGGCCGGTCGCATTGTTCTGGAATTGGAAGTCCGTCGACTTTCTTTCCAAACGAGTCACACTCCCGCTTTTTCTTCGACATTTCGCGGCGACAGGAACGTACACAGAGGTGAGTCAGGTCCGTTGTCTATTACACACTACTTACTATCCCAACACCCTCTCTTCTGTTACATAATATAGTCTGCTTGTTTGCGATTCGAGTCGAGTAGCGCATTGTATCAACAGACTGCCCGGGGAAAACTCTTTCGTTTCAAGGTCTCAACACCAGAGAAATCATCACCACCACCCATCAACTAACTCGCAAATACTACCCCAGGCCACTCTCAACGTCCGCCCACCATGTCGATCGATTTCCCCAAGGAAGAGGAAAACACCATCCAGCGATGGCGCGAGATCAAGGCCTTTGAGACCCAGGTCGAGCTGTCCAAGGGCAACCCGCTCTACACCTTCTACGATGGCCCTCCCTTCGCCACCGGCCTCCCCCACTACGGCCACTTGCTGGCCTCCACCATCAAGGACATCATCCCCCGATACTGGTCCATGAAGGGCTTCCACGTCGAGCGCCGCTTCGGCTGGGACACGCACGGCCTGCCCATCGAGCACGAGATCGACAAGAAGCTGGGCATCTCGGGCAAGGCCGCCGTCATGGAGATCGGCCTCGAGAACTACAACGCCGAGTGCCGTTCCATCGTCATGAGGTATCGCGAGGAGTGGCGCCACACCGTCGAGCGTCTCGGTCGCTGGATCGATTTTGATAACGACTACAAGACCATGGACCCGACCTTCATGGAGTCTGAGTGGTGGGTGTTCAAGCAGCTGTTCGACAAGGGCCAGGTCTACCGCGGCTACCGCGTCATGCCCTACTCGACCGCCCTCACCACCGCCCTCTCCAACTTCGAGGCCAACCAGAACTACCAGGACGTCACCGATCCCGCCGTCGTTGTCGCCTTTCCCTTGATCGAGGACCCCAACACCTGCCTCCTTGCCTGGACCACCACGCCCTGGACCCTCCCCTCCCACACCGGCCTGGCCGCCCACCCCGACTTCGAATATGTCAAGATTGCCGATGAGAAGAGCGGAAAGAACTACATCTTGCTCGAGAAGCTCCTGACGACGCTCTACAAGGACCCCAAGAAGGCCAAGTTCAAGGTGCTCGAGAAGATCAAGGGCAAGGACATGCTCGGCTGGAAGTACGAGCCCCCCTTCAACTACTTTTACGACGAGTACAAGGACGTCGCCTTCAAGGTCCTCAACGCCACCTACGTTACCGACGACAGCGGTACCGGTATTGTCCACCAGGCCCCCGCCTTCGGTGAGGACGATTACAACGTGGCCGTCGAGGCGGGCATCGTCACCGAGAAGCGCCCCCCTCCCGACCCGGTCAACGAGACGGGTCACTACACTGACCGCGTCTCCGATTTCGCCGGCATGCACGTCAAGGAGGCCGACAAGCACATCATCAAGCACCTCAAGAACTCGGGCAAGCTCGTTGTCGAGTCCCAGCTCAAGCACTCGTACCCCATGTGCTACCGCTCCGACACGCCCCTCATCTACAAGGCCGTGCCCTCGTGGTTCATCCGCATCCCCGACATCATCCCCCAGATGCTGAAGAACATTGAGGGCTCCCACTGGGTTCCCTCCTTCGTCAAGGAGAAGCGTTTCGCCAGCTGGATCGCCAACGCCCGCGACTGGAACGTCTCGCGTAACAGGTACTGGGGTACTCCCATCCCTCTGTGGATGAGCGACGACGGCGAGGAGATTGTCTGCATTGGCAGCATCGAGGAGCTCAAGCAGCTTTCCGGCTACGAGGGCGAGATCACCGATCTCCACCGTGACAAGATCGACCACATCACCATCCCCAGCAAGCAGGGCAAGGGTGTCCTTAAGCGTGCTGAGGAGGTCTTTGACTGCTGGTTCGAGTCGGGTTCTATGCCCTACGCCTCCCAGCACTACCCCTTCGAGAACGTCGAGAAGTTCGAAAAGTCCTTCCCCGGTGACTTCATTGCCGAGGGTCTTGACCAGACCCGTGGTTGGTTCTACACCCTTCTTGTCTTGGGTACCCACCTCTTTGGTGTCTCTCCTTTCAAGAACTGCGTCGTCAACGGTATCGTGCTTGCCGAAGATGGCAAGAAGATGTCCAAGCGTCTCAAGAACTACCCCGACCCTACGCTTGTCATGAACAAGTATGGTTCGGATGCCCTCCGTCTGTACCTCATCAACTCTCCTGTTGTGCGTGCCGAGCCCCTCCGCTTCAAGGAGGCCGGTGTCAAGGAGGTTGTTGCCAAGGTTCTCCTTCCTCTGTGGAACTCGTACAAGTTCTTTGAGGGCCAGGTTGCACTCCTCAAGAAGGTGGAGAACGTCGACTACGTGTTTGACCCCAAGATGGAGTCTTCCAACGAAAACGTGATGGACAAGTGGATTCTTGCTTCGTGCCAGTCTCTGCTCGAGTTTGTCAACGAGGAGATGAAGGGTATGTTCTTCGTTTTATTTTTTTCTCTCTCTCTTTTGTTGTTGTTGAACTCTAGTGCTAACATTTTCAGGTTACCGCCTCTACACTGTTGTCCCTCGCCTCCTCGAGCTCATCGACAATACCACCAACTGGTACATCCGCTTCAACCGCAAGCGTCTCAAGGGCGAGAACGGCCTCAACGACACCCTCCACGCCCTCAACACCCTCTTCGAGGTCCTCTATACCCTCTGCCGTGGCCTTGCCCCCTTCACTCCCTTCCTTACCGACACCATCTACCTCAAGCTCCTTCCCCACATCCCCAAGGAGCTCCAGGCCAAGGACCCCCGCTCCGTGCACTTCCTCCCCTTCCCCGAAGTTCGCAAAGAGCTTTACAACCCTGACGTCGAGCGCCGCGTGCAGCGCATGCAGAAGGTCATCGAGCTCGCCCGCTACTCGCGCGAGAAGCGTTCGGTCGGTCTCAAGCAGCCCCTCAAGACCCTTGTTGTCATCCACCACGACGAGCAGTACCTTGCCGACATCGAGTCGCTCAAGGGCTACATCACCGAGGAGCTCAACGTGCGCGACCTCGTGCTCACCTCGGACGAAGCCAAGCACGGAGTTCAGTACTCGGTCTCGGCCGACTGGCCCGTGCTCGGCAAGAAGCTCAAGAAGGACATGGGCCGCGTCAAGAAGGCCTTGCCCTCGGTCACCTCGGATGAGGCCCACGCCTACACGCAGACGGGCAAGCTCGTCGTGGACGGCATTACGCTCGAGGCCGGTGACCTGGTGGTCAAGCGCGGTCTCAAGGAGGACGACAGCTCCAAGAACCTCGAGACCAACACGGACAACGACGTGCTCACCATCTTGGATGTTGAGATCTACCCTGGCCTGGCCGAGGAGGGTCTGGCGCGTGAAATCATCAACCGTGTGCAGAGGCTGCGCAAGAAGGCTGGTCTCCAGCCGACAGACGATATCAAGATGGAGTACAAGGTTACGGCGGACCCCGAGGAGACGGGTATCGAGAAGGTGTTTGACACGCAGATGGCCATGATTGAGAAGGCGCTCAGGAGGCCGCTGGATAAGCATGAGGTAACACATGTGGAGGGCAAGATCCCGGCGGAGAAGGAGGAGGGGATCATCATGGAGGAGGAGCAAGAGGTTGGCAAGGCTACTTTCTTGTTGAGGTTGTTGAAGCTCTAGGTCTTGGGTTTAAGGACTGGAGGAAGGAGTAGATGTGGGAAAAATTAAAGCGAGTCAAAACATGTGTGGGATAGACTAGCAATGATCGATGACGGATGATGAAATACTCAAAACGATTCCTGGTACTGTATGTCTCGTGGTTTACCTAGAGGCATACTACCTAAGCTATGCTTTTTTTGGCGGCCAACTGTGTGTTACATAGAGGTTCCACGGTCTCAGCTTTGTCCCTTTTCTGAAGAAGTGGTACAAGTAAACAATGGATATGGAGGATGATGGTACATACCAAGTAACAATCCTTCAATCGCATAAACTCCTTGACACACATGTCCTTGTGGACGGAGTTGTAGTCTGCTAGGATGCATTTGCCGTAGGCGGCGGACTGCGTGTGTGCCAGTCTCAGTTGAGTGTTTAAGGAGAGAAGAGACATGGGAGTAGCTTCACTCTTACCTCGACGGAGCATTTGGACACGGCCGAGGCAAACCGCTGGATTGGGCGGACGGTGGCTTTTGGGGGCTGCATCTTGGCTCTGACAATATCAGATTTCAGGACCGACGAGAAGATGTGATTCAGGTGGAACGGGTGACTGTGAGGTTCTCGATGTGGCCTCAGAGGCGATGACACTTTGTAGACGTTGGCGTAGACGTTCTTCTTCTCTTTACAGCTTTTACAGTTTATTCTTTGGAGGATACTTGGCTTCTGGCATGTTAGACTGCGTAGTTGAGGTCTCCTTTCATCTGAGCTTGGTGCGCTAGCTTCCACTTGTTCACTACCA
This sequence comes from Neurospora discreta FGSC 8579, assembly GCA_009805215.1. Taxonomy (NCBI): domain Eukaryota; kingdom Fungi; phylum Ascomycota; class Sordariomycetes; order Sordariales; family Sordariaceae; genus Neurospora; species Neurospora discreta. The sequence goes on along the minus strand of RANX01000044.1, from coordinate 188,153 downwards.
CTTCAGCCAATTGGATCTACCTCTACTGGCAGCGCGCCAAGCAGTGCGTCTAATTGATACCAGGCTAACAACTCTGGTAGCAATGAGGAGCGGGTTCTGTTAGCGTGGGTAATTCAGCCTGCACCTTGTACCAATGCCCCTGCTGGGGTCTGCCATGCGCACGCGGCTCGATCGCATTGGGCTTCCCTTTTTGCCGCTCCGCATTGCAGTGGTTGCCCGTCCAGCGGTCGCATCTCGTGTTTGTGTCTCCTCCACAATTTGCATCACCACGTCTACACTACCTCTACATTCTCCCGCTTCGACGGGAAGATGCAGTAGTAGCAGCAGCAGCAGCAGCAGCAGCAACAGCAGCAATAATCGCAATCGCCCAACTTCTCCATCTCCGCGAAACCCCCGTAGATACCTACGTTCACATCTTTCGCGACCTCTGCAGCTTTTGCCCAATTGGTCTTCCGCATTTCGAAACGCCTTCAGTCGGATACCCGATAAACAAACCTCGTCTTGTATACCCAGAAGCGTCATCGTCGAAGTGGAATTGGTGTTTGCATTGAGTTGCGACAACCCACGGCTTTTTGTTATCAAGCGCGCTCTCGATTGTCGGCCTAGCACAGCATCGCCAGTTTTTCGGTCCATCGCAGTTCCTGTCGCATTCTCACATACCTACCGATCCCTAAAGTCCTCTAAGCTCAGCAATAGTACACTACTACATTCTACATCCGTGCAAACAATACCAACAACAACAGAACAACAGTCACCCACGCCCATCCAATCGTTAGGTATACGAGGGCGCACACACCGTGCTTTTGACCACAGTCGGGATTAGGCTTCCCATAGTCATGCCTTGGAGGTGGCGGCGCCCTCTCACATGCCGCCTCCATCCTCTCTGCCCCTCCACCACCGAGATGGCAGGGCCGGGCTACCACAGTTATCCTCCTCTTCGCGACAGCAGGCCGGACTTGGAAATGCCAATATCAGCAACAGCAACAACAATGGCGGCACCAACGCCAATACCAGCTTCCCCAAACAAGCTCACGCTCAAGCTCACAGCAATGAGCCCTACTACTCTAATGAAGGTCCGCTTCTTTCCCCCATGTCTCCTCCCTCGCTCCTTGCTCTTCCCAGCAGTTAACACAGTCAACCCGGGGCCACAACAGACATTGAGCTCCTCCACGAAATCGTCACCCTCGCCGAGTCCATCCTCCCTTCCCTGTCCGAGCGCGACCGCTTGCCGACCAACGCGCTCTTCCAAGCCGCCGAACAGATCCTTCCCGCCCATGGCTACCCAGATCCGGACCAGGCGCCCTCGCACATCTCGCGGCTTATCTTTAAGATTGGGGGCCAGCGATGCGCTCCGAACTCGAGAGGGGAAACAAGTCTGCTGGACCGGTTTCGAACCGTCTTAGCGGGCATGGGCATCATGTTGGAGTATGTGCCTAGTAGTCCGGTGGTGGGGGCGAGTCCGAGTCGGGAGCAGTCGCCTGCTGGCCCAGCAGGAGCGGGCGGAAGAGGGGGGTTACCGTCGGCGCGGGATAAGGCTGCTGGGTCCAGGTCGAGGAGTGTCTCGGTTTCGGGCAGATCGCTGGGCGGGTTCTCGTCAGTTTTTAGTGATGACGACGAGGATGTGACGGGCGGCGAACTCGATCTCAAGTTGCGACGGTTACTACCGAAAAGGAGACACAGTTCGGTTTCGAGACCGCTTGCGCTTGGAGGACTACCAATTCGGTCAAGGGCACGATCGGCGAGTTTTACGGACCCGAATGCCTTGCCTGGGGACACGCTCAGGGGCGAGAGGGCTAGGAGGTTGGAAGCGCTGGCGCAACAACGGGAACAGCAACAACGAGAAAGGGAGCAGCTCTTGAACCGAAGAGGGAGGTCACCGGAGAAAGGCCAGGGGAGGAGGAGAAATCAATTGGCCTCGAGGTCAAAGAGTTCGGTCCGCGATTACGACGATGATGGACGACCTTTCCAACCGCATAACCCCGTGCTGGACAAGGTCAGACACATCCCTCGCGTATTCGGAGGAGCACCGCATCACTACGACAATGCGGAAGTTGCCGTCGCCGGCGCCTTGCCCGCATACGCCAGCAGACCGAACAAAGAACGGCCCCGTCCCATATCCTTCTCCTCCGTAGGCGAAACCGACCCCAACCACAAATCCCCGCGAACCGATTCCTCCGAACTCCATCGCGCAACCAGCGACACCACCGTCAACACCAAAGACGAGCCCCTGCCTAGCAGTCACCACCATGCTTTTACGCCTGACCCCGAATACCAAGAAGCCAAAGTGCGCATGTTTCGAAGCGACGACGACGCCTACCTCCTCCGCGACGCCTTTACGTCGTGGCACGACCACTTCAACCGGATCCAGCGCGATCACCACCGTCTGCTTTCTCTCGCGACGCAAATTGACGAGGAAGACATCAAGACCGAGGTCCTGGAGATATGGCTCGAGGAAACGATGGCCGTTGTCGAAGAGCGCGAGCGCCACGAGGCAGAAGCGGAATATGAAGCGTGGGTTGACAGGATGGAGCGGCGCGCCACGAGGGTGTACGAGGTTTTTACGATTCAGAATATGTTGGTTTTCTGGCAGGATCAAGCACGCGAGGAGCTGGACCGTACCGCGATTGCGAGGCGGCATCTAGTCAGAAAAAGAGCGTTCGATGCCTGGAGGGCGCAGCATATCCAGGATGAGACAAAGGCGAGGAACTTTGTGCTTATACATGCGCTGCAAAGGTGGACGGCCGTGGCGCTTCATCAGGAGGTTAGACGGCATGTTGCGGAGCAGACGGAGGAGAGGGAGACGATGAGGGAAGGGGTGATGCACTGGTATCGGCTGCAAAAGGGGAAGGTGGCAGATGATTTTGCCGTGTTCAAAGCGATGAAGGGGTGTTTGACACACTGGGCTACAAAGACCAAGGAGGTTCAGGATGATCATGAGGTGGCTATCGCCCTGGATGAGAGACTCCTTCTCGACGAGGCGGTTAATATCTGGCAAGAAGAGGCCGAGGATCTCAGGTACACGTGGTACAAGTGCAGAGTGCACAAGATTACACGGGATTGTCAGATTATTCTGGCGGATTGGCACGAGCAGAGCCGGTTGTTGCGGACACTTAGGAAGTTTCGCGCGGCTGATGAGCGCACGCTCAAGTGGAACTGTCTCGAGCATTGGCGGGAAGAAGCCGAGTACGCCCGGCGGGACGGTCTGCTGGCTGACGCTGTACTGCTTCTTAATCCCGTGGACACCTGGAAACTGGAGCTGAAGCTAAAGCTCTGGAATATCCGCGAAGACGAAGAAACCCTCGAAGATACTCTAACTCACTGGTTCCTGGAACAGCGTCTGGCCTTGTTCCAGCACCACGCCGCCTCCACTACCAAGAAATCCACGCTTTCAACCTGGCTCGACGCCACCCAAACCTCCCTTTCCATCCGCCACCGCTCCGAGTCCGAAGCCGACTACTTCTACTCCGACCACCTCCTCTCCTCCTGTCTCTCATCCTGGTTCGACGCCTCAAACGCCATCTTCACCCCGCGCCACAACTCCAACCTCATCTGCCTCTACCGCACCACCAAGCCGTGCTTGGACCGCTGGCGCGAAGCCCTCGTCTCCTCCACCACGCGCAATGCCTACTACACCCGCAAAGCCTCGAAGCAATCTAGGCGCTTCACCATCGCCTCTATCCTCGACCGCTGGCCGTTTGTAGCCGAACAAGCCCGCCGTCAAAGGATGATGGCGTCCCTGCGCGCCTTCCGCCACTCGTACAAGATCTCGCTCGCCCAATCCTGTCTGAGCACCTGGTTCAACGCCCTCTTGGAAGCCGATGACCTGGCCGCTGATGCCGACGCCCTCCACCTCGATCACAACCACTCGGATCTGTACGAAACTCTGGATTATTGGTCATCCATCGCCCGGAGAGCGCAAGATATACGGGATACGGCCGCCGACGTCGAACTAGACGCTTACTTGGAAAACTGGATGGACAGCGCCGCAGAGATGAGGGAGGCAGAGATGGATGCAGCAGAGTGGGAAGCCGTGGGGACGATGAAGGGGTGTTTGCAGCGGTGGGAGCACGAGGCGCTGCATTTGGTTGCCAAGAGGAATGCGGTGAAGGCGCTGCGGGAGAGGGCCGACAGGCGGATGGCAATAAACATATTGGAGGGGTGGTGGGGGGTTGTCAATCCCGGGGCTGTCGCTAGAGAACGACAGATGGGGGGCCAAGGAGGAGAGTTTAGTATGCTTGATCCCCGGATGAGTACGTTGTTGAGTTCGAGGAGGAGCGTGAGGCATATGGGGGGACGGTATCGGGACCGTGAAAGGGGGGGAAGTGGCGGTGATGTGTCAGCGGCAAACTTTGGCAATAGTGTTAGCCAGTGGTTTGTCAATTCGGAGATGCCACCTGACCGGGAGAGGGATAGGTCGACGTTTCTTTTCCCCTCTGCAGCGCGACAGTCGGTTCAGCTTCCTATCCGATCTACTGCTGCTCCCCCGTTAGCTGCCCAGCAACCAACTCATCCGCCACCACCAAGGGCACCAAAGGGCTATCAACCATACCACCCTAATCCCGACCCTCCTGTTACTTCTACTTCCTACTCCCGCCCCGCAAGTCGCACAGCCAGCCGACCAGCCAGTAGACTCACGGCTCCCACAGTGATACCCGAGACTCCCATGGTCTCATCAGCAGCAGCACCCATCGACCAAAACCCAACAGGCCGAAGCTCGGATATGCGTCCGACGAACCTTTCTGCTCGACTAGTCAACGCGCGGAATAACAACCCTTCCAGCTCCTCATTCCGGGCAAGCCAGACCCTAGCAGCAGAGGCTAGTGCTCTCAGCGGCGGCCTGGGACCCATGAACTTTGACGACGACGATGACGATGACGAAGACGGGTCCTTCCTTCCCGATTTGGATATCAACGATCCAGGGTTCATGAGCACGCCTAGTAGAGTTAGGCGAGCACCGCCCTTGGGACGACATTCGCAGTCCGTGCCGGTTGTGCCCACCGCCCAACCAGCAGACGATCTCCGCCCCTCAAGACCAGAAAGACCAGAAAGGACAGATCGATCCTTCAACGCACGCAAATCCCTCTTTCGCCCCTCCACCACCACCAACTACCCCACACACCACCAGCACTACCCCCCATTTCAAGGACAAGGCCACGCACCACCAACAGCCCTCTCCACCTCCGTCGGCACCAGCACCCCCTCAGCAATACTGGCTAGTCCAAGGGAACGAGAGTTAAGGAGGGTGTATGCGGAGCCTACTTCTACGGGGGTAGGAAACACGTCGGGAATCTTGAGAGGGGGGAGGGAGTGGACTGAGCGCGAGCACCGGGTGGGTCTGGGGGCGGAGAGGGAGAGGGGGGTGATTTTTAGTGATATTAGGGAGGAGAGTGCTGAGGGATGATCCTTTGGTCTCTTGAGTTGATGGGGTTGATGGGGGGTGAAGGGGGGTTGAATGGGGTTGAATGGGGTGAGATGTCGAGTATATTGTGTTGGATAGGCTGTGGAAAGCTGTGGATAGTTGTCGAGGCAAGCTGGGGATAAATCGAAGCAAAACGAGCAAACGAGGAATGACATGATGGATTCGATGGATGGGAGCAAGGCGTTGTTCGGCTGTTCGGCTGTAAGGGGCAAAGGGGGGAAAGGTGTCCAAAAGCACTGCAGAAGAAGGTATCTCTGGCTGGCTGGCTGGCTGGCTGACACTGGCTGTCATCATGTATGATGTGTCGTTTTCGGGTGGTGTATAGGTCGTTCGCCTTCCTTGATGGCACGTGGTGGTTTGTTGATGATTACCTCTACCTAGGTGTTGTGGTATTGATGGTGCAGCAACACTAGGTACGTTAAGGTAAAGGCACGATATGGTAAGATGGTAGGATAGCTCGCAGCAGTTGGATAGGTACGCACGCATATACCCCTGGGAATTGAAAAAGAAATCAAAAGCAATTGAGAAGTACTGTAGTACTTGTATGCTTTGCCTTTCAGATATCCTATTGTGTCACCATCAGCCATGCCATCTATCGTGGTGAACTAATCAATGCAATGGTGGGGAAATGTACACGTGGTCCACACACACGTCGTAACAAGAGGATCGATTCATAATAAAAGTGACAATATGGAAGTGTGAGCGCGAAGAGCTGGATACACTCGACTATATAATGGCGCTGGGAGAAGCTGCCCGAGAAGGTGAACACATCACATGCATTCCGTCACCACATGCATCACATCACCAAACATCACCCACCGGACAGCCAAGCATTTCCCCTTAAGGAAAAACGAACCACTCTCTCTTTCTGTCTAATACACACACCGATCATGTACCATAATTGTATTCATCCACAATCCAATGTCGTACTTAATGTACCTAGGTACGCTTCACTAAGCTGACAATTATCTGTCCAAACTATCATTCATTCCCACTCAAAACAAACCACACCAAACCCAAATCGCTTGTTACTTACTTTAGTTACTTTCTTTCTTTCCTTCTTTCAATGCAAATTCCGCTCAGGGCTGCTGAGCCACCCTCCCCTCCTCTTACTCTTGTGTCGCTTCTCTCTTATCCCATTCAAAGTCCACCAACAGTGTTCTGGGAACGGATCTAAACGTGACAATCTCCTTGGCTTCTTCTTCTCCAGTCCCAGCACCAGTACCAAAACCATTACGTATACAAGTAATTCTTGATCCTTTCGTGGCATTTGCTTCTCTGTCAATGCTACCATGCTTACTCCTAAGCTCGTTCTTAACCCTATTCTCAGCCTTTTCCCCCCTCCTAACTAGCTTCCTCCGCCCAGCTCCTCCAAGATTTCTTCCGTCATCCGCCTTCTCGTTGCTCTTATTCCTCTCCATTTCCCCACCGTCCCGCGCCTAGCGATGCCCCGCCGCGAACCCCTGCTTACTCAAAAGTACATTAACACTCTCCCGCGCATTACTCGTATCCCAAACACTCCCCTTTCCACCCCTCCTCCACTCGTCGCCCACGGGGTCTTCAGCCGCCGCTCCAGCCCTCGTCGCCTCGCCCATGATCACCTCCAGATCCCGCTTCTGGCTAGACAGCCAGTTCTTGACGAAGCCGACGGGGTCGTTGGCCATGGAGGTTAGGAACGTGTGTTTGGCCTTGGAGTCGCCGACGGCTTGGATAAGCACCGCCAGGGACTCATCTAGCTGATGAATCTCGCGGAGGGTTTGAGCGTAGGCGGGGTTGTGGATGAACGGCACCAAGTGCTTCGAGCGCAGGGGGTCGTCGACGGAGACGCGGATGTCGTAGATGGTCGGTTTAGGAGCGTCCGGCGCGGAATGGAATTCCTGGTCCACGCGGATGGTATAGGGGAGCTTGATGGGCGGCAATGGTCTCAAGTGCGGGGTGACGTAATCGTTCAGCTGGGGAATGTGTCCCGACTCTCTCCCGATAAGCTTCTGCAGCAGGTCGTCGCACCGAAAGTTGCGCTTCTCATCGTCTTCTTGTAGCTTCATCAACTTGATGTACTCGAACAAGCCGGCGACGGCTTCTTGGCGGGTTGCCTCCGTCATATCGATCACGTCCGATAGCTCGGGCGAGAGTTCGTAGCGCTCCGGGTCTTCGTGGCGGTAGAGGTTGATGGTGATGTTAAAATTCTCGTCCCCGTGGCGCTTGAAGGTCAGCTCGTCAAAGTCGGCCGAGGCGGGCAGGTTGGAACCGGCGGGCGTGCGCTCGGGTTTCTTCCATTCTATCGAGGTGGTGTCGACGGGCAGACGGCCCGAGGCGGTGGGCTGGTCGAAATCGACTGTGAGGGCTTTGAAGAAGTGCGAGAAGCGGTAGCGCTGGCCGGGCTTAGCGGGGACGGGTTTCGCTCCCGACTTTGTTGCTGTCTTTGTGCTGTCGTCGGTTGTATCCATCTTGTCCCCATCGTCCTCGTCCTTTGTGGCCTCGTCTTCGTCGTCGAGTAGTCGGCCTTCGATCTTGACGCGGTATGTGGATTCGAGATTGGAGGGGAAGTCGAAGCTGTCGACGTTAAAGTTGTTATTCTGCCAGTACTGGTCTTCGACGGTGTTGGTGATCCAAACGCGGAGTGTCTTGTACCGCTATTGAGTGTTGTCAGTCATGCTCAAGTCTCCGTTGGAATAAAAGAGGTGGGGCTACACACCTTCGCATTCCTGCTAACTGAATCCACGATGTCCAACCTCTTGCGACTCATGGTAGCATCCAACCGCCTCTCGAAATCGCGTAGCTTCTTGTAAGCAACAGCGACATCTCCCTCGCCGACCAAAGTCTCCTCGACGCCATCGGGCAGGGTCTTGTCGGTAGGTTTACGACTCCGGAGCTTAGCCAGATGGTTGACGGCCTCGCGACGATGTGATTCTTGTTGGATCTGCGCCTGGGTTATGGGCAGTTGGTGGTGAGCAGGACCGGCCGACATCATGGGCCCTGTGCAGAGAAAAGAAAGACCGGAAGAGGTTAGTGGAAAGTGTAATCAGAGAATTGCGGTACTGTGTCGGGCGGGGAGTTGGAGGGAGGGAAGGTCAAGGTCGAACAAGCCAAGGGTCGTGGGTTTGGTGTAGAGAAAAGAAAAAAAAATAAGAAGAAAAAAATATCCAAGTGGGAAAAAGTAACCAAGAAAGAAACCAAGGAAAAAAGGGCAAGTGCCGGTACACAGGTTTGTTGTCAAGAATTTCCTTGTGTTCCAAGATGCAAGGCAGGAGGATCCTGCGTGGGGTGTTTCGCGCTTGCAGTATGTGTGTATGTATGTTCGATGCTGGCTCTCCAGAGAATCTTTCCCTTCACGTTCAGCCGGCTTTGTTCGACCGCGGCCGACGGGGGATGTAGTAGGCTCGGGCGGGACAGGACTGACGGGGCGTCGGGACCACAGGATCTTCCACTTTCTTTGAAGATAAAGTGAAGTGTCCAGGCACACACGCGCGCAACGACGGGACCCGGACCCAGTCGTCGCCCAGTCCCGTCGTCGCCCCTCCCCATCCAAGTCCCCAGTCCCGCTTCCCAAGACTCAAAAAGACAGGCAGACAGGCAGACCATCGACAGGTGCCCCCGTTTTCCGAACGTCCGGGTTTAGCATTGGAAAGGTTTGAAACTAGTCGGTCGCGGTGGAGCAATCTGCAAAAAGCGGAGATCTTGACGTTTATCCCACGCCGGCCGTTTGATGCATCAAGCATGTCGTCTTTCCATCATTGTCATCGTCATCATCAACTTTTTACCTTTTCCCATCTTTACCCTTGATGACACTGAGGTATGAAACAAAAAAAAGGGAAGAATACAAGAAGATGAAGAAGAAGAATGATAATAATGGGGAAAAAAAAAAAAAAAAAAAAAAAAAAACTTACCAATCCCCCCTCTCCTCGGCTGTGGCACATGATGCTGCTGTCCCCCTCTCGGTCCCGGCCCGGGATGATGTTGATGATGAACAACACCCGCCGCCGCCGCCTGCGGGGGCAAAGGGACCTGTGAATGTTGCGGCGGGCCTCCAACAACTTGGGGGTGGTGACCTGGTGGTCCTGGTGCATATCCACGGTATTGGGGCTGCAGGGGCTGCATCTCGTGTTCTTGTCTTGTTGAAACTCGCGTGTACTCGATTTCGGTTTCGTGTTGTTGCGCTGCGGGGGGGGGAGGGAGGAGTGGTAGGTAGGTACCGAGTCGGGTGTTGGGTTATGGATTCGCTTCGTAGGAAATGTGAGGCTTCTTGGCTCTCTTTGGGTCCAGGATGGGTCGAAGGGAAACGCGTTCGATCGCGTCGTTCGTTAGCTAGCTGCGGCAGGGCGGGCGGGCGGGCTTGTCGCAAGTCGCAGTCGCAGTCGCAGTCGGAGTCCGGGGCCCAGCCAGCAATTGGATTGATTGAATTGAGGTTCAGAGTTGGGGTCGAGAAGGTGGAGCCAGAAATTGTTAAGGCGTGCGTCGGGTGCGGCCAAAAGATACATCCAAAACGTACCGCATCCACAGGACAGGGAGACTGGCAATGTCACGTCTTGGCACTAGTGGCGAGGTCATGTGACACCCCTGAGAGATACCAGTTGACATTTCAACACCAAGCTTCGACACACCAACGAGGGTCAGCCCTGTCAGCTTCTCTCTTTATCGATGTGATCCGACTACATGCATCCCTTGAACACTACAGCACCCGCCTTTCAACGGTCCTCACAAAACATATAAAAAAATCAAAATTTAAGTAAAAAAGAAAGAAAAAAAAGAGATAAAAAAGACAGCAGCGCTTGAACCGCAATGCTTTTCATCCAATATTTGTTTGCATGTACAAGGTGTGAACAGTATTAGAATTTCGTACCTTTCCTTCTCCCTCTTTTGCTGCCTTGGCTGCTGCTTCTGCTGCTGCTGCTGCTGCCGCCTCTCTATTTGTTCCTTCCTTTCCCATTGGATAGAGAGCCTAATCAACCTTGGTTCGTCATCCGCCACCACCTTTGACTCTTCTTCTTCTTCTTCCTCCCCCAACCAAGGTCAACCACAACTTTCAAAACGCAGCCCCCAACCCATTCTTCGACTGCCTCCGACTAAACCGATTGCGCTTGGTAACACTGCTGCTATCATCCAGGCTCGCCTGACTCTTGGTCAGCTGATTGCGGCCCGATCGATCACTGATGCTGTACCCTCCTCCCTCTCCGCCGCCACCAAAGTTTCCATGCCCCCTTCCATTATGAGAATGATGATGGTGCCCACCTCCTCCTCCGATATTCACCATCGAACCCGCCGGGCTGGACGAAATGGACATGTCTCCAAAGCTGTCGTTGGAACCTACCAGGTTTTGGGAAAGCGCCAGGTCCTTGGCCCGCTCCAGCGACTCGATCCACTCGTCTACTGTGAACTTGGTGTTGCTGCTGCTGCTGTTGTTGCCACCGTCTCCTCTTCCTGCGCCTCCATCTAATGATTTGTCGGATTTGTCTCTATGCTGTTTTTCCGAGGACTTGGGTTCTTCAAAGGTGTAGTGTACGCCGCCCTGGATTTGGGGTGTCCTTGAACATTAGCATCAATATCGATATCACCTGATGATTAAAGGGGGGGGGTGGGGGAGGGGAGGGGGGGGCTGGTAATTTTACTCACCGTGTCGACACACCAAACCGGCTGGCCCTTAGCGTCGATTTGTGCTTTCCACGTGCAATCCGATGCCAGAAGCGATATCTCCTGCTTCGCCTTCTTCTCCTCGCCGCCGGCTGGCGCAAACACGATACGGCCGCTCGAGGTGATCATGACAAGCCGCTGTCTCTTCTTGGTAGTACTGCCGCCAAAAAAGCGAGCCAGCTTCTTGTGTCCTTCTCCGCCTTCCCTGCCGTGTGGGCTGTGTGGTATCGGCGACGACACGACCATCAGGTCGCCCAGCTTAAGGATGCGCTCGTTGTTTTTGGTCAGTACGGGTGACCAGTCAAGATCCAGTTGCGTAGGAGGCGGTAGTTCGGTGATGATCCTAGCAGGTCGGTTGACGTTGTTATTGGCCGGTCCCCCTTGAGTGGTGGTGTTGCCTCTGGTTGAGCTTGGGTTGCCCATGGGCATAGAGTGATGATGATTATAATTCGAATTCGACCCACCTCCGCCCAAATGCATCATTTGCGATTGCTGCTCCTGGGATCCTGGTACATACGGCCTCAGCCGCGGTGCCTTTGTCCTCCACAGCTCCTTGCCAAACATGTGTCCGGCAAAGAAGTCGTGCTTCTTGATATGCTCAACCGTGAAGCGCTGAGCCGGGTCCAGCACGAGACATCGTTCCACCAGATCGCGCGCGGCGGATGGGAAACCAGGCGGGAATTCGTACTCGAGTTTGACAATCTTTTGGAACGTAAGGTACTCGGTTCCTGCTTTGAAGGGAGGCCGACCGGCGAGGAGTTGGTAGATGATGCATCCAAAGGCCCATATGTCGCTTGCTGTGCTCGCGGACTTTTCCGTCAGGAGTTCTGGGCTCACGTATTCTGCGGTACCGACGAACGAGGCCGCTCGCTCGTCATCCTCGCCACTCTGTCCTGGTGTCTCCTCTGGTGGTCTGGGATCTCGAGGGTCTCGTAGTAGCTTGGCAGTGCCAAAGTCGGTGATTTTGACGTGCATCTGCTCGTCCAGGAGCACGTTTTCGGGCTTCAGATCACGGTGGATGACACCTCTCGAGTGCATGTAGTCGATAGCGTCCAATATTTGGGCGCCATAGAATCTGGTGCATTCCACGTCAAACGTCCCCGTCTTCTTCAGCACGCCCAACAGCTCTCCGCCAGTACATAGATCGAGGACGTAATACAGCGAGGTCTCGTCCTGGAAGGTGTAATACAAGCGTACGATACCGGGGTGCTCGGTAAGCCGGTTCAGGGTGTTCTTCTCAATGTTGACGTACTTGATCTTCTTTTCCTTGATGATGTGCTTCTTCTCGAGGACCTTGACGGCGTATTCTCTCAGGGTTTGGCGATCGGTCGCAAGGTAAACCGTACTGTAGGAGCCCTCTCCTAATATCCTCCCAAAGGTGAAGTCGCGCACTCCTTTCTTGACCGGCTTCATCGTCACCCTCCCGTCGGCATCCACCTCTCTCCTGACGCCGACTGCCGCACCCCTGTCTTTCCATTCCTCGCTGCTGGTGGAGAGCATGGGTGGTACTTCTCCCAGCCGCGCTTCTGACGTATAGGTGCCCGGCGCGGCTACAGGAATGCCCGGGATCTGAGAGTATCCGCCTCCAACCCCGCGTGAGCTCCTCCTAGGAGGCAAAGCGCTGTTCGGATCGACGCCCATGGGAGGACCAGGACCCGGCCGGCCTTGGCGGTATGATCGACTCGGCTCTCGTGTAGGGGCACCAGGGGGCGCACGCCTGGAGTCGCTCCTCGAAATCGTGGGCACACCGTATAGAGAAGTCCGGGACGTATCAGATTTGATTTCGTTCCTTAGCTCGTTCCGTAGGTCCCCATACGCAGTCCCGTGTCCATGTGCATGGTATGCTCCCCGCTGCGGATCGCCCTCCATTGACGATAGTGCCCCTCCGGCAGTAGGTCTCGAGTTTGGTGGCCAGTTACCAATTCCTGCTGGCAATTGTTGACTAGTCGGCGGGAATCCGCGGGCGCTGAGGTTGTCTTGGGCGTTCTTGAGGATCGCGGCGGCGGATTCGTAGGTATGGGGCGGGCGCTGCGGGGGGTCTTGAGGGGTAACCTGACGTTCTAGGTCCAATGGTGTCCGCTGAGAAAGAGGCTGTGCAAGCTGTGCAGGCGGCTGGGCAGTAGTCGTCTGGGGGGCATGGTTCGTCGTTGTGTCTGGATGGCTCGAGGAGGACTGATTGGCGGGAGCATCGGGAGTTGTCTGATCGTTCTCTGTCGAGTGGACGGAGTCGTCATCGTCGAGGTTGGCAATTCGTAAGCCGCCAAGCGCTTGGGACAGGCTGAAGTCTCCGTTCATTTTTGGCAAGGGGCGACGCCGCCAAGCGAAGGATGGGCTGAACACAAGTCTATGGCGACAGTCGTATGGGAAACCAAGCAGCTACAGTAACAGCATAAAGCTGGTGGAGTGTAAACAGGAGTCGTCGTCGTGCGTGGGCTGAAGGGGGCGAGGAGGGTCGAGAGCTACAACAAGTGCTGCGGTCCGAGGGTCGGTCAATCGAAGCGGTCGATGGCTCGGGGGCGGGTAGGGAGATGCTGAAGAGACCGTTCGTTGTGTGTTGGAAGGATGGAAAAAGCGTCGGTAGTGGTCTGACTGCCTTCGGACTGTGTAGGTAGGCAGGTAGTAGACCTAAACTAACCCTGCTTGTCAGATCACCACTTTCGGGTGTTGCGTGTTGGGCATTGGAAGAACAGGAGGCAGAGTGGCCGTCTGTCTGGGTCGAGTGCTGGAAGTAGCCGCGCTGGACCAGAATGGAACAAGGAGATGAGGAAGCTCCAATCAACCTATCTCCAGGGTACCCGGAAAGCAGGGGGGGGGAGGGGGGAGGGGGGAGGGAGGTTCGGCACGGGGGACCGTGATGGTGGTTCTCTCTTTTTTTCCCTGGGAGGTGCGCTGGCCAAGCTGATGCAAGGCCACGACTGCGGGCTGCCCTGCGGTGCGGGCAGTGTGTGCGATGCGTTGCGGTGATATGAAGGGAGGGGAAAACAGCAAGCAATTAGGTGTATGAATGCAGATTTCAGGAGTTGATGGGCGGATGGGGTGGAGGGGGCTTGAAGATGAAGCCAAATAAAGTTCCAGATAGCAGAACTAACAGGTTACTCTTTTAGTGCAGGTAGGGTACGTACCGCTCGTTGCGTGTGCCTGTGTCTAGCTTGTGTCGACTTCAACCTGGGTCAGTTGATGAAGCGATAAGCAGTCGGTCGCTGAGTGCTACAAGGTTGATTCGTTCAGTTGGGAGTTGGATGGGAGTCTAGAGCAGATACCTACTTACGGGACCGTCGGTGATGTTCGGAGATACAAGTCGGTGAGGATGTCCCGAGTTCTCTTTTTGTTGCTTCTGCCAGTCCAGCTCACAGGTTGCTAGCAGACTGAATGGAAATGGACAGTTGCAGATGGTAGTGTTAGTGTACCTATCTGCACCAGCTGATCTGTGCTTCCGCTTTCCATCGACGGATGGAGCGAGTAGTCCACGTCCCAAACCGAGCAACTGATGGAAATGTTTAGTCGAGAAAAAGAACAATCACAGTACGGGTGTCGAATCGTATCCATTCCTCTCTTAACTTGACATGATGAATCCACCTGGCACCTTTGCTCTACGGTAGGCTAGGTCCCACCAACGAGGTCGGCTCCGGGCAGTATACGACAGTCCGCGGCGGTCCATCAAACCTCAACGCCAACCAAACCTCACACTTCACTTGCCCTTCTCATTTCAGGCTCCGCCAAAATCCACTCCCCTTTCGTTGCGGCATCACTCTCCGAAAGACGGGACTGTGCAATGGTGTTGGGAACCCAATCTTTACTCGGCATGACGTGGACTACGATGCTATGACCCTCTCTCTTCAGTTTCTCTTCTTCAGTTCCTCTTTTTCAGTCCCTCTTCTTCATTTCCTCTTCTTCTTCACCACCCCTCCCAACAAAAAAAGGGGGGGGGAATGCGAGATGCTCATGCATGGGCAGAAAACATCGATGGAAGCTGAACAAAGAAGACTACCTACGCCACGTAGGTTACCGGCCACTTGGAAAGGCAATGGGCAGCTACCTAGGTACCCATCTCTTTTTCTAATCATAGGACACTGCACTACACGGACTACCTACGCCAGACTACCGCGGGATTGACAAGCGCTGGAATGGGTGACAGGGCCAACAAATGAATTTCCTTGGAAATCGACAGAAAGCAAAAGGTGATTGCCGGTTATCTCGGTACTGCCCTTTTTAATCAACGCTTCGGCCACGGTACGAAATTAGCGATTTGAGGGATTGCTGCGTGATGACGGATGCTGATGCCCAGATGGAGATCCATCATGAAAAAGCTTGGACCCTTCAACTGGAGTACATAGGCAGTCAGTCTACCTACGTCCTACAGTAGTGTATGTGGTCCAAGTGTTAACGCACTCCTGCGTTAGCGGCCGCTTGCACATGCCCAATACATTCGGGCCTCGCGTGGGGAATTTATGATTCACATTCATTCAAATCATCACTGGGAGGTTCTTTCGTTGTCATCATGTCTCCTCCGTCGAGTATGTACGACGTATTTACCTTGGTTGGTAGTGGTGGGCAAAGCTGCCCCTGCCAGACTGCGTGCGCATCGTGAATTGTTCGTGCATGCCCGGCTCAAGTTAGGTTGTCTAGCATTTGGTGAATGCCTTCCCAGTAACCCCGCCTGCTAGTGTACTTGTCTCTTCTCGTGTCAGCTCGTCTTCTCGTGTCGTGTAAAGACGCTGACAAACCTCAGTGGATTCGATGGATTGATGTTTAAAAGTGCCGTCCGATTGCGGGTTGATCATTTGCCGTGTTACCTATCCTGTCCCACTTCTCGTTTACTACTACCAAGTAGTCCGAGAATTCCATCTTTTTACAACATCAAGCGTCGGAACTCGTCATATTCCAAGGTCACCGAGGTAAAGCATAGATACACTTGTTCAAAAGGATGAAAGCGTAGAGTCGGGCCTTAAACTGAGGGTAGTTTATTGGATGGATGAGCTGTGTTCTGTTCCTTGCTGCTACGACTACTCGTCGGTTAGGTGGATCCGCTTCGCCAGCCAACCGACTCTCCTCGTCCCTCTGAGAGTCGGATTTTTTATATGTATCCTAAAAGTAGTATATCTTTTAAAACCACCAACCATCCATATCTCTACCAAATTACAAACAAAAAAGATAGTAAAATATTCAGAATGATACTCTCAATCGCCTCTATATAACCATTTATTTTATTTACCAAAAAAGTTTATAATATATTATTATAGTATTATAAGCGACTATATAGCCCGTATACTACACTATAGTATCCAACTCCTTATCTTCATCCCCCCCTTCTAAATTATCCCTATCGTTACTAAAATCGTTATTTATAGTAACCGTTACTCTGGTACAACTCGCGGGCACCTTTAACTTTTTACCCGCTACTATTATAATTACTATAGTAACCTCCTTATTAGAATATAGACCTATAGCCTTCTCCTTTCCCTTCTTAGATTTCTTAACGGGTAGGTATAGAGTTAAAGGGATTCTTAATCACAGTCCAATTAAATAGGTATATTATAGTAAGGTAGGAAGTTCGTCAATTACTTCCTTAATACCCTTATTAGCTAGGATAATTTCAACCGACGAATTACTTCTTCTACGAACTTTCTTAGCCTACTTCTTATTATACATTTTAAAGGGTATATAATCTTCGTCGGTAAAAGGTATAATAACCTTCCTAGTAAACTCAAAGTATAAATCTTCTTCGTCTTTAAAGCTAGTAAAGAAGGTCGCTATATCCCAATCAGGCAATACCTTTTTAAAGGTAATTATTTCTAATATATAAAATAAATAATTAGGGCTAATATTAATAAATAAAATACGGCGGTCTTTATTAATAATAGCTTCATCCTATTACTCTTTTAACTTCAAAACTTTATTATATTCTAGGTTATTTATTATTATATAAATTAGACTATTATTATTAGGAATAGGCTTAGGCTCAATTACTTTCTTACCTTTTGGTTTACATAGTAGCTACTACTTAATACTAAGGTTCTTATTAAGAGCGACCTTTTTAATAAATACTAGGCTAATTCGCTGGGTCTCTTTAATATCCTCCTCTATATTAATTACTCGTTTCGCTACAACTTTAGTATTAAAAACCTCCTTCATATAGGCGCTATTACTAATAGCTACATATTTACAAAGGTTTTACTTTTAAACTTTAACTTCGATATAGCGCTTCTAGTATTTTTACTAATCAAATAATAGCTTTTGAATATTAATAGATACTTTAAGGGCAATTCTAATATTATTATAGACTTTTTTAACTAGCGAACTATACCTATTTACCCTCGTTTATATAATTAGTAGTTTTAATATACGTAATACTTTATATAGTATTATTACTTTAAATCGGTTAAGGAATAGTAGTTTTTACCGTACCCTTACTAATTCTCGTAATTTATTAAAGGGGACGTTTATTAACGTTGGTTAATTTTAATTAACAATAATTAATATCGTTAGATTTAAATTACCTAGTTTGAATAGCTATAAACCAGTTCTTTCCTAACCCTTATAATATTATTACATATAAAGCCGGCCTCTTTAACCTTCTTCTAATTATTGAGAAAGACCGTACGGTTAATATTAATAGCTCCGCTAACAATCTTATTTACTAGAACCTTCTAGTAAGCCTTCTTAACTACTTAATAAACCCCTATATTAAGCAATTAGAATATATAACTGGTGTATAAGGGTAGCGTATAAGGGATAATATCGAATGCCTTATAATACTATAGAATATATAAATCCTTATATACTTTAAATCTATTTATAAATGATATTTAATATACCTTCGGTTTAGTAATAGAAGTAAAGTTGGTAATTAGACTATTACCCTTTAATAGTTCTAATTTTTTAAATAGAGGTAGGCAGTTAGGTAACAGACCGAACCACTTATTAATAGTATAGCTACTAAAAGAGGGGGACAATCTAAAAAAATGCTTATTAAAGTGCTTAATCTACTATAGTATACGATAAGCATTATTATACTTAGTCTATATATTAGTAATAATTATATTTAGATTAACTTTGTGACTGGCTTGTACGTTCCCTTATACCTATTAATAGATTAGTATAATCGTAATTGATAGAATGTAATTAAATTTGATTACATTTAGAAGGCTGGAGCCTTACTATAATCTATACTTTGAATATTGAGAATGAGGGGATACTTTTAGCCGCGGCTGATATAGTATTAATAGTAGTTAAATTCTTTTTATTACTAGGGTTAAAGACTACCCTTCTTATACGTACCCAGTTCTTTATAGATAATACCTATTACTATACAAATTAATATAGGGAGGAATATTATAAGTAAAGTCGTTACCTACTTTCATAGTTCTCTTAATTTTACTTATTTGAAATAGGGATTTATCTATATTCCAAATATCCTCTTCCTTAATATTAAAACCGTTATAAATAGCTTTAACTTCTTTAAATTAATTTTTAAGAGAGTCTAATTAGGCCTTAGCGTTCATCCTTTTTACGTTTTTAAAGCTAGCCGCCTTAAATTCGAACTCTAAATATCTCTTACGCTATTTAATAGGCCACCCTCTATATAGTTAAGTAGAAGGAGGGGTTGGCCGTTGATTACGAAATTAATTAGCTAACTTAATAAAAAAGGTATTATTTAAGGGGAAGTAACTACAGTTAGCAATTTGGATTACAATATTAAAGGCCTTATTTTCCTCTATAATTAATATTAGCGGGCAATAAGCATTTATACCCGTTAGTAATAGCTTCCCCTCTTTAAAAAGCTATATATACTTTTTAACAATAGGCTCGCTAACGTTATAAAGCTCTACAACGTCTTTCGTAGTATAGCTATTACCCTTCCCCTTACAGTTATTACCCTTAGAGTTGGTGCGTATTATACGCTTTTAGCGGGTAAGGTAGTAATAGGTAGCCTTTTTTGCCCGTACAGCAATATCAGGATTAAAATGCGCTATAATAGAACGATAGAGGGAGTCAAAATAAGAAGAATAAGGCTATTCCTAGTATTATACAATGATATTTGGTGGATTTATAGGTATGTGAGGTTCTTGAAAGATACACCACTTTCAAGATATATGTAAAAAATCCGACTCTCAGAGGGACGAGGAGAGTCGGTTGGCTAGCTGGAAGCGGGCCCCCAAAGGGTGGCCCCACTGGCTCTGGCACGTGCACCTAACCGACGAGTAGGTAGTTCAGGTTGTCACAATGACCGGAATTCGTTGGGGACCTTCCTCAGCTTTGTACTTACCCTTGGCGATTGACTTCTCGTGCTTACCCTCAAAGCCGACATGTTTCTCGAGACCATGCCGACTGACTTCTTCTGTGTTTACTTCCAATCCAAACCACCCTCGATAGCACTTCTTGTCAGGAAAGAGCCAAACAACTCCAAGACGGCAACATGACATCTGAACCTAGGTGTAAAGACAGGTTTCCAACCTCCTCCTCATAACCTTCAACCTAGACTCCTTTCAAGATTGTAGTTTTCTTTCTCCTTCTTTTTTGTTGACGACAACGACCTCGTCAGGCGAGCTCAGCACCGCCCATCATGCTCCGTCTCCGACCTACCGTCCTCGCCTTGACCATGGCAGAGGTGAAAGAAGTCGAAGACCGCGGCAAGGGCTACCGCCAGGTCAGCAGCAAGAGAAGACTGTCCTTCTGCATACGCGCCTCTGAAAACGCGACGTCGGGAGCTTCCTCTCCATCGTTGCCGGACTACAGCGACAGCGATGAGGAGATAGACACCCTCGAGCATGACGATGCAGAACAAACTGTCCAGCTCCCCGTTTTACCGGCCCGCTTCCCTGAAGAGCAGACCGAAGTGGTCCCCACTGCCCGACCGCCGTGTCCCAATGCCTCCTTTGACCAGCGTGACTGCGAGCAGTCTGTTGATGGTGCTGGGGATGAGCGTGATCTTGACACGCAACTCCAAGCTAGCTCGTCTCGAAGTCAGCTGCCTATCAGAATGCCAAGGTCCGCCCAGGAAATTGGAAGCAACATTCGGTCGCCAGCCCAAAGCTCGGTTGGTCAGACGGTTACGAGCCAGGGAACGACTCCACGGACGGGGACGCCGTCTGCTCGCCGTCGCAACAGAGACGTGTCCCGTAGTTTTGACCAATTTCAGCTCTCGTTCCAGAATCTGGCCATTAGGACCACCCGGACGGCCACCCCCTTCCCTGCAGCAAAACCCGCCTCCGCATCTCGTCATGGAGGAGTAAGTAGACACCATGACTCTATGGATATGAGTTCAGCTTGACTAAAGGGTTATTGGCCAGGGCACGACGCCGAATGCCGCTGGAAGCCATCATCGGGACGGCACCCCACGTGTTACCCCGGACTCCCAGGCCACATTTTCAAACTCGCAAACCCTGTCCTCGTTCATCCGTTCTACCAGAAGCATGACCGCCGCTCTTCCCCGTCACAGTAGCTCACCCTCTGAAGGCTTAGAAGCAAAGCGTCTTGCCAGCAGCAGAACTCGTAGCCCGGCTGCCGCCTCACCCGCCAGCGTCAGCACCGGCAGCACCCGCCCTTCTGCACCGGTCATTGAATCCCCAACCACACCATCTCGCCAACGCGTAATGACGCCCAGGCCGCCCGCTACCACTCCGGCTAGTAGGACCCCGGCAACGTTTCGGGTCTATAATGACTCCCTTCCGGCATCTTCGCAGCCTCGGACACCGCAGAACTTGCCCGAAGCAAGGCATCAGAGTCGACTACTCGGACGAGGGGCGTCTACGGTTCCTGCCGGTTGGCGGACATCATTCTCGCTGGAGCAGAGGACGCCGACGACTAGTCAGGCGCTGAGGCGATTGAGACATGGGGGCAGAAGAGAGCCGAGTCCACAGGGACTGAGGACGCCCGGAATGGTAGGATTGTATGGAGGAACAGAGAATCATACGGATGATGGGCTAGTGTTTGTTGATGTGTTGGGGGGTGAGGGTGGTGATGTGGAGGCGGAGGAAACGGCGGCTCTGGCGCATTTGTGAAGTAAATGCTAGGAGAGGGTGTTGTTGGCTTGGGGAAAATAGTCGTTAGGGTGGGTGGGTGGAAGATGGGTAAGATGAAGGCGGGAATGAGGTAATGGCTTGGCAGTGTTCAAGTTGGCGCGGTGGCTGATGTGTGGTTTATGCACCGTGATGGTAGTGTTATCAAAGAAGGACAAGACAGACAGTCAGTCAGTCAGTCAGTCAGTCCGCCACTCGGTGTTGGAACAAGCTCCGTCGTTATTGCATACACTAGATAGATTGTTGTGTCATTGGTGGATGGATTTGTACCATTAAAATACACTTAGAAAATAAGGGATCATTATGGTCAATTCCACCACTTGCGTGATGATCCCATCATTGACCAGCCAGCAGTCGTGACATGGCTCACCCTTTCAGGGTTCCGTCTCCATCTTGTTACGTCGTGGGAGCAAAGTGGGCAGCCAAGGCGTGCAAGTGAGGCTGGTTGGTGATGGATAGAGAAATGAAGAGGGACATGATTTGCAGGAAAGGGCTGTGTGTCGAGCCGAGCCGCCCAGTCATGTGAGATCTCGTGGGAGGGGAAAGGATGTGGAGGGGGACCAAGATGGGAAAGATAGCTGAGACAAGACAGACAGCGAAGCGAGGACAAGAGAGGAGCTCTCCAGGTCACGTTCGGTAAGTAACACGACACAACCAAGAACTTGCACAACTCCCTCTGTTGTCTTGTTGTTGCACAATTGGAGAGCCGAGCTTGGAGGTTACGTATCAGAAGGCGGTCTAGGGTACAACGATACCTGCCGACCGGCGAAAAGGGTGCACGGACACCAAAACTTCAAATGGTGTCTCGCTCGGCAGGCAGTGTGGCCTGTAGTCAGCTGACCGAGAGCTGCAAGAGGAAGGGGTGGGAAAAGTCAAGGAGGCCCCACGAGCGTGTCAGATCATTGGCTACTAATGCAGATGGAGGGCGTCGAGAAACGTACCGACGATGCAGGCAGGGGTCCAAGATTTCCGCAAGCAAAACGCTGGACGGAAAGTGCGAAAGTGGGTAAGCCCGCAGTGAGTGGAGTCGTCCAACACGGGATTCCGTTCAGCGCGATTCAGTCGGTTTGTTTGCTGGAATCTGACTGCCGCCCGGCCTCACCGGGGACAAGAAATCCAAATGTCCTAGGCTCTGACGGTGGTGCACGAGCCATCATCCTTTTCAACGGCGGCGGCACAGGACGACCAGGCTCGCCAGAAGTCGGTGGTGTGAAAATGGAAGAGACGTGGCACCGGTTATCACTAACAGCTGGCTTATTACCGTGATGAAGCGTGCTGTTAGTGCTACTTGGGCATGTCTGCACACCCCATTTTATTCTTAACCACTTTTGGCTCGGTGACATTCTTGGAGTTTGGACGGACCGCGTTTCCAAGTGGGGACGGCCAACGCGGGCCCGGGCTTAAGGTACGTAGCTGAGGTGGCTCCTCCGGGAGAAAAAAAAAAAGCGAGGCGGGTTGCCGGCCACCCTTTTCGGTGTTTTGTGAACAAGGGGGCGAACCGCTCGCCCTAGAAGCAGGGCACTCAGTTGCTGTCTGCCAGTCTAACCGGATTCGGAGTTACGAGATGTTCCGCAAGAAAACTGGAAAAAACTGCCCCGGGCCCGGGCTTCCACCATTCTTCTGCCCCAGAACCAACAAGCCAATGAGATACCCTGGAGTGGCTATGGCCCGCTTTATCCTCCGGGAAGCCAATTGGGAGATCAAGCAGGCGATTGCCGCACCCTGCCCTGGCGTTGCCTGGCGGCGGTTCCTGGCGCGATGTACCTGAGCAAGGTTGGTACCTTTCCATGTACATACCTGCAATGGCTGGCTGGCTGGCTGGCTGGCTGCCGCGGCCTGTGCTGCCGGCAACGAAAGCTGCCGTTGTCGGTCAGTCATGGCGGTTCTGACCAGTAGCGAAGGAGAATTGGCAGATGTTGGCGGGTGGTTTCGAAAACCCTCTCCCGTCCATGCCAGCCGGCGGCTGTCACTGTAAGCTCGATTGCCTTCCCATCTGTCTGCCTTTCTCGTGCGTGCCATGCACACACAGTTCTCGCCAGTCTCTTGCAGTCTCGCACCGTCGCGCGCCTCCAGCTTTCCACACACACTTATGGATTTGCGCTTCCACACAATCCAGTTAACGGCACGTCCACCACGATGATGGCCTGGGGTCTGAGGTCTCGCCGGTCCCCGTCTTCTGCCTCTCTTTTTGCTCTCTCTCCACATTTCGCCGCCTGCATCCCCTCCCCATCCGTCCATCCCCATCCATCCCCATCCCTCTCACAGTATGTATGTACACTACATACCTCAGTTGCTCTGTACTTCACTTTGGTCCTTCCCCTTCCATCTTGCTCATCCACTGCTGTGATCTGATTGTCCTCGGATCCCCGTCCCTCTCTCCATCCTTTTTTTTTTTTATCTCTACACATCCACTCACTTCCCTCTTTCTTCCGTCCCATCCTCTTCCTCTCTTTCCTTCCTCACCACTCTCACTTATATCTACCTCTACCTTCGTCCACCAACACCAGCCTTCCTGACCACGAGGACTCCAAACGATATAAAACCTCCCTCAGTCCTCTTCCTCCTCCTCGTCCATCAACCATCCTCACTCACTCTGGCTTATACCAACCAACCTTGGCGCCAGCTTATACCATCACTTACACCTTTACCTCGTAGGACGTTCAAATCCTCATCTCCCAATCACGACACCACATCCTCTCTCTCTTCTGGCCATCTAACATCGATACCCTCCGGCCAATTCCTTCTTCTAGACGCTGCCGTCTACGGCACTTGAAAACAAAATCATAGCACCGCGCCGCGTCTGATCTGACCAGTGTTAGATCATCTGCGACTTACACGCCCTCGCCTTACACATTTACCCGATTGCTATACAGATACCACCCACCCATCATGCCGTCTTTCGACCGCTACTACGCCTCGTCGCCCGTCGTCGCCATGCCAGCACAGGTTGCCCACAACTTCTCGTTTGGCAAGTCGTACCTGGACCAACAAGCCTCGCTCAGCCAGCACGTCTCATGGCCTCAACTCCTCCGCAACTGCTCCGCGGCCGGCCGCAAACGCTCGCGCGATGAAGCCGCCGTCAACCTCGATCCTCCCGAGAAGATTGTGGAGCCCGTCGTCCAGGAGTCGGAAGACGAATGGGTCTACGGCCCTGGAATGACCCTCATCAGAAAGTCAGGCGGATATGTCGCAGATGCCAGCAGCCAATCCGGCACTTGGGTCGACGAGAAGGCTGCCGCCGAAGCCACACGCAAGTCAGAAGAGGCTCTCAGCTTGCAGCAACAACTGTCCCAAGACAGACCCTCCCTGCGCAGCCACAAATCGCAACGGCTCGATGTTCGCTCCTCCAACAGCAATCCCACCAGTCGCGGCGGCAGCCCCTTGCGCGACACCAGCAACCCAATGACCGCCTCATCGGATTCGTTGGCCGGCCCAATCGTTGATGACTTCACCGTCCACCTCGGCATTGGGTGGGCCCGAATTGGCGCAAACATCCAAGTCGCCGCTCGTGGTTGGGCGCGCTACATCGAAAACCACTACCCCGTCACCAATGCCAAGATCCTATTGGAAAGCCGTGGCCTGCAGGCGTACCTGGTTGAGGCTACCGAAGGGTACTTTTTATTCGCCGAGAACCTTCGTCAAGGGCGACTTGTCAGCAAGACTGCCGACGGCATGCTGCAAAACCTCAAGGGAACACCGCCTGTTTTCGATGGCCCTGTCACAATGGACGCGTCTGAAACAACTAGGCCCACCAATGCTGGCCCATCCATCTTTGATGTTGCTGCCAGCGAGATGGACATGAGCTAGAGCGTTGCATCAAAGCGTTCTTCCTTTCGTTCTCGAATCTGTGGTATTTTTTCTCTGTGATTGGTTGGCGTTACGGCGGGCTGGGCGACATGCGTTGGGGCGTTGATTGGCGAACGACAAACGAGGTCACGAATGGCCAATGTGTGGCTTAACGACTTTGCCAGCGATTCGATTTTTCTGCGATTTTTTGATCAATATCTTTCATCATCAGAACTGACTCCTCGTGTGCTGTTATTCATCTTCAAGCAAACAGTTTACGAGGTTATCATTTTTTTATTATTATTTTTTTTTCCAATCATCTGTCTCCGGTTCAACTTTTTTTTATTATATTTTTTTCTGGATCCCGACAAACGACTCGGCAGCGAATCCTGGGTACTTTCTGGGGGTTTATGAAACGAGCGGGCGACATAAGCGAACGCGCAACGCGAATGCGAAGTGTATCTGTAAGAATAGAAAGATTAAAACAAATGAAGTCATGATCAAGCAAACAAGCAAGTAAAGATTGTCGTGATTGGTTTCCCGGTCGTTCAAGCAAAGGGACTAAAAAGCTCTAGAAAATCTTTGGCGGAAAAGACCAGGCGGTGAGTACGATAAGACAAGCGAGCGGATCCCAACCCATGCCTTGGGGGCTTCTTCTTCAATCAGAACTTCAAAATGCCAAGTGAAGTTTAATTGCGCTCTCTCTGTCTCTCTGAGAGCGCGATGCATCCACAGTTGATGTCAGTGGTCTTGCCCTGGGCAATGCCATCCGACTAGTAGCCTCTTGCGTCTTTAAAGACAAGTACACTGGGTTTCGATTTCAAGATCAGTTCAACTACTCACTAGAGGTAGTTTTGACAAAACCGATGAATGACTCCCCGAAAAGTGATCCTCTCTTTCCTGTGCAGTGCATGTGCTCAGCGGATCGGGATGCCAAGACGACCACTGCGCGATGAGGTTCGGCCCGCCACGGCACGAACTCTGATTCTTTTCTTCCAGGCAATTGACAGTCTCCAGAGATAGCTTCGATGGAAAAGACTTGACGAAATGCGATGAGATGGGTGTGCTTTTTAATGTCGCTGAAGACAGCCATACCTCCCACTATGCAGTTAAGTCGGAATCCTTGAGTTGGTTAGTATATACACTATCAGCCTTCTCAAGCATTCCAAAGGCTCACCAAGTTAGTCCAATACCTTCAAGCAAACCATCCTTATCTCGAGTTATTGCAACCTTCCACGCACTGAACAAACGCGGGACGGAACAAAATGCAGTGACACCAACCTTCCTGTGCACCGAACAAAGACAAACAGATAGATACCTAGTCTTTTCCCCCCCTCCCTTACTTCCATCTCTTGTTTAAGTACCCCTCTCTTTGGCTCTTCAGGATTGTCAGTTCTCATCTTTTAGTTTCTCGCCTCTCTCGGCCGAAAACAGCAAGAAAATTGGGAATCAACTTGTCTCAAAGAAACCTGCCGGAATTTGTGCATCGGACGG
Source organism: Neurospora discreta FGSC 8579 (assembly GCA_009805215.1). Taxonomy (NCBI): domain Eukaryota; kingdom Fungi; phylum Ascomycota; class Sordariomycetes; order Sordariales; family Sordariaceae; genus Neurospora; species Neurospora discreta. The sequence continues at coordinate 161,807 of RANX01000044.1, read as the reverse complement.
CAACGGGAGTATCTATGTATGCATACAATATTAATCACAAACTGGACTCGAGGAGATGCAGGTACGTGCCTAAACACACGTTTTGTCCGAGTGCATCATTCATTGTCAACAAAACAAAGGGGTAGAGAAGCTACTACTACCTACTCTACTTACCCAAGGCACCTTGATTGGTCCTGATGCCTGACAAGGAGAAAAAAGGGTTGGATGGAGGGCCGAGACCGTTTTACTTGCAATGCACACAGCACAAGGGAATTGATGACGAGACTAAAAAGTCACTAGGGTAGGTAGAGTTATTTCAAAGTCGCAGTCAACTGCGGTAGTAACTCAGGTCAGGTACCTCCTTAGGTGTGCATCATACATACCTAGGTACCTAGGTACAAGTAGGGTTGTAGAATACGAGTCATCACGTCTATGTACGATACTACCACCCATGCTTTGCTATGCTTTGCTATGCTATGCTATACCATGCAAATCCACGGAGGGTTTCTCCTCTGTCTTTTGATTGACCAGAAATCCGAAGAATACCTACCTAGGTAGACGATAAAAAGCACAAGCAGAAAACCCCAGAACTACCCAGGTACCTATGTAGGTAAAGAGAGAGCCTGAAAAGCAAAGAGCCAATTTCCTTGTACCACGTCAACAGGGCCAGGCTGTACATTTAAGCCAGTTAGCTCTTGAAACTGGATGTGCTAAGCCAATGACGGGCAAGGCCAACATGAAGAAACATGAAAGAGAACATGTGCAACCAACTAGATGGGCTCCAAGATCAAAAGAAAACGCGATTCAGAAAAAAAGCTACAGGTCGCGAGGTGAGGCAATGCTCGCGACAATTGTCGGTTGCCATGCACCGCCATGCGCGGTGTGGTGCGCTGCAGGTTGCCTGCCTCTCCAGTCATTGCTTGAGACCGATCTTGCTTTGCATTGGCCGAGAGCTTGATTCTGTTTTCGTGTTGGATGTCAACAATAAAGAAAAGAAAACAAAACAAGACGGATCGGGAAGCCGAAGAAAGAGAGGTTCATGCATAGCAGGAAGGAACGAAATCCTTTGTCTGGCTTCGAGGTTTCTTGAACAAAGAACGAACTTGCATCAACAGCTGCTCCACCTTTTTCAGGCACGTCCAACCGGTTGAGTGTTGGTTTGCAACAACAACAACAGCAACCTCATGTCAACATCATCATCAACATCATAGAAACATTGGTTTATTTTCCACCTTATTTGCACCATACGTCCTTGATCTCGAATACACCCTAACAACCGACCGACTTTGCGAGTGAAGACGGGAGTTTCGATATCTATGATGTATCTTATGCCCTCACCAATCGTTTGAGGTTGTCACTCGTCCCCTTGACCACAACTTGAACCCACGCCAAAGACCAGACAGGAGGACAACAACCACGACCACTCACCACTTTTCGAACCACTTGGAACCATTCCATCGACTCTGATTGCATGTGCTCTGGCCACCCCTTGGCGACTCGTACTGGAGTGGACTGGCCACCTCTAGGCACTCTTCAAGGAACCAAGCTTATCGCGGCGGTCTTTCTGTCAATCCAGTCACGTTCGCAGCAGCAGCAGCAGCGGGAATCTCGCCTGTCCGTTTGAGTGGCTCGAAAGTGTCAAGTGTGGCAGCAACACCACCGCCACCACTACTTGGACTAGGTATCTAGTCTAGTGGGTAGTATCTCCCCTGTGTGGTTGATTCTCTGTGGCGATATCGACATCAATCGCCATCCACCGTCCTCGACGACGACCTCGAGTCGACTACCAACTCATACGACAACAAGCTAGACTACAATACAGTTCAGACATAGCTGACACAGCCTCGATTGAATATCATAGGCCTGGACAAGCTCAGTTGTTTGAAAGTGGCCCCTCTGTGGCCGTGCCGGTGCCGGTGTCGGATAACTGGGCTGAAAGAAGCTTCCATCATTCAGGTTTCTTTTCTTCCCACGAACCGAACTAATCGCAGGGGTCGGGTGTCTTCCAAGAAAACGGGAACACCTGAACTGCCCAGTCCCTTGATATTTCTTTCCCGTTGTCATTGTTGGACCGCCTTGAGAAGAAGAGAGAGAGAGTGAAAGAGGTCCGTGATAAAAAAGACAAAAAAAAAAAAAAAAAAAAAAAAAAAAAAAAGCACCGCGCTCATCTGGAGTGATTCACCTGAACACTCACTAGACTGGCGATTTTCGGTCTGGATGCAACGTCGTGCGCCGGGCGGTGCTGTACCTGATCCTGTTCCTGTTTCTAGGTCTGGTTCCTGTCTAAGACTCTCTGCTCTGCTCTGCTGCTGGCAGGTCTTTCCCTCTCCCTTCCCGTCATTGATCGTCTTGTCCCTGCAGCTCATTTATTTTTTTTTAAACCTTCTTTTCCCCTGCGTGTTTTTATTTTACCCTTTTTTCTGTGAAGCATCAACACGAGTCGACGACAACAACAACAACAACAACGACGACGACAAGACGAACTGAAGCAAGAGAGAGAGAGGGAGAGAGAAAGAGGGAGGAATCACAAGACGCATCGCATCGCATCGCAACGCGTACAACCGCATACACACGCACACACACACACACACACACACACACACATATCTTTTTAAAAACAAAAAGTTGTGCAGACAGACAGACAGACAGACAGACAGACGACGGGCCAGAAGGAACTCTCCGTGTCACCCTACGGGACCCAGAAGCTGGCGATTGCGACAGAGAGAAAGAAACCAGCCTCCTACCTGCATGCATGCATCTGACGCTCGCAGCTTCTCAGTCGCAGCATTGACCCCTCAGACAGCTTCAACAACCAAGAAACCAACCACCCACCTGGGCGGCGGCCCGGCAGCCAGCTGTACATCCATCCATCGTCCCGACCAATTCGAGAACTCACCACTCACAAGGGAAGCCAAAGCGGGACGGCGACGATTGACGACAAGGAATAAAGTGAGGCAGCCCAGCCCCAAGTGTGTAGGCAAAGAGGGTCGGGTGAAACAGAAGAAGAAGCAAGAAGAAGGAAAAGAAGAGTTGAGCGCTGAAGAAACAGAAGGATTTACTGAATTCAAATTCAGGAAACAAAAACAAGGAAACATTGATTTGCCGTGAAAGGGCAACTGGGGTTCACAACCCAATCGAGTCGGGTGTTGCGCTACCAAGCAGCCCGCGCATCCACTGACGCCAGGGCGTCTTCCCCTCCGTCGGGTCCCGTCAGGCCACCTACGGACAGCGCATCAGATACGCTCCGCATTGCGACGCTCGACAATTCCCAAATATTCCCGTCCATGGTTGCGCAATACGGGCCCGGGCCCGGCGCTTCTGCTGCTTCTGCTGCCGGCCTGGGTGTTGGCTCACTTGGGGTTGGCGACCGGGATGTGTCCATGCTGGCGTTACGGGGACCATCCTCGGTCGTGGGCGGCGCTGGTGGCACCGGCGTGCGGGCGACACACCGGGACAGCTACAGCCACCACGGCGGCCACGGCCACGGCTACGGTCACCACAGCAGTAACAACAGCAATTATAGCTCGTCAACCCCGTACGTCTCGTCGCGAGCTCGAAGATACAACCGCTCCCACGCCGGCGGCGCTTCCTTCATCCCGCAAAACGAATTCCCCGTATTCAGCCACAGCGGCGATGTCGAGATTGTCGTGCGCGTCCCCTGCGGACTCGAGAACCGATACCTACTGCATCGACACATTTTGACGAGGTGTTCGGGTTTCTTTGAAGCCAGCACCAGCCAGGAATGGTCGCGCGCCCAGACGGTTCAAGGAGGAGGAGGAGGAGGAGGAGGAGGAATACCAGAGTTGCCCGCACCGGGCAGCGCATCCAAGGGCGGGAGCGACGTGAACGGGGCAGGAGGAACAGGAACAGTAGCAAGGGCGACGACGCAGGACTCAACCCCCAAAAAGCGATGGCGATACGAACTCGACACGGGCACCGACGACAACGACATCCCCATGCTCGTGCAAAAGGAAGAGTCTTCCGCACCACCACCACCAATACCACCTACACCCTCGGGCGGCCCTCCAACAACCCAATCCTCCATCTTCGGCAACGGCTCAGGGTCAGGGTCCTCGGGTAGCCGACACCGCAGCAATAGCCAAAAATCCACCCACCACCAATCCAACTCCTTTTTCCGTTCCGTCGCCAACCTCTCGCTATCCCACTCTTCCCAGCGTCAATCCCACCACCACAACCCTCCCTCGGCAAGGGAAGAACCCCCGCAGGCAGACCTCGACCTCCTCCGCGACTACGACAACCTCTTCCGCATCATGTACAACTACCCGCCCACCCTCGACCCCATTTCTTTGCCCGACGCCTATGTACAATGCAAGTCTCTGTTACAGCTCGCCGACCAGTACGATGCGCTAGCCGTCGTCGGGCCACGGGTTGATCACCACTTGCTGCAGTTCCAGTCGCGACTATGGCGGCAGATAGCCAAATACCCCATCTCCTATCTACGGCTGGGGTACTTGGCAAGAAGCAAGGTCATCTTCCAGGAGGCACTGATTCACGTTGTCGGCCAGTGGCCGGCAGGCGAACGGTCGATAAGAGCAGCGATGCCCGAGTCCGTCGTGGACATCATCGAAGATAAAGTCGACGAGCTCGAAGAGGTCGTTTCACGGGTGGAAGCACGACTCTTCCGCTTGGGCGTTACCGGCCGCGGAGGAGAGAGGGTCGGACCGGGCAATGGCTACGTCGATTGGCTGGCCGTCAGTCTGTTCCGCGAATGGCTGGCGGAAAACACGTCCCCGCCTCCATCTTCGGCCGAGTATAATGCCTCCTCCACCAAACAGCAGCACCACCACCACAACCCCGACCGATATAGTCGCGGACATGGTGGACACCGTTCCAGTAACGTACCGGGCAGTAGGGCCCGCCATAACAGTTCCAGCTCCGGGTCAGCATCAGGATCCAACTCCAACTCCAACTCCGGCGGCCACCGAGGTGATCCCTATGCAGGAGCAGGAGCAGTAACAACAACAGCAACAACAACATCAACAACCCCGAACCTCGCCACTTTAGGTCGCACGTTTCGTCTGTTGGGCGGTTCACCCAAGGAGTACCTCACCTACGACGACTGCAAGCGCTTTCTGAAACTCTCGCCCGAGTTATATAATCGCGACAATCTAAGACGGTTCGAGAAGAGGATCGAAGAACTGAAAGCCATGGCGAGAGAGGTGGTCCGGCCGTTAATGGGGAGTGGCCTGGAACTGGAGATTTCCGGCAGCGGCGGCGGAGGAAGTGGGAATCCATCGGTACATACAACCAAAGAAGGGAGGGGAGATGGGAGTGGTGCTGGAAGTATGCTGGGGTATTTGACTTGCACGACGGTTTATGATCGGGATTTACCTTGGATGAGTTATGAATGACGGATGGGATGAGAGATGGTGGATGAACGAAGGATGATATGGGGATCAGGATGATTTGATGCTTTCGTTTCGGTTTGTTTCTTTGATACCTATTAATAGGTATATGTACTGGGCGCAGCGTTTGGTTGGGGTATGGAAGACGTAAGGATTTGGGGCGGATGTTGGATTTGGTTTGGATGGATGTTCGGACGGAGAGATTTGGCGTCTTTTCTTTATACCCCCTTTTACTTTTTTTGTCTTTTTCTTTCTCTTCTAGGTACTTTCCCAGTTCTGATGTTTGTGTTCACAAAGACCGGGTTATGTCTCCTCCTTTTCCTTTTTTTTTTTTTTTTGCCATCTATGTAGAACGATATATGATGGCATGTACATGTCAGAGCTGGAACAGACGACATGATGAGGGCATGTTCTCAAAGTATATAGCTCTCTAGTTAAGAGCCTTTATTCGAATGTGAAGGATACCCTATACTCTGAAGTATATCAATGATACTTGTGCACGCTGCTAAGTGATACGCGCTCCTTTTTGTCGTTACGATGCCCAGGGTGATCCCCATGATGCACCTCACCTGTGTTCACTTTTCCTCATCTGGAATTCAACTGCTCGAGAATAAAGTCGTAGTAATCGGAAGTATTTGCAAGTTTGTCCATCACTTCTCTTGGGTCACCTAGGTAATGTCCGAAAGTTATCGGCTGGATGAAATATTGATCGCATCGGAGTTAACCATCTGGTATGTCCGTCACAAGTGGGGAGAGGAGAAGAGGGGCTCTCTCACAGCAAGTCTCATAGATGATACCCCGTCACTTCCGTGACCCTTCATACAAAGTATAAATACCTTGACTGTCTTTTGTCAAGGTGAAAACAATATCAACCTATTTGGGTATTCTCGAGATATTTTTTCTACAGAATCTGTCAGTGAGTTGAAATGTCCTTTATACCTAACCCACAAGCCCTTGAACTATCAACTCCGAAATTCCTACCTACAGTCGTCACATACGTCATACATACTGCCCAATCTTCACCACAACCTCCATCACCACCATTCCAAAATTTCACCTCCCACCCCCTTAACAAACCAACTAACAACCTCCTAGCTTACCTTACCTCACCTCACCTTCCCATCACCACCATGTCTTCCACCCCTTCCACCCCCTTGGCCTTCCAAAAAGGCAACATAGCCCTCATAACAGGCGGCGCCTCCGGCATCGGTCTCGCCCTCGCCAAGCGTCTTTTGTCGCACGGCCTGCGCGTTCTCGTCGCCGACAAGGATATCTCCTCCCTATCCCCGGATACCACAAAGGACCAGAACCTCCTCACTTTCGAAATGGACGTCGGCAACCTTGAATCCTGGCACCGCCTCAAAGCCCATATCGACGACGTCTTCCACGGCCAACTGAATGTTCTTGCCCTCAACGCAGGGAGATACCTGCCTACTTCGTTCTTAGCCGAGAATCCGGAAGCGAATTTCTACGAAATCATGCAGACTAATTTATTTGGGGTGATTAATGGGGTTACGACCTTGTTGCCTTTGGTTCGCCAGACAGTAAAGGAGAAGGGGAAAGGTGCAATCATTATCACTGGGTCCAAGCAAGGAATCACCAACCCGCCCGGGAACCCGGCGTACAACGCTTCCAAAGCAGCTGTCAAGACGCTGGCGGAACACTTGGCGTTTGATCTGGCTAAGGAAAGTCCGAATGTGTCTGTGCACTTGGTGGTGCCCGGATGGACGTTTACGGGCATGACGGGCGCTGGACAGGAAGAGAAGGAGAAGCCGGCGGGGGCGTGGTGGCCGGAGCAGGTGGTGGATTACTTGGAGGAAAAGATGAGGGAGGGCAAGTTTTATGCGATTTGTCCGGATAATGATGTGACGGAGGACATGGATAGGCGGAGGATGGTGTGGGCTATGGGGGATGTGGTGGAGAATAGGCCGCCGTTGACGAGGTGGAGGGCCGAGTGGAAGGAGAAGGCGGAGGAAGGATTGAAGAAGTTGGATGTTTGATGAGAACCACAAGGGAAGAAGAGCATTGAGAAGATGATGAGGTTCAGACAAATGGTTGTATTGCTACCCGCTACAGTACTAAAATAAAGGTAGAATAAAATGTCTTGGTGACAGGCGAAAAAATGTGCCTCACCATCAAACCTCCAATATCATCGATTGCTCTCCAAGGAAGTCTGCAGGTGAGACCAGGAGGATTCCTGGTTAGGGACCTCTGGTTGGGTTGATCTTCGCCAGTCGTATACCTCGAGAACCGTGGGGCTGTGGTTAACGCGGAGATAATCTGGCGGTCATGGTCCAGATGGTTTGATCAAAGTCTACATCCCTTACCTATAAAAGGTGTCCGGGTCCAGAAAGGAAATCTCATAGGGAGGTTTACCATCCCTTGGTCCGAGTAACGACCAGATATGTGAGGTCCAAGATGATGATGCCTGCGACATGTCAGGGTTAGTAGCAAACTGAAAGCAACACAAAAGTCACAAGTGCAAAGACATGCACTTGCAAACCTCTGAGCAACCAGGCTTGATGATATAACTTCGGGAGAACCTCCCATGGAGCATTTCACAAGCTTGAAGCGCAGAGGCAGCAAGTTGTATGTGAAATGGCCATTGAGAACAAAAAAACTGTCTCGATTTGTTTTTCTTTTGGTTTGATGCTCTGGTTTCTCGTAATAACTCCTCTTGCCCTCTACCGACCCCATGGGTCCTGCGAACATTTCCTCCGCAGCGCTAGCACGGGTGCTGAGAAAACAGAGCCCAGCACTCAAGGTCCTAGACACTCGGCCGTCGCTTTGTTGCCGATCGTTTAGTAGTATAGAAGTTGAAGTTCATCGCCGTGTAATGCCGTGAACCATTCGTTCGCCAAGGCGGGAAAAAAAGGGCGATGTTTGAATGTGGGTATCGAGGCCCTTTTTGTCTCGTCGAGTCGAAGCCCTGAGATCATACGGCCACTCCGAACGTCAAGAGGCATGGTATTGCGAGAAGGCCATCACACCACTCCTCCTCCACTCATCCTTCCGTCGTCAAGTCGGTCGGACAAATTTAGGCGGAGACCTTGGTGGGCTTGGCGAGCTCACGGCCGCGCTTGATGCGCTCAAGGATGGCCTCACGGTCCTTGTCAAGCTTGAGCTTGGTGATGACGACGTTGGAGGGGTGGATGCCGACGGGGACGGAGGCACCGGTAGCCTTGTCGCGGGTGACGCGCTCGACGTGGATGACGTACTTGAGGCGGTAGACGGAAGTGACCTTGCCCTCCTTGTCCTTGTTGGAGCCGCGGACAATGGTGACCTCGTCGTCCTTGCGGATGGGGATGGAGCGGACCTGTCGCATGTTAGCTACTTGTCACCGCCATGCTAGCTCTTTTTTGGCGGGTTGCAGGCACATACGTTGTACTTCTCACGGAGCTCCTTGGAGAGGGGAGCGCTCATGATGTTGCGACGAACGCTGGAGGGGGCGCTGAAGTGCGCCTTGCGGGCCTTGCGGCGGCTGGAGGAGACGGCTATTGCATTATCAGTATTTTGGTATTCGTCATTTTGATGGTTGACGTCGACGGTCGTGGTACTCACAGTTGTTGACCTTGACCATTTTGACTGATTTGTGCCGACCGAGGAAGGATGCCGAATTCAGAATCTCCGCGTTCTCAAGAAAAGAAAGAGCAAAAATTTGAAGTAGTTTGTGGGTGCAATTTGACAAAACTGTGGGGTCCGCCAAAAAGCCCTGACCGCCTTCTGCATTGGAGCTGGTCTGTGCTCCGGGCTGGCAGAACGGAGGTTACCGACAACAGGCTTTTGTATCTGGCTAGGGTTAGGGGTGGCACTGGGACATGAGGGTGGCTTCGACGACCAGGTGAAGCAACACTCAAGATTATTACCAAGATGGATTATAGGCACTAACGATCCTAACTAGAGATATGTAGCCAGAAAGGTATACATTACTATCTCTGCACTCAATCATCACCGGTGAGATCAATAACCGATGCTTCGCTCAACCGCCATCTTCTGCTGCTGCTGCTGCTGCTGCTGCTGCTGCCTTCTCTTGCAGTCTGACGTCGGATCTCCTCACTGGTGACCTCGTCTTCTGCTAATTCCCGGTTCAGACCCTGGAACAAGAGACTTCTCTTTGAATTCGCTCTGGAGGAACCAACACTTGTTTCCCTAGCCGTCCTTTCAGCGCTGGTTGCCCGTGTACTTTGTCCAGCATCAGCATCTTTCAGGGCACTCCAATCCCATTTGCTGCCTAAAAGATTGCTCCTAGCACTCTCTGCTCGCTGGAATGTTCTTGGAGATGGAACCGGTGATGATCTTAAAGCCGGCGAAGATCTCTTCTCCCTCGCTAGCTCCCTCCTTGCTGACAATGAGGGCGAGAGAGTCGCCGTTGCTTGTGTTCTTAATGGGGACGGTGACTTTAGACGAGTCAATGCCCCGATGGAGGCAAACGAGTCATCGTCATCCGAGTCGTCTTCTTCGTGGAGGCTACTGAGGTCGGCCTTGTGTCCCCGGGGTAAGAGAGAGCGAGTTTGTGTGCGAGAGGAAACAACAGGTGCTGAAGTCGTTGGTCGGATATCCTTGAGCGACGCCTGAATTGCTCTCTCGAACTCGGCATCTTCGTCGGTCTCGTCCTGGCGGGCATATCTGGTATGTTCCTTCCTAGGCAAGAGTGATGAGGACGACGACGAAGTGCCTACCCGGTGTGGTGGGTTATGATCAAGAGTCTTCAGCCTACTACTCTTCAGTGATGCAAGCATTGTTCTCTCAAATTCGTCGTCATCATCCGATAGCGGATCAAGCGTCTTACACGTCGTGGAAGGCAAGACCGCGCTCTGTGTCCTGCCAAATAACCTGGACCCGGCTTGCTCCCTAGTAGAAGGGTATCCAAAATCCAGGATTGACGTTTGCTTGGTGGGCGTCTTGTCTTTGCCAAACGCCGGTCCCTTCCTCGGTGAACTTGCTAATGCTGATGACTGAGATCCCAATCGTGGTGGCTCTTCATCGCGCATGAATCTTTGGGAAGGGTATCGTGTGGGATCTGACGTCATTCTTGTTGCTGGTAGCCTTTCCTTCCACGGAGCACTCGGCAGCGGACTACTGCCAAATGGATCTGGTGAAAATGGCCTCTTGTTCTCTAATGGGGAATTCGGTAATCTCTTTCCGGTAACAGATGGACTAGACGAGATCAGAATGGGTTCCTTGTCGAAAAGGCTCGGTTTTGCTGTTGGTTGAGAAGATGCAATGTTCTTCGTGATCTTGGTGTGTGCTTTTGAACCGGCAAGTGACCAAGGGTTGCCAGCTGGAGGTCGTGATGTAGCTGCTGTCTTTTTGCTAGTAGTCCGGGAGGAAGATGCCTTTGTAGCAGCTTTGCTTGTTGTGGTCTTGAGAGAGGTGGTAGTTGTTGCTGGCTCGAAAGGATCTGACGAAAGCTGAAAAAGTTGTTGGCTTGAGAAAGGAACGTGGGACGACCTGGGAGGTGATGATTCCAATGACAAGTAATCGCTCGTTGATTTCGCGACAGTACCAGCAGTTGCCGACGACCCCTTTGTGACCTTGACGTACTTTTCCAACGCGCCAGCAGGCATTCCTCCCCTTTGCTTTGTCGTTTGTGCTTTTCTTGTCCCCTTGTTTGCAGCCTTCAACTCTTTTGCCCGTTGCTTCTCCTCCCAGATTTCCACTGTCAAAGGTACACCCAGTTTAGCAATTGTTTCCGGAATCCAGGCAAGGTCTGGCTTTACTGGATCAAACGGCTTCGCGCTGCTGCTACCGCCTTGGGTGCTACTTGGCGGTTCATCTTCGGCATCGAACTCATCGTCGCTGTTGAGAGCTAGCCCACACCGACCGAAGCCTTCATTCTCCTCCTCAGGCTCAGCGTCCAGATCCAACGGAACAATGTCAATCGGAACATAGGATATCCTCAGCTCGGGAGTCGCATCCGTGCTAAGATGCGCTCTCCGGCTTTTGATCCCCTTGACGAGCACTGCTTCCTCTTTCTCCTTACGACCAAGATCATTAGTGTCATCGTCACCCTCGGACCTCTGCAACAGAGCCTGGACAAGCAAACTCGGTGCCAGCACACGAATAAACTTGACAGCTCCCGCCCGATACTCCCAATCAAACGTCTCCCTCACAAAAACCCGCAATCCCTCCACATCCACGTCCTGCTTCCCCGGAAACTGCCTTTTCAGCCTTTGTACCGTCTCCGGTTTTGACACCACCGGATGGGTGTAATACCTCAACACCTCCAAGCTCGGAAACCCCTCCGGGATATCCAAAGCCTTGTGCCTGGTCCTAAAAAACCCACTCTCATTCGTCCTCAACTCCCTCGTTAGCCGCTCCTTCCATCTCTCCAGCGCAGCTGTGTCGGCTCTCCTAATGCCACAAAGCTCTTTGCCGAAGCCGGCCCTCGCCGCCTCACAAGCGACCTTCACACCACACCCGGGTACTCCCTCAGGCAAGTAATCGCCCCCGCTCATCAACGCCACCAACACCATCCCCTCCCTGTCCAACCCATTCATGCCCCCCTTCCTCTCATCCACATCATACACACTCACATGCGTCGGCGTCTTGGATGACTTGGTCCCTTCAGCGCTCCAATTCTTCAGAGTCCTGCGACACCCAAACATGATGGTATCCACATCCTCACTCAGCACCGCGTCCACCACGCCTTCCCTCTGAAGCAGCGCGCACTCGGCCTCGGCCTCACCAGGCGCATCATGGCACATGAACCCAAACAAGCGAATCATGCGCTTGGCCATGGCGTCCGCCACGCCGTGGCTGTTGCCATAGCTGTAGGAGCGCTTGTTGCGCTTAAAGGCGGGCTTGTTGGGGCCGTCGAAGACGAAAAGCGGTTGGATTGCGTGGCCCAGGAGACGCACGAGGCGGTAGAAGAGCGTGCGGACTGCTGGGTTGGAACCACCGCGTGCGGCGAGGATTTGGAATTGCCAGATGGAGATGTCGATTGCTAGCCGCAGGGGGCGGCCGGTGGTTTCGAGGTGGGTGGTGGCGAGGGCGGTGAGGGAGATGCGTTGCCCGGGGCCGATTTCTTTGTAGATGCTATGTGCGTGTGAGTGAGAGAAGCATTGCATGGACAGGTAGGTGCGTGGCGATTCTGGTTTTTTTTTTTTCTTTCTGTTTTTTTTGAAGATGATTAGATGTTTGCTCACTTACCCCTTGATGCCCATTTTGGTTGTTTGTCTGTGAGTTTGTGATTATCTCAGGTCAAAAAGTAATAGGACGAAAGGTCAAGCCATGGTAGGGAAGCAATCATAAGCTCGTTGTGCTACTCCCTTTCACCAAGAAACCAAGGAAGGTTCACGGATGAAGAAGCAAACAAAGTGAAATGTTGTTGACGACATTTCCCTTTCTGGACGCAATGTGGGGCGCAGACGTTGGCTCGACTACCAGCGGCAGGGACCGCCTGTATTGCAGTGTCAGCGTCTTAACAATTGGTGCGTTCCTAAGTAGAAGATATACCGCAGACAGGGCGGTATTTCTGTTAGAAATCAAACAAGCGTACAGCGGGCAGGTGCCCGCTCAACGGCATCTCTTTCAGGCCTCAATTCACCTTCAACTTCACTGAAAGCGTTTCCATGTATGCCACATCCACCGTCATCCATCACCCTTTTCCTTGACCAACTCAAGCCCCAAAACTCCCATTGACGCGAAACGACCATGATGATGATCTGATTACACCAATTGATTCCTTTTTATTCTTTTTCTTCAATCGACACCAAAATGTCAGCCTCCCTCCCCCACCGAAGCGTCGCCAACATCCGAGGTGGTCCCACTCCCTCCTCCCGCAGTGGCAGCAGTCACCGTGAGCGTGAGAGCTCCAGCCATCGAGACCGCGGTGACCGTGACAGAGGTGATCGTGACCACTCCGGCACATCGACGCCCGCGCGTCCAATTCCTACTTTCAACACACCATCCAGCCTTCGAGCAGAGGAGGAGCTCATTGTTGTCGACTTTGGTACGCGGAAGATTCAAGTGGGCTTTGCCGGGGATTCGGCGCCTAGGGGTATCGTTTGGTTTGGCCCGGAGCAGCAGCGGAGGATCGGTGATTTCAGGGACTGGCAGACGGATTATCACCAAGATTGGAGGCCGAAAGCTGCGGGAGGTAATTGGGGAAGGGATTATGAGCTTTGGAGGCCGGATGTGAGGGGCTTGGAGCTGGGGCAGGTTGGCGATAAGGTTGAGAAGGCCGTGAGGGAGGCTTACACGAAGTGGGTTTTGATGGGGTGAAGCATTTCCAAAGAGGATGTGCTAACATGGATATAGATACATGCTCATCGACTCTCGTCCACGCAGGATGGTCTGCGTTGTACCGACAGGCCTCCCCATCCCGCTTCTATCAGCAGCTTTGGACAGCCTCTTTCACCGCTTTCAGCCACCAACAGTTTCGCTGCTGTCATCACCAGTTGCTGTGGCCGTCGCTGCCGGTGTACGCTCAGCCCTTGTCGTCGATCTCGGCTGGAACGAGACGGTAGTCACAAGCGTCTATGAATACCGCGAAGTGGCAACTAAGAGAACAGTCAGAGGAGGAAGGAGGTTGACGGAGGAGACTCACCGGTTTCTTGCCAAAGAACTTGGCCAATTCCAACAAGGCACCAGAGACGACAAGCAAGAGTATGTCTTGTCCTTTGAAGAGTGTCACGACATTGCGAACCGGCTGGTCTGGTGCAAGCCCTTCAAGGCAGAAAAGACACCCAAATCCTCGCCTCCACAACCGGCATCACCAGAAGGGGAAGGGCTGGCCACTGTTGATGAAAGCGACGAGGACAGACCCACCATCACCATCACCACCACCACCACCACTGCCGGCGAGAAACCACTACCTCCACCACCCAAGGTCACCACCATTCCACTCCGCTCCGGCCGATCCCCAACCTCTGTTGAGGTAACCTTTGACCAGCTCACCGAGCCCTGCGAAAACACCTTCTTCGACTCTCAATACTCCCTCTCCAGCTTCGACGACCACGAAATACCCGTGCACTTACTAGTCTACCGCACCCTTCTCCAGCTTCCTCTCGACGTCCGAGCACTCTGCATGTCCCGAATCATCTTCACCGGCGGGTGTACCACCGTCCTAGGTCTACGCAAGCGCATTTTCGACGAAGTGTGCCACATTGTTCAGGAGAGGGGTTGGGATCCCGTCTACGGAAAAGCCAAGGACCAACTACGGACGAACCCGAAACTCAAGAAGAGGCACGGCAGGCACCAGACAACAAGCAACAGCAACAACAACAACAACGACAACAATTCGACCACACCCGGGGGTGTGTCCCCACCCACTGCTGGTGGAGCCACTAGCGAAGGAACAGCACCACCCGCAAGCGGACAAGAAGAAGACGGCATATGGCATGACGCAGCCAACTCGGTCCCGGAAGTCGATCCGATCGAGGCACAACTTGCTCGAACCAACCCCTCATTGAACGGCCGTAAACCCCTCCATGGCCAGCTGCGAGCTATCGAGTCCCTTGGTCCCTGGGCAGGCGGCAGTCTGATCACCCACCTGAAGGTCTCTACAGTGTCTACGATCGACAAAGACCAGTGGACGCAACATGGAGTCACCGGGGCAACGGTCAGGCAAGCAGATGTGGAGGCCAAGACGCAGCAGAGACTAAGCTGGAACGCGATGAACAGAGGTGGGAGGGAAGGGAAGGAGCCGTGGACGCTGGGCGTGTGGGGAGCTGCTTGAGCTTGAGCTTGAGCTTGAGCTTGAACTTGGAGGGTTCACCGCCTACCTTTCTCAGCCTGTGACGTCGACGAGAGGAACTATCTGCGAAGGAGGGAGGTACCTACCGTACCGTATCTATGTACGGGGAGGATAGAGATGAACGAGCTGCGAATGGAAGGCGGTGAGAGAAAGAAGGTGACCGAGCGTTTATCAACAGAAGGGACCTTGACGACCCTCGGTCTGGGCAGGTTTGTTTGTTTGCTTCCCCTGGGTGGAGAGGTAGGATGAGCTATGGGATGAGATGGAAAAAGAAAAAGGAAATTATCACTGCAGCAACGAGGGTCACGCAAAGGAAGAAAAGTTTCTGTAGGCATCCATTTGCTGTTGTCACTGGCAATCTCTTAATTTCGCTTTTTCCTGCATCGTCAGGTTCAAATCTTCTCGGGTGGTCTTGCGTTTGTGTGGCCGATATCGCGTCGTTGGGTCAGTAGTTGCTTGTGGGATATGGGCTGCTTCTTGTCAGGTCGTTCTGGCAGGGTTGGAGATCGCGTATCAGACTGCTGGCTGTGGCGGAGTACTTGTCCAGAGGTACTTTCAAGTTGCCATGACGAAACCCACTATTGGAAACTCCCCTTCCGATGTTCGAGCACACGAGGCAGGCTGGGCAGGGGAGGCGCTCGTTTTTTTCCAAGTCACCCCACGGTACCTATTCCAAGTGGAAGGGGGCACAGCTGTTGCTTGTCCATACCTCTACGTACCTATCACCTAGATCCCATATCACGCAGTCAACTCTCGGCTTCTCTATCACAGTCACTGGCGAGTGGTCGGATGAATAAAGGAACCCACTGAACACATAACCGTCCATTACTCTTGCACGCATCGACACTGAAGAAGAGCTTGGTTTGCGCCGAGGTCACCATGACTTCACTCACTCTCCAGGCTGCCCATATTTACTGTACACTGCCACATGCCATGTGCTCGTCTCAACACTACTACTGGAGCCGTTGTGCACGTGGTGGGCAGGACAGAGGTTCATCCCGCCGCACCGCAACAGGCATGGCATTCTTTGAGTTCTTGCCAGTGGCGGGATGGAGTATCATCTCAGCTGAACCACAAAGTACGTCCAGGGTACCTATCTACACGTCTACTACTTATGGCAGTTCCTATCGTGGTTCTCCGGGACCGAACACTCGTCAAGATGACCGAGTTCCTGGAGCAGCCGACTTCGGCCTGCAACGAACCCAAAAAACAAATGACGCCGTTGCCCTCTTCTGCTCCTGCCTCTTTTTTCTCTGCCTCACGATGTTTGCTCAGGTTTCCAGGCTGTAGCTCCCCTTATCACCTTCTGCTCCTTCCAGAACGTGGTTCCTATCTGTTGTTGCTCCACCGGTACCGTCGTAGTGTTCCTTCGTCCCATGTGGCAGCCACGAAAAGCAGTGCAGAAAGACGGCAAGTGCTCCACTTAGACGGGTGGTTGAAACTCGGGCTGCATACTTATTAGGTACAGTTGTTGAATAAGTCCCGAAGTTGTGAACCTTCATTTCCCGAAGGGGGGGCAGAATGGGAAGTCACGATTCTGCCGGGCAGATTCTGAGCTCCGAGTTCGGGTCCTGCTCATATCAGAAAATTCTCCCTGGCTCCTTCCTTCGTTTTTTCCTTTTTTTTTTTTTTTTTCCCTCCTTCCACAGATTTTTGACCCACAAGCGTTCTGCGTTGAGGGATCCGTATTTTTCCATCTCACTTCAGGAAGCCACTCACCTCGTTTGGACCATCGCGTCCATCACACTTTCCAACACTCACACGAACAACAACAACAACATCTCCAGAGGCAGAATTACCCGACACTCTTACTACAGCATTCATTATTCCTTCCATTTCTGGACTTAATATTGATAGCGCGAGAAGCTTTACTGAGCAGTCTTACTTGTCACGGGCAACCACCCCTTACGACTCGCGACGGCCTACCACACTCACACTCTCTGCCTTTTCCTTCAAGCTCGCTCGCCGAGTTTGTAGTACTTCTACCTCCCTCTCTTCTTTTTCTCTCCAGTCTCTTTCGATCTGTATCGTCGATCTTCTCTCATCAACCCGACATACACACACCAACACTACCGGTCGCCTCCAACCCACCGAGGCTTCAGCAGGATCACCACGTACGTCTCTGCTGGAAACAACAAACATCCAACCCCGCACTACCTTGGTCTCCTAACCAACTTTTGTTGACCGGAAAGTTTTGCTTTTTGGTCTCTATCCAAAGCTATCTTCCTTTCGTCATTCCATCCTGCCATCGGTCGATTTCATCCTCTCCGGCATCTCCATCGCTGAGTTTGAACCGATCAGTCATCGTGACCACTCAAACCAACATCCAAGTTTGGTTGTGAGGTAAGTCTGTTTTTTCGGGTTCAGTCACTGTCACTCTCCCATACTTGACTTTCATACGTGGGAAACAAAAACACCAACGACAACAACATCACCTTCAAGTGCAAGTGCGTAGCTGGTACCCCTATTCTAGTCATTGCTTTCATTTTCTCTTGGACTTGTCATCAAGCAGGCAGCAAACGCACAGACACAAAAAAAAAAAACATCACTGCACTTACAAGAAAAGGGGGAGTGGGTATTAGCAACACTGCACTCCTGGCTCTTAGGCACCAAACACCACAGACACAGGTCACAGAGGGCACAGAGGAGGGGGGGGGAGCCAGGTTGTGGCAAGACCAGATCGTACTCCAGGGACGGACTTTGAAAGTGTGTGGCAGCACTTCATCATAACATATCTAGGCTTATACACAAACGTGGCAACGAAAGGAGTTCATTATCTGGGTTGGCATCCAAGATGAACATCATTAACAAGAGACCTGTTCATCATCCTCGTCACATCCGCAAGTTCCTCCATGTGCTTTGGGAGATTCAAGTGCACAACCGTCCTCTCCCAGCGTACATGGTTCTGGCAGCAAAGCACCTCCTCCGCACCACCAGGCTTTGCAACCATGTCACCGTTGTGATCGAGTCAAGCGACTACTTCAGACCACTCGACACATATCTCGACTCCTGTCCCGTCTTCATCTTCTCACAGTTGGAGGCCCAACATCTAACACGAGGTCCTAGCGTTCGAATACCCACCGTACCGGTTCCGGCTCTGATCCTGCCGTATCTGCCAACTGGTGACGACGACGAAGTCGTTTTCTACCCGACACTGTTCAGCTGGCATTGTGCCGTACGGCATCGTACCCACCACGTGTTTGCGTTCATCCAAGTCAACATGTCGGCTCGACGCTACACCATTGACGAGCTGAAGGAGCTCCACCAGCCTTCCATCGGTAGTGCCGCGCTCAAGTTTTCCGGTAACCCTGAAGTTGGTAAGTACATTCTTCACTTCCATGGCAACGCAAACTCCCAACTAACAAGGTGACCTCCAGGAGACATAATCCGAGGCTCAGGAAGCGAATCGTCCGACAACAAAGCGCACCTGGTCCACAAGCCGAGACACTGGGACGAGTCGTCGGTGGCTTCTGAGGAAGTCTTGTTCAAGGGCAACGCCAGCCGTCGCGCTCACCGCGAGGCAACTCGTGACTCTCACCTCGACAAGGCCCATCAGACAGTCCGCGAGCCAAAGCGTGAAGCTACCACTCACCGTCACATTGCCACTCAATTTGTCGAAGACCCTAACACTTCAAACGACGGCGATTGGGTGTACCGCGGCCGCAGCGACTCAGACATCGCTTCAGCCGAGCCCATTTCAGCCCCCGGAGGGAAGGTAACTCAGGCTAATGAAGGTTTCAAGCGGTTCTACAAGGCCGTTGTGTCACCTACTCACGTTCGGGTCACTGCCGGAGGACGTATTGTTCCCAACACTCGCGGTCCGCCCTCGCCGACTGCCAAGCGCTCAAAGGAGAGCGGCCTCAACGAGCACCAGGGACTCTCTGACAAGACGGTTCCATCCAACCCGTCACTGGGCCAGATGCCCTTTACTCAGCCTTTTCCCGTCATTGCGCCATACTTTTCCGGCTGCCCTCCTGGCTTCCAAGCTATCCCCGCTGGCATCCCGTTCATGTCCATGCCCTACGGTGCACAACTACCCCCTGGATTCCAGTTCATGCCTCAGGCTTTCAACCCTGCCGGTATAGCCCAGATGCCTCAGAACAACATGGCACATAACAAAGACGTCAATAGTGCACAGCCTGCAGGTTCGCATGCTCAGACTGCTACCATGGGTGACAAGAACGACAAGGTCAAGATCACTCCTCCCGAGTTCTTTGACCCCAGCAAGCCTTTCATGTTCAACGGCCAGTACTTCATGCCCACTCAACCTGGTGCAACGACCAACCAGACGGCTGTGCCTTCCATGGTTGGCGTCCCTTCTGGCGTGACGGGTATGACTGGACATCTGATGCCTCAAATACATGGAAGACCTGGTGGTGTCATGGGCGCCTTTTCAATGCCCAACCAGGCAGTTCAAGGCTCAACCGGTGCTTCTGGCATCAACTACCAAGGCTACTCCGTTGCCAACTACAAGCCGCCTCCGATTCCCCCCGTCATTTCTTCGATCAAGCCAAGTGACATCACCAAGAAGCAGATTGCCGGCTTCAAGCAGTCTCTCAAATATCACGAGGATCAGCTTCAGTACAACCGTCACCAGATTGACGAGAAGGAGATGGAGGCAGCTATCCACAACTATCGCGATCTCATTCAACGTTTTGAGGTCAAGCTCAAGACTGAACTCGAGTATGAGCAGTCGGTTCTTGGCCAATCCGAGCCCAAGGACAATGCCACTACCGGATCTCAGACTCCTAAGGCTTCCAAGATTGCAAGCAAGCCTGCTGTTGCTGAAGACAGAAACCTCTCTCAACCCATGTCATCTCTGACCGAAAGCCAGTTGAATTCCAAGTTCAATAACAAGGCTGCCAGTGAATACACCGAGGATGAGGATTCTCGGACGGACTTGACTCAGCGCATCGACTATGGTGAGATCAGGATGAAGTTCGACCCTGAGGACTCCATGACTTTTGAGGAGTTCCAGAAGATGACTGCGAATCTACCTCCCGCGGCTGCCGCGGCTCCTGCATTTTACCCTGGCCACTTTCGTTCGCTCTCCGAGCTTGAGAGGGCTAGAATGGAATCTGACAGACGCCTGTCCGGCATTCCGGTTGAGGATCCAATTCCGCCCCCTCCCATCGACTATGTGGAAGGGTCTGAGTCCCATTTTCTCGGCATTCCCACCCGCGAGAATCTGGGCTACTTTAGCAACAAGTCAAGCACGACAGCCTCAAACTACGGCGTTCCTTACCTCCTCGGAGCTCTTCCCAAGAACGTTGATCCTCGTAGTGCCACCTCCGAGGATTATGTGTACAGCCGACCCTTGACCAACGATGAGATTCGTGCTCGCTGGCTTTTCCAAAACAACGCTCCCAAGGATGTCAGCAAGGGCCTCCCCAGATACGATGGCAAGCATTTTTACCCTGCTGCCTCCTCATCGGTTGCCGAGTCTACTGTCCCCGACAGCCCTCAGATGCGCTCGCCCCGTTCTGGCGGTACAGCTAGGCCCGATGAGTACCGTCTCACCCGCTCAGATCCTTTCAAGCCCAGCAACCCATTCCACAGGGGCGAGCCTACTTCGACCTTGGGCGACGAGGACGACTATGGTACCAAGGGCTATGATTCCAGGCTCTACAGTCAATCCGACAACATTCAACCTCACATTGGGGGATTCCACTCCCGTGAGCCGACTGCAACCTACGGGTCTCGCGAGAGCAGCCTTGATGCTCATTCCATGGCTCTTCGGGACCGTCAGGCAGAGAACGTGTCTGGAGGTGCCAAGCTCTGGCCAGATATGTTGAAGAAGAGCGGTACCAGCAGTGCCTTGTCCTCGGCCACGGCTACCGGTTGGCTGCCTCAGTACCAGGCTTCCACGATGATGTCTTTCCCTCCCAGCAACGATCGTTCGCACAGGGCTGCCCCTTCCCCGGACAATGATTGCAGTGATGGAGGCGCGCTGCTCACTCCCATTCCTGAGAAGCGTGGAGAGAACCGTCCCCTGCAGCATGTCAGCTCACTGGACGATCAGTTCAAGAACGTCACCATCGAGGCTTCTGACCGCCTCAACATCAACAAGATTCCTGCTCCCTTCAACCTGTAAGGAGGCGCGGAAGAACCCCAGAAATGCCGGCCACATGGACAGTCATGGTTATATATGCCATGGGTCGGAGATCACTACTTTCAGTCTGCAAAAGCGGACAACCCAGATCCAGACCCCTTTTTTATACTGCGCCTGGCCGGAGAGTATGGATCATCGACACAAGAAATGGAAGCATCGACAAATGGTTGGAAGCCTGATTCGAACACACGAACATGGTAAAAAGCCTTCTGCGAACACAAAACTTCATTATGTCTTGTCTTATTATTGCACTACCCACATTAGTTTTATGGCTTTCATGATAGGCGGCATAGGCTCTACAGATGAGCATGAGTTCCGCACATATCCACATTGATAGATGCGTTGTATCAGCATCTTACTTGGGGGATTACCAAAAACAAGAGAGAGATAGAGTATCGGGATATGACCGACAGATTACGAATTACCAGATCATGTAAAGTAGGGTTAGCATAGCACCGAACAATATTGTAGAACAAAAGTGTGGCAGATGCAGTGACTGTGTGATTGATTGTGATCATGTCTGTGATAACATCTACGTGGTAGAGAAACAATTATGTATGTTAGGACTCGTGAGAAGACTCAATCATGTCCGACAGAGAGATGCTGGGTACTGGAAGAAGGAGGATGGATATATGGTGAGAAGTAGTGTAGGTATCTGTTGAGTTCTGGAATAGTGGTTGGAAAACAAAAGATTCACACTGAACCCGAAGTGGCGTGGGTGAAAGCAAAAACAGGCAAAATGACTCTTCGAAAGCGAATAAGTTCATCAAGGAGGAA
This sequence comes from Neurospora discreta FGSC 8579, assembly GCA_009805215.1. Lineage (NCBI taxonomy): Eukaryota > Fungi > Ascomycota > Sordariomycetes > Sordariales > Sordariaceae > Neurospora > Neurospora discreta. Next base: position 139,873 of record RANX01000044.1, on the reverse strand, counting down.
GTAGATCAAAAGCGCCAGAAGACTCGAGCCGGATGTCATGGTACTCGTTCGGAAAGTTATCGTATGTTGACTCTAAAGTCTAGACCTGATGAGAAAAGTAAGGCATTCTCGAGCCCGATGTTACGCCATTGTACGACCTCCTGCGAGAAACCCACATTCACAGGGAGAAATCAAGAAGAACCAGGAAGAAGGTTGTAAAGATATCAACAATGAAATTTTATTTTTGCCCACCCACACACAGACACACAACGCCGGGGAATATTCTATCATGAACCTTAGAGAACCCTCCCAACCAACCACTCCGGCTCACACGCACATACATGTATGATATTGTTACAAAGAAATGGCGAAACAGAATAAAAAAGACATGATAACAGATCATATCTATCCGTCTCTAATCCATCAATCAAAAAAGGGGCTGCTTCCTTTCCGATCCAAAACCAACGCCGATTTTTTCTTCTTCTTTTTGATTGACCTGTCCAACGACATCGCTCGCTTACTTGCGGAAAGCAATATCAAAGGCAGGAATCAAAGTCTGCGCAAGCCAGAAAGAAAAGACAAGCTTGGGGCCCGTCATCAAAAGCTTGGGCACCAGACCCTTGAAGAAAGCACCGGCGCCCTCGTTCTTGGCCATGTTGGTCAGGATGCGGAAGCCCGACTCGGGGTTATCGAAGTTGCGGTTCTGGATACGGGTCTTGATGACGTCGAGAGGGGCCGAGACGACGAGCGAAGCAGAAGCACCAGCAATGGAAGCGACAAAGTTCTGGAACCACGTCGCCTTGTTGTAGTCGTTCAGACCAAAGAGGAACTCCTTGGCGAAGGCGGAACCGCCAAACAGCGCAAACGAGCCGGGCGCGTTGCGGGCGGCCGTCCAGCCCCAGCCGCGGTACAAGTTGCCGAAGCCTTCGTCCTTGATGATGGCGAAGACGCCGCGGCCCTTGAAGGCCTCCGGGTTGGTTTGGCGCTTGATCTTGAGCACGTCAAGGGGAAGCAAAACGATCTCGCCGATGCCGATGAGCGAGCCGGCCGTCGAGTGCATGATGGCCTTGCCGGTCTTCTTGCCAAAGGCGTTCTCAAAGTCCTTGCCGTAGTGGGTGCCGAGGAAGTCGCGGGCGACGGGCTGGCCGCCGTACTTGTAGATGCGCTGGAGGACCTTGTAGCCGGCGGCGTAGCCGAGACCGGGGAAGAGGGAGACGAACTTGCGACCGAAGGGGGCGTCGGCCTTGTTCTTGAAGATGACCTTGTTGAGCTCGGCGGTGTTGGAGATCTGGGCAGATGTGAGTCAGTAAGGCCGTCAAGGTGCTGCTTTGAGCAGTTGATAGGAAGTGGTAGGAAAAAAGTTACGTACCTTGGTCTCGTTGGACATCAGACGCTTAGCGATGGTATCGACCTATTGTAACCAGCAAGGTCAGTAAGGTGCTCGTAGTATTCGCACTTCCCTGTCCGTGTGTCTTGTCCCTCTCTTTCCTCTTCGTCCCGTTCATTTTGTAGACAAGGACAGCTCCAGCTAGCTACCCATCCAGATCACCTGAATGCGGCAAACCAAAGCAGCGGCTAGACCAGCCATTGGCCTGTCTTCTCGATAGCATGGCATGGAGCTTTGAGAGCTTCCTTCCCTCTCGTCCGGACTTCTCTTCTGGACCAAAGTGACTCGAGAGAGGAACCGGGGACAACGGCAGCGACCAGTGTGGTGGTATAGTAGTACTAGTGACAACATACAGGATGGAAGATGGCCAACTCGGCGATACCAGCAGAGCCTATAGACGAGAGAAATCAGCAACATGTTTCCCCCAAACAGAGCGTGACAGAACAGACGTCATGGCCATTCGCAGACAGTTGAGTAAACATACCGGATCCCAGCAACCTAGCCAGGTTGGACTCCTTCTCCGAACGACCAGCAGCAATAGGAGACATTTTGTTGTTTTTGTTCGTTTGTTGTTTTGTTTAAAGATTAAAGAAGACGGGGATATATAACCGCTGGGTGAGGGGTTATATAAGGGAATTAGAGCTGCAGCAGTGTCGAAGTGCGTGCGGGCAGAAGACGGGCAACTGGCAAAAAGGATTGCAGAAGACGGCACTCGGAGACGAGGAGGGAAATTGGAGGAGAAAGAAGGATCACGACGACGGCGGGAATGGAAAGGATTCACAAGCAAACCAGAGAGAGAGAGAGAGTGGGAGAAGACGGGACGGGGACCGGAAGATAAGAAAACACACGACACAGTACGGGGGGGGGGGGGGGGGGGGGGGGGGGGGGGGGGGAACGGTTGGAGTCACTCAAGTAGGTCGGTCACTTCACTACTAGGATTTGGATTTGGGTTTGGTTGACGGGGTCGAGTTGATTCGGGACTCAACGGCCAAAATTTTTCTAAACCTTTTTTTTTTTTTTTCGTCCTCCTCCCACCTCCTCAGCGCATGAAAGCTTGCGAAATTCTCGCGCTAACGAGCTCCGACAGCGGGATTTACGAGTGTAACCCTTGCCAAGCCAAGGCACGCTAGCACTGGTCTGGCCAATCCGGGGCTTATCGGACATTAGCGCCAGCCTTATCTGAACCTCCTACAGTCCGATGCTGGTTAATTTGTTAGTAGCTTCCATGGTACAACTACCTATGTAGTCAACTCCTGGTAGTGTACACTACCACAGTCGGAATCCATCCCAAGCCTCACACGGAGAGACTGAATGGCTGAGTATAGATTACAAAGGCATTGACATGATATAGTTTGACATCTTTAATACCAGAAGTATCGTATCCGAGCTCAGATCATGCATAACTTAGATATGATACGTCTAGGGAAGTTGACCCGAATGTTCGGCGCTGACAAAAGGGAACACCGTGATTGCACATGTCATGCATGGATGAGTAAACTCGAAGTTATGACAAAATATTGTTTCTATGCCAGTATTGCTCCAAGCATAGCATTCTCGTCTTCGGACACTTAAAAGTCTTGTAAGAGAGCCAAGGTATCATCAATCCGCATCATCTCCGCCATCAGCAACCTCTCGTCCTTCAAGAACTTGGCAAACCTCGCGTACGACTCGTCACGCATCATATCCTTTTCTTTGCCCTTGACATTCGTCCGCTTCGCCAGCGACAGCACGTCCTTGTCCTTTTGCCGCCGCACCTCCAGCACCTGCAGGCAGTGCACCATGGTTGCGTAGCATTTGGCAATCAGACTGCTGTACGCTTGCTCCGTGTCACAGTACCAGAGGAAGATGGACTTCTTGGGGTCGGCCTTGTTGTCGCGGGGCACTTCTTGCGTATGCGCGAAACCGACGAGGCGCATTTCTAGCATCTTTTGCTGAAGGTCCACCTTGCGCATCAAGCTGAGAGATTGGAGCGCTTGCTCCCCTAGCTTGCCCTTGGTGCGGAGGATGCGTGTCAACCTGAGGCCCTGGCGGCCGCTGGTCTGCTCAATGATGGAGTCGAGTTCTGTCGCCCGGAGGTTCTCCATTAGGGGCTTAAAGTCCACCGTCCACTCATCCTCTCCACAGTGACGCACAAAGCCTGGGTGGCCCTCGGCCAACAGCAGGAGATGTTGCCGCAGCTGCTCCGGTCGGCTCATCCTAGCAACCGACGCGTCCCCATTTTCCTTCTTGGTGTCCATCTCTTCGTCGCTGTCGCTGTAATCACCGTCCTCTTCGTCATCGTCGCTATCGTCTTGATTCATAAAGGGAATCTTGTCCTTGGGAGCAAAAGGAGTGAGTTTCTCCGCAGCTGATTTCGAAATGGACTTGCTCGGGATCTTGCCGATGCCGAGTGTGAGATCGATCGAGGTCTTGACCTTGTCAAGAATCTCGTTTGTTGTGACCGAGGGCGTCACCTTCTCTTCCGGCGTCAACGTGTCCATGAGCGGGTCTGATCTACAGCGCGAAATGTTCTTGGTTAATTGCTTGAGCAGTTGACCGTAAACGTATCCTGTCGTCTCTCCGAGGGTGTCGTTGACATATTGGACAAGGCGGCGGCTGCGTAACTCTACTATGCACTTTTCGTAGTTGATGCGGATGACTTGTCGGGGCTGGAGGAAATGGCAAGTTAGCAACATCGCTTGGACCCTTGTCCCATGGGATATAACCTACGTCCAATGCCGGGTCCAAGTCCTCCTCTTCTTCCGGAGCCCCATTCGTCTCGTTTCCAACCGCCAGCTTCCTTCGCTTGCTCGCTCCTCCATTCTGAGCCAGCTTACGCTTGAGAGTCTTGGACTCCTCGCGCACCTTGCGAAGGCCCTCGGCCACTCTCTGTTCAAACTCAACCTTGGCCTTTGTACCCTTGATGCCGTTGGGGAAGTACAAGTCCATGACCTCTCTATGGACTTGCTTCTCAATCTCGTGGGCGCTCTGGAAGGTCTTGCTGTGAATAACATCGATCAACTCAGCCTCGATGAGTCGGCAAAGCACCGAGTTGAGTTGTGCTTTGCTCTTGATCACGAGCTCGGGTTTCTTGTCGTTCAGCCATGCGTCATCGCTGTTGACCTCGTTGATCTTGGCCTGGTAGGCGGCCACCAAGTCGGAGATTCGGGTTTGTCCAAGAAGCAGGAGATTCTGCATGACGTCGCGGCCGGCGGGGCCGTAGCTGTTGTCCACCATTTCGAGGATCTTGCCGGTGCGCACAAGGTTGTAAGCATATTCGTGATTTACAGAGTATTCGGCCTCGCCCGAATTGGCGTCGACGGAGTAAAAGAGGAGGTTGTGCTGTTGGAGGACGCAGAGACCATTCTTGACTTGGCGGGGGCTGAGTTTGGAGAACTGGCTGATGAGGCGGACCGAGAGCTTTCCTCGTTGGAAAAGAGTCGCATAGACTCTCTGTGGGAAGTATCAGTATCGACGTGCCTAATCGAATTCGGCATTGGTTGTGGTGGTCGTGATGGTGAAACCTACTGCGGGGAGCTGGCCATAGAGCTCGTCGACAAGCAGAGTGCAGCACTCGGCCTTTTCTTTGATCTGTGGTAGCCATTGGTCAGAAGTGGACAACCACGAGGGAATGGGGGATACATACAACCGCCATGGTGGGCTATCGCTAGGTACTCTTGTCAACCGCTGAAAACGATGTTGTGACAAAGTCGAACAAGAAAATGTGGCTCCTAGAGATCCTCTCACTATCTCTAGAGCTTCTGCGGTTACTACCGATATGATGGCATGGGAGATCTCCAGGGATTGGTGGGGGAAGAAGTGGTGGAAGAGAAGACGGTGGAGTCGTGAAATTATATATTAAAGTTGCCCGAGACAGAGAGTCACTTTTGTATGGTGGGGGACTACCTGATGCTGTTCTATTCTTCGAAGGTGAAGTGTGCGGAAAGCAAGTGCTTAACGCGCCTGCAACAGTTCAGTTCAGTGGGTGAATGTTCGACCGCGGGGAAAGCCGAGTGACGGGAATTGGCTGCAATGACATGCCCGGAAAAAGATCCAAATTATTTTTTTTCTCGAGTCGCATGCGCGCGGCGGCGGCGGCAGGGACTCTTCAGGTCCGCGCGTCAATCGCTATGGGCGCGGCAGACCACGCGCTCCCTACCTGGCTAGCCCCTGGGGCCCCGTCCACTTCACTGGTACATACAGTGTGTGCAGGAGTTGTACAGTCAAGTCTGCAATCAACGATACGAGGTATAACGATAATCTGGCTATAACGTTCAATTTCACCGCCACCGTTCTATTTATATGGAGATTTCAGTAGAATAACGATATATTCCGTATTGAGATTACGATTAAAATCTTGCTTAGTAATATATATAATCTAGTGTTTGATCGTTATTTTTGCCTAGTTTTGATGCAACCGCCTAGTGTATAGATTGGGCTAGTCTAATTGGGTATAACCTTCTCTACCCCCCCTTTCCCCTCTTTTGCTAGCATATTAATAGATTGTTTAAAAATTACCTATTTCAATTGCTGATAAGCTTCTTCGACTTATAGATTACTCTACAACTTTACTAGTATATCCTTTGATTATTATATTTAATATTCTATTATATTTGAGTTCTTTTAAGACGTTGGCCCCTGTCGCTATACCTTTAGCGAGTCTTAGCGATAAGCTATCCGCCGATATACGAAGTGTATTGCTATTACTTAATGCGTTGTGGTTGCCTAGGTAATTCGCGAGTTTGGTTATAAGATTAGCTAGTTTACCGTTAGCGAGTCTCTTAAACCTAAGTGGGATTATTTCGATATAAAGATATTCGTTCGAGGATATGTTGGTGTTATTAAGATTTATAAGGCTGATTTTCCTGTCTTTGAGAAGGCGCTTTACGAATAGGTGTTTCGTATGGAGGGTTCCTAGTTGTTAGTTACGGGAGATATGATTTAAGCTATTGTTAAAGCGCTATAGAATTTGATGTTTGATTTTGTAAAGGCACGTAACTTGCGAGTCAGGGCTGCAGCGGTGTTAACGTTCAACATAGAATTTACAACTAAAGAGTAAAAACAAAAGGTAAGAGTTATATAGGCAGCTAGGCTGGAAGATATGCTTCTAGATTCTAGCGCCCGGACCACTCTCCTTATCTAATCTACAACCAATCAAATCGCTTACACCCGAACGACTAGGCAATAGGTATAAGTCAGCGGGATTAGGCCGTAATATCACCCCCCCCTTTTACGAAGATTCTACCCTTAGAATCTAAAAATTTTAACCTAAATATAATTCGAACCCGTAGTCTTTTATACAATCGCTTTCTAAGTAAAGGAGGGGTACCCTTAAGGTAGCCTATAATACAGTTTAGGGGCCCTTATTCCTACCGCTACGCTATTAAACCAATCCTACGAATCGCTATTATATATATTATTATAATAATTCTTTATTATTCTATTTTTATATCTATATTCCCTTACTTATATAATTGATTTAACTTCCTTAATTTCCTCCCCTCTATCCTATTAATTAATATATTATCCTCCTCGTAATCTAATAGGACTAAATCTTTCATTTAAACGCCTTTCTATATATATAGGTAATATAATAGGCCGGGCTTCTCTAGGTTTGTATTATGGAAAATTTTAATTATATCCAGCGTATTTTTAAAGTCCTAAGCGGGGTACTAAATAAAATTTAAATCCCAACCTTTCTACTCCGCCTAATAATAGAATTTACTATTAATTAACTATAATATTATAATTTTCTTAATTTCTTATTCTTTTTAATCGCTAATTAATTCCCTTATTAGGTTTTTATTTATTTAACCTAATAGTAAATTATCCGGATATTTTCGGAGACAGTCGGTATAATATATTTTAACGCTTCGCTATATAGGGGGCAAATTTAACTCGTAGGAGAACTTAAATAATATTTCAATATAGTAGGGAATATAGGTAAGGGGGAAGTCGAGTTTATTAATAGGCTAGTCAATAGATTACAATTTTTAATAATAAATACCTAGTCTTCTACTCTAAAATCGGGTTTTTAACGGTACTTATTAATTTATATAATTTACTTTTCTTATATTTTAATTATTATAGCGCGGGCCGCTTCTTAAAAGCTATATAATATTTTTAATACTTCTTAAACTTTTTTTTTAAATATTTTTCCTTTATTAGTATAGGGGTTGTAATACAACGGTCCTAATAAAATAGAAATAATATTAAATAACCTATAATAACTTCGTACGGAAATATATTAATATTTTTATAGGAGAGAGAGGTTTAAATAATATTGAAGGTGGGGAATACCTCCAACTAATTATTTTAATTATAATTAATAAATAGTTAGAAACGTTAATTAATATATTAATTCATAATCTCTATCTATTCTACCGTTTAAGAATATCCTAATAAGGAGAGCTTCTACTTAATACCTAATATTTTCAATATTTTATTAGTAAAGGAAGATATAAATTATAATCCGTAATTATTAACTACTTCTTTTAAATAATTATATACTCTCTATAATCCTTAATAGTAGAAGTAGGCTACTTATTTCGTTGTTATAGTATCCTTATATAGGATATACTATAAGGTTTTAAATAAACGGTCTACTATTACTATAATATAATTATACCTCCTTTTATCCTTCGGTATACTTTTAAAATTAATAATAATACGTTGCTATATATAATTAAATACGCTTAAAGGGTATAGGAATCTAAGGGTTTTATTTTATAGAATTTTAAATACCTTATAAGTCTAATAGTTATTAACGAAACGGTCGATATCGCTTAATATACTTACCTATTAATATTATTAAAATACGAACTATCGGGTCTTATTTCAGCTGGGATAGCTAATAATAAGACGCGCAAAAGCCTTGTAAATAAGAATTCGGCGCAAGTCTCCTTCCAGGACTATAAAATAATTAATTCTTTTAAATAGTAAACTATTTAATCGTAAAATAAATTCGGTATCGCTATTCTTCGCTTTTACGTAGTAGATAATTAACGAAGGGTTTTCTCGGTTAGTTTTTAAAAGTGTATCAACTAATTTTACTCCTAATAATAATAGAGGTTCTTATTTATTATCTAATAAATAGAGATCTACTACTATTGCCTATACTTCGGCCGTAGGCATTTCTCCTTTATCTCCTACGTATATATATATTTTTTAACTATTCTAATAGAAAAGGCGTAGGGTCTATTAATTCTCCTTCTTATTTTTAATAGTACGGAGGTCTTCTGACTTCCGGGATAGAGCGTTAATAGCGATATTTTCTTTCCTAAGGCGGTAAATAAATTTAAAAGTATATTAAGAAATAGATTCTACCTATCCGGCTTAGCGAAAGTTAAAAAGACGTTTAGTCGAGAAGTATTCTAACGCTTAATAGTCCGTTACAATTAGGAATAGGTAAACGCCTATCAATTCGGCGTACTAAATTTCGAAGGCCTTTATTACCGCTAATAATTCTTTATTGTAAATAATATAATTTATTTCCGCTAGCAGCATTATTTTAGAATAAAAAGCTATTAAATACTAATTATTATTTTTTAATTATTATTAAAATATAATTCCTATATAAATTCCGTTGGAAGAATCAGTTTTAACCCGGGTCGGTTTTTTATAGTAGAAATAAGCAAAGACAGGAGCTTTTAATAACCGATCTTTCAATTCGTTTAAAAAAGTTTAATATTTTTTAATTTATTAAAATAAGACGTCTTTTTTAATAAAATTAGTTAAGGGGCGTACGACTCTTCCGAATTCTTTTACAAATTTCCTATAGAAATTATAGAAACTAATAAAGGATTAGATTCCCTTTATATTTATAAGCTTTTTCCAATTCCGGATAATAGATATTTTATTGGGGTTAATAAAAATACCGTCGGTAAATATAATATATCTTAAAAATTTAATAGAAATAATATAGAATTTATATTTTTTGATATTAATTTATAACCCAACGTTTTAAAATCTTTCTAAAACCTTTTTAATGTATATTTCGTACTCCTCTTTTATTTTAGAGAAAATAAGGATATCGTCGATATAGGCGCTATAAAAGTCGTTGAAGTAACTTATCAAAACTTTATTAATAAAGCGCTAGAAGGTAGCCAATCTATTTATTAATCCGAATAGGAGAATTTTATATTTATATACGCCGTTGTTATGGGACTGGCGCCCGTCGAGGCATCTGGCCCTAATTGGCTAGACTCGAGTGCTAAGACGGCAGCCGGCGTTAAGATTCCCCTAGTTAACCCGGGCTACGGTACTATAGCCCCGGGGTATAGGCTCTCTTAAGCCTTCCTTAGCTGCCTTAAGTTATAAAGTAGGTACCAGAACCTACAACTATAAAAAGCTCTAACTTTCGAACGATCCGAAGGGTAATATTTTACCCCTTTTCTTTCTTTATAGAATTTTAATATATATATATAAAGCTAATACTTATATATCGCTTTATTATCTCTATACATTAGGTTCTACCCTATTATTAATTAATTAATTAGAAGGAAGGATAATTTATAATTAATAGCGTAGTATATATTAGTATTAGAATAATCTTATTTTCTATACCGAATAATAATAATAATATCGATATAGCAGCTCTTTATAGTCTTTTAACAACCGAAAGTATTAGAATACCCCTTAATACTACCGGTTTATTTAGTAATTTATTTTAGATTTTATAAATAAGTCCTAAATTAAAGGGGAAAATAAAATTTATAATTCCCTTTTCTATCTATTTCTAACCTATTTTAAAGCTTGAATTTACGTACCTTATTAAGTAAAATTTCTCTAATATTAATAGTAAAGATAAGGCGAAGTCCGGCGTTAATAATACATCGGATAGCGAATCCTATAAACCGTATTAACGGAAATTATTCGAATTCCCCCGGTAGGATAGTAAATTTATTACCTTTCTTTTTTATTATAATAAATTAATTAAAACGTATAATACAAACTTTAAAGCTAATTTACGTACCGATTCCGATACTATATAAATCGAAATCCTTAATATTTTACCAATTAATAAATAATAATAATTAGAAGGTTATTAAACCGCTTATACTCTTTCCGGTAACGAAGACCCTACCGAATTATTTAAATAAATTTAGTAAATCTTTAGTACCTATTATACTTAGGACTATACTCTTAATAACTTCGCTAAAATAAAGTAAAAGGACAGCGAACCTTTCTCCGAGTTTTTTACTAATTTCGACGATAAATTCCTAAAAATTAATAACTATAATTAGAATAGCTATACTAAATTAGAACTCCTTTATTATATTATTAAGAAGAAATTTAATAATTATCTTTTTACTATAAAATTTTTTAATAACTATTTTACATATATAGAGCAGCTTTAAAATATTACATACAAATACAAAAAGACTGCCGAGTTCCGAACTCTTTATTAAAGCTATTTACGGAATAGTAATTAAAATAACCGGCGGCTTAAAATATATATCTTTATTACTACCGGCTTAGGTCGTTTTAATTCTTAATACTAAATTTGTAAATCCCTTTCTATTTCGCCCTCTAAAACCTAATATAATACTAATAATAATATCCTTATAGGCGTAATTAATACCTATAGCTCTTAAAGTAAAGGTCCTTCTTTAAGCTAATAAAAGGGCTAGGCCAAATAAATATTTTAAAAAGAAAGAAATAAGCGCTATACCGAAGGACGGTATATTTGCTATAGTACTACCGGTTATATAATTGCTAAATACCTATACTTCCCAGCGGTAAACCTTTAAAATAAAGGAATATATATCCAAACTATTTAAATAACCCTATTATTCGACGATAACTTTCGAATAATTAAAATTTTAGACTTCGAGCCTAATTAAGGAAAAGAATAATTCTAATATAAAATTGGGTATTAAAACCTACCTTCAATATATTAAATAAAATAGAAGAGTTTAAAACCTAAATAGAGATAAGATTAATTCTAATACTAATTATTATTAATTTTACTAATTTATTCTATACCTTTATTAACGAAGGATATTAATATTATATTATAATTAATAAAAATATTATTCGAAACTTCTAAATTCTTATTATACCAATCCCAGTTCAATAAATTCGAAGCGCTATAGTAATTATAAAAGGTACCCCTATTCGGGGTATTGCCTACTTTCTTACCAAACTCTAAGGCTGTATTTTACTAATTTATACGTATATAATTCCGGAATTCGAATACCCTATTATCCTCAGGAAACTCTAATTAATAATTAACTAAATTTATTCGGTCCCCTATAAAAGAAGATTTTAATATAATATTATATAATTTTGAATAAATTATATTAATAAATTTAAAGCTAATACGCTATTCTTCGAAGAGTTTTAGGGAGCTAAATATATTTTTACTACTACCTTTATTAACTATATTCGCCGAATAAAAAGAGAAGTGGGCCGGATTATTATAGAAATTTCTATATTTACCGTCCGGTTAAAGGATATTAAGAAAACCCTAGCGCTTAAGCGAGTCCAAACCAATAAAGAATTCTAATAAATTATCCTTAAAGATTTTTAGGACTTTATCCTTCTCTTTAGGAAGTAGGAAGTCGACCGCCTTAATAATTATAAATTTAAAGTCAATTTAAAAATCGAATTAAAGAAGGGATCGGACGGTAAGGACCTTCCGCTTCCCTTTAATCTATTATATAATATATTTCAAAAGGAATTTCTAATACTTAAAAAGATTCTTTGGGATTTAATAAATAAAGGTTTTATCCGGGTTAGTAATTCAGCTACTAAAGCCCTTATCCTTTTCATACGGAAATTAGGTAGAAGTCTTCGCTTCTATTATAACTACTAAACCTTTAACGTAATTATTTAAATAAATCAATACCCCCTACTATTAATCCGAAAAACGTTCCAAATATTTAAAGGGATAAAGTAATTCTCTAAAGTAGATATAGTATAAGCCTTTTATAAAATTCGAATAATAAAAGGGGAAGAGTATAAAATAGTATTCTAAATTCGTTACAACCTATTCGAATAGTTAATAGTCCCTTTCGGACTATATAACGCCCTAGCCGCCTTCTAATAATATATTAGTTAAATATTATAAGAATTCTTTAACAATTTCTATTTAATATATATAAATAACGTTTTTATTTTTACTAATAGGTTTCGAAAAGATTATATATAGAAGGTCCGTTTGGTATTCGAATATCTCTAGGACGCTAAACTATATTTGGACCCTAATAAATACAAATTCGCTATTAAAAAGGTTAAATATTTAAGGTTTATTATTTATATTAGTATAAATATTTAAATAGACCCCGAAAAAGTTAGAGCTATCTTAAAATAAAATACTTTAATATCCTAAAAAGAAGTCTAGAACTTTTTAAGATTCGTAAATTATTATTAGATATTTATATCCGAATTTATTATAGTAATTATTCTATTTACAACATTAACCGGTAAGGGGGTCCTATTCGAATAGTCGATAATATATAAAAAGGTATTTTAATTACTTAAAACCTTATTTATTTAAATACCGATATTAATAGAATAGGACCTTAAACGTTTAATATTTTTAAAAGCCGATTATAGTAGGTTTACCTTTAGGGGGTACCTAATTTAAGAAATAAATAATTAATAGCGTATTATAATTTTCTATTTAAAGAAATTAAAACTAGTAGAATATAATTACCTAATTTATAATAAAGAGATATTAACAATTATTAATTACCTATAAGAGTAGTAAATAGAATTATATAATTACAATAATTTTATTATCCTAATTAATTACTATAATCTAAAATATTTTATAATTTATTTATATTTATTTAAATAGTAAGTTTATTAAACCGAATATTTTTCTAAATTTTCCTTTAAATTTCAATACCGATTGGGTAGGGAGGTAGTAGTACTAGACGTATTATTCCGAAGGGAATAGAACCGGCCTACCGAGGGTAATAGAGAGGTTTGAAATTTCTAGTTTATTCCCGAATCCGCCCTGCGTAATTATATCCGTATTATAGCGATAGGCTTAAAGGGCTTTCGAACAGCCCGGAGGAGGGGTATAAAAATTTTCGAAAATCCGGATTTATAATAATTCTAAAACTCTATAGTAAGGAAGGATACTATATATTAATAAGTCTTCGAAGTAATAAGAAACAACATAAGAGATTTACCCTTTTCTTTTAAATTTAAAGAATAAATAATTAATTATTTTATTAACAACTTTAAGCGCTTAAAATATTAAGGGAGATTATAAATCCCTAGATACTCAGTAACTATTAAAGTAGAAGTAGTAAAATTATTTAATACTAACCGAGAATTCAATATATTCCGTACTTATATTATTCAAATTATATATAATTTTTAGGCATTTAAGTACCTTAGTAGAGAAGGTACTATTGTAGCCCTAACCCGCTACTTCTACTAACTATTATTCGGGATCTATATAAGGTAGTTTTTATATAACTATTATATATACGGTTCTATTAAATATTAGAGAGTTTAGTAGAAAGGGCTATTCTAATCAATACTAGTACTGGACTAATTCTTTCGAGAAATTTAAATAGATTTTATTACGGACCTCCCAATAGCGGGGGGGAATACTTATCTATTAATTATTAAGGACCGCTTTATTGAAATATAATATTTAAATTAATATTATTAATAAACATTAAAGCTTACGTTGAAAGATTTATAAATTGCTTTATAAAGTATTATAGGTAGCTATAATTTATAGTTAGCGACCGGGGCTCTAATTAAATTAGGCGGTTTTAAAGTAAATTCTACGAATTATTTAGGATTAAATAGCTCTTTAATATTATTTATTATCCTTAGACCGATAGCGGTCCGGAATATATAAATTAAGAAATATAAGCCTTTTAAAAAGCGTATATTAATTAGGTTTAAAACGATTAATATAAGTAATACCTATTAGTATAGCTTACTATTAATAATTGTATTAATATTTCAATTAATATATTTCCTTTCTTTATAATTTATAATTTCGATTCGGAATTAATAGTCCTAATAATCCCCAAGATAGTTAGAAATTCTTATATACCTATAGACGTCCGGGTTCGGTAGTTGGTTAAAAAACTATTATAAATTATAGATTTATATTAAATTATAATAATTGTAGCGGCTTAAAAATAGGAGAGGTTTATTAATTGTAATTATTAGTTAATAGAGAGGTTCCGGGTTAGTAATAAGGTATAATTTAATTTTAAGAATTATATATTATTGAGATTTAAAAAGAAATTAGATTAATTATACGTTAAATATATAGTTTCGAAAGTACTTTCCCCTTTAATTATAGAACTCTCCGGCCTTCTAAATAATATTTATAACGTTTTCTACATTAACCTCCTTTAACGGGTTATTAAAAACCCTTTACCCGGTTAGATATTAGCCGACGAATAGCCGCCGCCGGTAATAATAGAAGGAAAGAAGGAGTATTATATAGAAAAGATTTTATACGTTAAAAAACCTTTAATCGAACGGATAACTTTTATAAAGTAGAAGGGATATTACTAACCTTCGTAGTACTTATTTAAGGATTTTTAGAATACCGAAGCGTTTAAACTCTTCGAAAAGGAATATAGGGATGTTCGAATTAATAACGGGCTATTAAATAAGTTTACGAAGAGGGGAATATTAGTAAAATAAGAAAAGTAAGTAAAATTAATGCCCGAAGGTAAAAAATGTAACCGCCTACCTAAGGCGCTACTTATATTAGCCTATTATATTTAAGAATTTTTAATACCTAACGCTACCCTAGTATTTAATTGGACTTTAATATTTAGAAACGATAATATTAAGGCTATACTATTATAGGGAACCTATAATTTCCTCTTCTTCCTCGGAGGAGAGGGCGCCTCTTCTACCGGGTTTAAAAACTAAATTACTTTCTTTAGCCGCTTCTTTTCCTCCGGAATATCCCTTTCTTATTATATTATCCCTACTAAACCCTCCTCTAATTCCCGAATATCTATTACCCCTTTCCCTAACTCCTCTTCCTCTTCCTCCCCCAATAATACCCTATCCCCCTCTATTAACCTACGCTACCCCTCTAGCTCCCTAATATAAGCCTCTAATTCTTCGACCGATTCGCTAAAAATAGTAGCTACCGCCCCGGCTATTACTCTTTCCTAAAAGGATTAAACTATTCTAAATATCCAGGCATTAATCCTAGTAATAATAATATTTAAGTAAGTAGCGGCCGTAACGGCGGCGTATTTAATATTTTAAATAGATTTTATAGTAGCGTTTACTAAAGCAATTAATTTACGGCTAGTTAAAGATAATTCGGCGAACAATAACGATTGCGAAGTCGTTAGACTACCCTAATCTATACGAAGGGCCTTAAGACCCCTTTTTAGAGTTTCCAATTTTTTGAATATTATAATTAAGATTAGGGCCGAAGACGAAGAGACGTTTAGAATTATAATTAGAAATATTATAATAGTAAAAAGGGGCGTTGATAATACTTTACCGACGGGGTAATTGAATATAAGGTAAGTAATATTTTTAAAATTCGAATTAGTAATAAGAATAGAATAAAGAGATTTGAAATATATTTATAGGGTAATATAGCTTTCGGCTATTAATTATTCGAAATTTTAAATAGAAATTACTATATTCCGGAAGGATTAGTAAAATAAAGTTTTATTATTTAGGTACCCTTCCTTTAATTAAGAGGAGTAGCGTTTTTAAATAATAGTAGGCTACCGCCGGTAGGTAATAGAATTCTTCGAATACATATAAAATACATAGCAATTTTTACCTTCGTCGGGTACGTAAATATTATAATCCTCTAACGTTATATACCGGGAATATTAAATAATTATAGTACCTTCAATAAAGGTTTTAGTAAATTTACGGTAATTACTACTATTACTACCGGGGGTTTAGGGTATTAGGGAAATTAGCGTAGTAGGAGCTAGGGTAGGAGTAATAGTAGTAGCCGGCGTAGAAGTAAGTATAAGTATAGTAATAGGCGCGGGTACGGGTATAGGTACGGGTATAAGCGTAAGTACGGGCGTAGGAATATTTATAGCCGGGCGGTAATAAATTAGAGTAGTAGGCCGGAGCCTAAAAGGATTTTGGTTGGAATTAATATTATAATAGAGAATTAGTAATAGGTATTTAAAGGCATTTTAAAATTAGATTGAGGGTATACGTATAATATAATTACAATTATTCGTTGAAGGAGTAAGAAAGAGAGTAAAAATTATAGAGGGGTAAGATAGGGGTAATATAAATATTAATATAGTATATAATTGTAGTTAGAGGGAGAAGGGGGAGGTTAATGTTATAGGATTAGTGCCCGTCGAAGTATTTAGCCCTAATTAGTTAAATTTGAATACTAAGACGGTAGTCGGTATTAAGATTTCCCTAATTGACCCGGGCTACGGTACTACGGCCCTAAGGTACGGGCTCTCTTAAGCCTTCCTCGGCTGCCTTAAGCTATAAGGTAGCTACTAGAGCCTATAGCTATAAAAAGCTCTAGCGTTCGAGCGACCCGGAGGGTAGCGTTTTACCCCTTTTCTTTCTTTGTAGAACCTTAATATATATATATAAGGCCAGTACCTGCGTATCGCTCTGCTATCCCCTTACAGCCGTAACGTATATAGAAAATAGTAAGGTCTTTATTATTGGGAAATATCCGAATATAATAGAAGGCTTAACGAATATCGATCTTAATAAAAATCTTAGCTTTAGCGAAACGAATAATAATTTCATTAATAAAGGGCAACGGATATCAATCCTTTTATAATAGAGCGTTGAATTTACAATAATCTATATAGAATCTCAACCCTTTATTAATTTTGAATATAAAAAGGACCAATACAGCCTACGGAGCGGTATTAAGCTCAATAAATCCGTTATTTAAATTTTCGGCGATATAATCTCGGTAGGCTTCTAATTCCTTAAGGGATATTTTATAGAGAGGATTATAATAAAGATCTTCGGGTCGTACTCCTTCATTTAGAGGGATATAATAATTAACGTCGGAATGTAATTCGGGAAGTACGTCCGATTTAACTTTATTAAAAACTTCGAAGAAATTATAGTATTAATTTAAAACTTCCTTAAAAATTTTCTCAGGAATTCCACTTCGTTTATTTCTAAGGGAATCGCTTAGGTATTATATTTATTTTCGATAAAACGTTCTAATTCGTATAAATTAATAATATTAAAGTAAATTACTTTTACTATTTTATAGAAAGGTTTAATATTAATAAATGTAAAGTCGATAAATTTCTTTCTAGTCTATCCCTAATTGTATTTCAATTAATATCGGCCGTATATATTATATAGAAAGTAGGAATTTTAAATTGGTACTAACTTCGCCTTTCGGAGAGGAGTAAATAGAAATTCTTCGGGTTTAAGAAGGGAATTATCGTCCTTTTTGAATAATTAGTAGTCTATATAATTAAAGTAATATTTAGTTGTATCGGGGGATTAGGATCGATTAGGCCGCTTCTAAATAATAGTAAGAAATTATTAAGAAGGAATCGAGCTAGTATCTTCCAATTATAAATAACGGTTCTTCTCTAATTTATCGATTTTACTACGTATTGCTTTAGAGTTTTTCCGACTGTTTTGTTATCTTTTATTTTCTTTTCCTAATAAAGCTTTTCGGGCTTTAATGTTTTTTTAAAAGTCGGAATATTTTATTAAAGAAAAGTCTTTAATTAATTCGAAATTTTAAGATTAGTCTAATTTCTAATTGGAAGGAAATAGTAGTTATAAACGAATATAATCGATAAGGATATCGTTTTCTATTAACTATATATTTCTGATAATTATATTGTGTTTTAAATTAGGGAAGATAATAATTTATTAATTTTTTATTTTATAATTTTAAATATCAATATATCCTTTTAAAGCGATATTAATAGAGTTGGGTTGTACCTTCTTATAAGGTATAATATATTTAGGGTCGAAATTGTTATAAATAGGTAATTCCAATAATATTTGTAGTTTACGGGCGAAAGATAGATTTATAATAATATTAGTATTGGTTTTAGTATTAATAAGAATATTAAAAGTAGTAATAGTAATTCTATTAAGTACTACGCTATAAATTACGAGAAAGGAAGACTTTCCTCTTAAATAATTCATAGAAATCGAAATCTAAATATTAAATATTAAAGATATTTATTAAAATCGATACCTTTCCCTAAAAAGAGATTTACCCTAAAGTATTTAATTTCCTTTAATGGATTCCGAAGTAATATTCTTATTATTGAAAGGGGTAGAATCTTCGTTAAACGAAGTATCGAATAATTCTTTAATATTAGAAGAATCCTTCCCTTAAATAGTATTGGTAATAGAGTTTAAATAAATATCGAAATATTTAATAAATTTCTCTTTATAAAGGTATTCGCTATTTATATATCCTTTCTTATAGTAATTAAAGTAATAGCCCTCGTAAATAAATTCCTTTATTTCTTCCGGAGTAAAGCGTTTAAACGTAAGAAGTTTTATTACAACCTTAAAGGTAGTAGTAAAAATATTTTTAAAATTTTTATTATAATAATAATTTTACTTTCTGTTATATTAGCGGTTCTTTTAAATATTTATTTAATTACCTTTATTAAATAAATTGATAAGGAGAATATAATTATTAAATAGTTTAGGAAGGTTTAAGTAAATAAATTTTACTATTTAATAGAGCTCTTTAATAATTTTATAATAAAAATTATTTTTCTATTAATTATAGGGATAATAGTATTAACCGGCTAAATATTAGAAAGTATTTTTGAAAATTTAGAAATATTTACTGTACTTTATTTCTAAATTATTATATTTTACAAAAATTTTCTCGTAGGCGCTATAATTGTAGTACTTTTTTTATAAATATTTTAATAAATTATCGAATATAGTTAAATAATTAAAGTAGTTTATATTAAGGTATAAGAGAAATATTCAAGCCGCTTTACTTATTAAGCGGTTAGTAATATAACTAAATTTCTAATAATTATTATCGAAGTAATTAATATTAATTTCGAATTTAGTTTTAATTTAGTAATACTATATATTAAAAATTACTTTATCTTTCTTATTATTATTATAGAATTTACCCGTATTTTCCTCTTTAATGGAATATTTATTATTAGCGGATCGAATAGTAGAACCGACTGTAATAATAGGTATATTAAAATAGGAGTGGTAATTACGAAAGGAGTTAGGAGGATTATTATTCTTTAATCCTCTAGAGGCCGTAGATTTATTAAAATCTCTATTAAAGTCGTCCGGATTTCTATTTCCCGTAACTTTATTAGCAGCATTTAAAGCCATTTTTAAAGAAGTTAATAAATATTTATTTTCCTTTTTAAAATGTTAATTCTCGGTTAAAGCTTATTGAAAGCCGGCATTGGATATAGGGAAGTTAGTACCGGGATTAGAAAGGTCGGAGTTTCCGTTAATAACTTTCTTAATTAAATTAATAGCGATAGAACTGAAGTGGTCGGCTTAATTTTCTATTATTTAGAGGTCTTTATTAATATTTTTAAATATATTAATGAAATTATTACTTTATTTAATAATAGTTATAAGAGTAGCGGTACAGACACACATCTCTAAGTATACAACTTCTAGAGAAGATTTTACTAAAGTAATAAATTAGTTATATATTGTAAACCGTTAAAAAATTTGGTTTTAGTATTAACTTTACCTTTTAATATTATAGGAGTAAAAGGTATAAACGTATTTTCGTTACAATATATATAATCGAATAGGCTATAAAAACGCTCCTTCAAATTATAAATCGGCATTTCTTTATTAAGGGAATAATAAGCGCGTCGAACTATCGGCCGGATATAATTATAATAGTATTTATAAAACTTTTTAGGAGTAAAATTAAATAAGTTGAATTCTTCCGGATTATTATTATTATTATTATTAAGGCTAATAGTATAGGAGGTAGTACCCTAAAAGTTGGGTCTAACAAAATTGTTAAAGTCGAATAATTTGCGTCTAACCTTAAAGGGGGAGAGCTTACCCGCTTTAGAAGCGTATTTCTTTAAAAGGTTAGGGTCGAAATAGATATAGTACTACTACGCGGCTTTCGTATTATCGTAAGCTATTGTAGCGTTCAATAATTAGTAACCTAATCGTTAATCGGTTCAATCTCCTCTTCGGAATTCCTTAAGGGATCGGGAAATTATAATACGCTTCGCGTCAGAATCTTTAACTTACCCTAATCGTTAATTCTAATTACTATATCGCTACGTTATAGCCTTTCTTATAGTAAAATATTTAATACCGTCCCCGGTAGAGAAATAAATCGTAAATAGTATAAAGGTATATAATTTGCGAGTCAAGGCTGTAGCGGTATTGACGTTTAATATAGAATTTACAACTAAAGAGTAAAAATAAAAGGTAAGAGTTGTATAGGCAGCTGGGCTGGAAAATATACTTCCAAATTCCAGCGCCCGGACCACTCTCCTTATCTAATCTACAACCAATCAAATCGCTTGCACCCGAGCGACTGGGCAGTGGGTATAGGTTAGCGGGACTGGGCCGTGACAGATTTCAATTCTTTTAATGAACCGAAGTTCTCTATTAGTTGGCTAGTTGGATTTAAGCGTTGTTATAGTATTAAGTAATATAACTAATCCGGGGAATTAGGGTTTACCGACGTTAACGGTTCTATTGATGAAATTGAATGTATTAAATAAATTATTAAGTAGTATCCTTCTAATAATATTTACAATGCGGATGAGACTAGCCTCTTCTGGTTATTTACTTTTAATTTTATTTTTGTTACCTAAGTATAGTTAGGTAGTAAGAAGAAGAAGAATTGTTTTACGGTTATATTAATTACTAATGTATTAGGTAATTATAAGTTTAACTTCTAGATTATTGGCTATTTTAAGAACCCTTGTGCCTTCGGTAAAGATAGTAGATATATTGTTGGACTCCCTTTTACGTAGCGGTTTAATAAAAAGGTATGGATAATAGTAGTTATTTGGAATATCTATTTTGGTTCGATTGTTAGATGGAGGGTAGGAAAGTATTCTTTTTGATAGATAGATTTAGTGTTTATATTTCTATATTTAAGTAGCTTTAAGAAAGTATTAGAGATTACGCTTTACGTAATATTACTATTGTTATTCTACCTATTAATACTACCTCTTTATATTAATTTATAGATTAAAGGATTATTAATAATATAAAAGTCTACTATAGGAAGCTCTAGCTTTAATATATGGTTACCTTGATATTAGCGGGCTGTAATCCCTTTAAGAATACTACTATTTTATAAGCAATTCACTAGGTTATTAATATTTGGCGGAATAAGGTTATTGCTATTATAATTGATAATTGTTGGAGAAAATCTATTTTATTTAGTGCTGTTTAAGGTTCTAATAAGAAGCTAACTGGACTAGTTAACCTAGTAATTATTAACGAGGATTATTATAGTGTTGAGATTGCTACTATTATGCTAGTATAATAGAATTTGGAAGCTTCTTCTATTGATATGGATTTTAATGAAATAATAAAGTTGGGAGAGAGTTTGGTGCGTATTAGGATTATTAAAACTATAATGAATATTAATAATTTTATTAACCTTCCAAATAAGGCTGTTATTGATAACCTAGATAATCTTATCGCCTATATAGTTAAAACCTTCTTACTAGTAATAGGAGAGGATGACGATAACTAATTAGAATAGTAAGAATTAATTATTATATTGTTGGCGGCCGTGCTTAAAGCTATTGTAATAATTATTTAGTACAAGGAGTAGTTAATAATGGTTAATTTAGTAGATATGGTTTTATTTCAACGGGTATAAAAGAGATTGGTTGACTAGTTGTTACTTGAAAAATCCAACGTACTTTAAACTATATTAGATTTATATTTTAAGAAATAGTAAACTATATAAATCTGTATGGGCAACGTTTATTAGATCAAATACACCATTTTCGGCAGTTTCTGACTTAAAATAATGTAAAAATAACGATTCTAGCTCAAAATTACGATTTTACACCAAAATTACGATTTTACACCAAAATCACGATTTTACACCAAAGTCACGATTTTACACCAAAATCTTGATGTAACGATAATCTGGGAATAACGATCAGATCCAGGGGGTAACCATATATCGTTAATTGCAGACTTGACTGTATAGTATACGTAGGTACATAGGTACTTACGTACCGTGACCTCTCTCTCCTTTGCGGTCCAACCGACTTTTCCAGATTTCGGGCAAGTTGCCCCGACGGCAATCGACCTCGAGTCGCGCAACGACACCTATGAATATATCTCCAAACCCATCCGCCCGGCAAAGTGAGATGATCACCTATGCTTTTGAAGATGAAACAGCCTTGTTACCTACCTAATCCTCACCGAACCCGGACCCGGAAACTTCCATCCGATAACCCAAGCTCGCCGGCCTGTGCTGGTCTTCCATGCACATCTTGGCTTCCGTCGTTGGTTGTCTTCAGCGGATCGCGGGGCGTCTTGCTGCCAATGATGAGCTGCGTTTCACTGCTGACCACTTGAGACTGCTGGGTGATGGCCTGTGCCAGCCCGTCGGGCGGCTCCCGACTCGTGCTTGACCGGGTGTTCACGCCTTTGGAGCCTCAGGCTGGCAGTGTTGTGCAGCTGGATGGTGGCCCGTGCACTGGTTGGGCAGCTGCCGACTGCACGTGCCCCGGCAACTGGGGCGCTGGTGCCAGGGAATTTTCGGAGTCGGAATTGCTACACTATACTGACTGAGAGACTACGTGAAGCTCCTACAAGCAGTGCTCGCTGCGAAATCATCTAGAACCGTCAATTGGACGACATCGACCCCTCCAACCATGATCTCCCGATCGGCTCTCACGAGGGGAAGCCAGCTGGCCCTTCGCCGCCCTGCCGCTGCGAAGGCGGCCCAGCGCGGCTTTGCTGCTGCTGCTTCTCCCGCGGCGTCATACGAACCCACCACCATCGCCAGCGTCAAGGTTGCCTCGCGCGACGACTCCGGCCCGACCACCCGCCTCGCCGTCGTCGCGAAGGCCGGTACCCGTTACGAGCCCCTTCCCGGTCTGACCGTCGGTCTGGAGGAGTTTGCGTTCAAGGCAGGTTCCCGGTCCACCGCATCATCCGGACCATGAGAGAAGACGCCCGTGAGCTAATAATTGGCACCTTGGGGAGGTACACAGAACACCAACAAGAGAACCGCCCTCCGTATCGTCCGCGAGTCCGAGCTCCTCGGCGGCCAATTGCAGGCCTACCACACCCGTGAGGCCGTTGTCCTCCAGGCCTCCTTCCTCCGCGAGGACCTCCCCTACTTCACCGAGCTCCTTGCCGAGGTCATCTCTGAGACCAAGTACACCAGTGCGTGATAATACCTTCCCTCCCACGAAAACCAAAGATGGCTGTGTTGACAGTTGTTGCCTTTGCCGCCCCATAGCCCACGAGTTCCACGAGCTCGTCGAGAACTGCATCCACGAGAAGCAGGCCAAGCTCGACTCTGCCGCCATCGCCCTCGATGCCGCCCACAACGTCGCTTTCCACAGCGGCCTCGGCTCTCCCCTCTACCCTACCGTCGACACCCCTACCTCGTCCTACCTCAACGAGAACTCGGTCGCTGCCTTCGCCAACCTCGCCTACAACAAGGCCAACATCGCCGTTGTCGCCGATGGCGCCAGCCAGGCCGGTCTCGAGAAGTGGGTTGAGCCCTTCTTCAAGGGTGTTCCCGCCACCAGCTCCGGCAACCTGAACACTGCCGCCTCCAAGTACTTTGGTGGTGAGCAGCGCGTTGCCAAGAACGGCAAGAACGCCATCGTCATTGCCTTCCCCGGTGCTTCCCTTGGCGTCCCCCACCCCGAGACTTCCGTCCTCGTCGGTCTCCTCGGCGGTGTCTCCAACATCAAGTGGTCCCCCGGTTTCAGCCTTCTCGCCAAGGCCACCGCCGCCAACCCCGGTGCCGAGGCCTTTGCTCACAACTACGCCTACTCTGATGCTGGTCTCCTCGCCATCCAGATCTCCGGCAAGGGTGCTGCCGTCGGCAAGGTCGCCGTTGAGGCTGTCAAGGGTCTCAAGGCCATCGCTGCTGGTGGTGTCTCCAAGGAGGACCTCACCAAGGCTATCGCCAAGGCCAAGTTCAACCTCCTCTCCGCCAGCGAGGTTTCCGGCACTGGTCTCGTCCACGCCGGTGCCAACCTTCTTGCCGGTGGCAAGCCCATCCAGGTTGCCGAGACCCTCAAGGCTCTTGAGGGCGTTACCGCTGAGAAGCTCCAGGCTGTACGTGTGAATCTGCTAGAATTTCAGAACAAAGACATGCTAACAAATGTTCAACAGGCTGCCAAGAAGCTCCTTGAGGGCAAGGCCTCCGTTTCTGCCGTCGGTGACCTCCACGTCCTTCCCTACGCTGAGGATCTCGGTCTCAAGGTATAGACGTAGACTAGACTTTGGAGGCGCAGAGCGGGTTGTGCAATTCGTAGTTAATTGAAAGAGGAAATACCTAAACGCGAAACGAACCGATTGAAACTGGACAGGCGTGGATCTCTTTTTTTCGCAAAGACGCCAGGGTTGGGAGACAAAAACCAAAAGCGTGTACCAACAGCAAAACCAGGCCGGGATGAAGTGTGTTGTAGACTTTCGTTGTAAAGCGGGAGAGATGAAGGACGACGAACGGCTGGGGACCGACGACTTTTTGTGCATATAAAAACCTCTAGACTTTTGTCATTCCTCGCCACTATTTCTCTAGCAGAGCTCCTAAAAACAAAGCAGCAGGCATCATTTCTTTTGTTGACATTGGATAACTGTTATCAATGAGAGCGACTTGGTTTAGCAGTTTCGGCTCAAGGGATGAGATGAGACATAGTGCATAGTGAGTTTTGTTGTCAGATCAGTAGCTTGGAAGGTCAGGCTCAAGCTCATATCAAAATTCATCACCTGAAAATGCGACATCACACCTTAATGGAAAACATCACTGGCCCCTTCCAAGATATCAGGGGTCGATGTTTACTTTTGACCCTGTTAGGTAAGCTGCCGAGCTTGCCCTGGCGGCGGCGGCGCCCGTAGCTCCTGTTTCGTCATGGCATGGAAGGAAGCTTGGGGACCTTCCTTTTAGGCCTGCCCTTGGGGACGAGTTGGGGAATTCAAACTTGGGGTCACTGCACAAGAAAAGAAAAAAAAGGAGGGGTATCACGTGACACGGAGCTTCGGGCAGCGGAGCTTCTCGGGTCTGGTGTGCCAGGGTGGGACCAGTTTTGTTCGAGTTGAGTGAATCGCGCGCAAGCAAGTACCGCAGCAGCAGACAGCAACAACCCAAGTCTTCTTTGTTTAACCGTCACCCAAAACAAATACCGCTCAACATGGTGTTCGCTTGGAAGGCCGCTGGCATTACGTGAGTATATTGTCTTTCCCGTCTTCATTGATTCTTCTTTCTGGGAGGGGGAGAGGCAGGGTAAATGTGGAAGTGTTTTGGTTGGGAAGTGTGAGAGAAAGAAGAGCAGAATTGCCTCGAGAAAGAGAGAGATGGAGGGAGGAATATGGGACCGACGAGCTTGCCTATCCGCGAATGAGTCCAACAAGAGAAACAACGATTACTGCGCCGAAATATGGGGTTGCAATCGCCCCGCGACTTGAGAAACGATGGACGACAAACTACGGGCGACCTACGAAACCCACGGGAGGCGGAATCGGATTGAAATAGACTGGGAGAGTAGAGGACCACGGAGAACCCCTAGGTGATGGATGACAGCAGGGCCCAGGGAAACGTTGAAGGAGAGCAAGGAAAGAGAAAATACACGAAACAAGGTCGAGAAAAGCGCGGAATGTCTTGATAACATGGAGAGACGGGCACGAATGCGAAAACCACCGGAGAAAGCGAGTAAGCGATGCGTAAGGACGACTTCGATACGACAAAGCAAGCCAGCATTCACCCAGAGCTACGACAGACTCACGAAATACAATCACCAGATAGCGCACGGAATCGAAACACACAAGGATCAGAAGCAGGGCAAGAGGTGGACTTGACAGAAGGGAACCAGACGGATGAGTTATGAATTGCAAGAGAAGACATAGACAGTTCAAGACAAAGGAAGGCTAACGCGGTTCACGAAAATCACAGTTACAACCGCTACCTTGCGGTCGCCTCTCGTGCGCTCCGTCGCTCCCTCAAGGAGGATAAGAGAATCATTGCTGAGCGTCGTGGCGAGGCTGCCGAGGTCAAGTTCGCTAAGTGGTCGGTAAGTAACATCGTTTTGTTTTTGAAGCTGTCAGGGAACGATTAGACAATAAAGGGGGGAAATGCCACGACTGGGGAGGTGGCCTGGACACCGGCGCTGGACGTAAACACGAAAACAGAAGCTGATCACATTCCTTCTCTCACACTACAGAACGGCAAGCCTGGCGAGACCATCAACCTCAGCTCCGCCAACGCTGCCGCCGCCGCCGAGAACGCCACCTCCGTTCCCTCTTCCTAAGCGGATCGACACACACAACATATCGTGACGATGTGCGAGGATGGTGGTGTAGTGGTGGACCGGGAGGATAAGAAATAGGGTCACTATCGCGAATCGCTCCCGCATGGCTCACATCCTCACCTCCTGTTGAGTGTCATTAAGCCCGAAGACGTCTGACCTGTATCATCATTCATATTGGGGGAGCGAGGAGGAAGAAACTCAATAGACGGTTTATTGGCATTTATGTTTGGAGTGATTGTGACTGCTGGAAAGGGAACTAGGGTGACATGTATGACTGTGATCACTGAAATGGCTATGGTAACTGGTGAGCGGCTAGAATGGGTGTGCGGCTCATTGACAGAAGTAGTCGTAGAAGAGATGCAGTGTCTTGTTGCACCAGGTATTCCTCCCCCTGAAGCACAGCGTCTCATTGCCTCTTCAGGCTTCAATGCAGGATATGCAAGATACGGTAGGCGCTCATTCAAAGAGCCAGTCGAGTGAAGATTGTGTTCTTGGGAATAGTAAATGTGATCAATACAGAATCAATTACTCAATATGTGAGCAGCCTTGTCCAGCCATTGTCAAGCGGAAAGTGAGGAGTCGTAGGGTAGCAACATTCGGGCTCACGGACGCTATCTGGAAGTCCAGCCAGGCACAGGCTTCCCCTAACAGAACCACCACCCGAACGACATCCTCCTCCACTCAACCACCAACAAATGTTCATCTTAAGTGCATTGAGTGACCACCTTTTCCTACGGGAGGAAAAGAAAAGACCATGATCCCAGACGACCACAACGCTGCAGTTCAAAGAGGTTCGTCTTTCGTCACGATTCCCGGGCAAGAATTCGAATAATCCAAACAACAAGCGCACCACCAAATACCACACCACCTTGGACAACCCAACCCCGCTAGAAAATCTGATTGTAAATGACATCTCACTGACCTTTGTACCACCACCACCACCATCACCATATCAGAACTGCTCACTCTATCAATTGCAAACAACGACCGCAACTTTCTATTCGAGGAGCGTCAAGCTCCCAGCATGTCCAATCCGGGGATCATCGCCACCAACATCACCAAAAAGTTTCTCTCGGCTTGTAAAAGTAAGTCTCATCTCTCTAGCTCCTGCCTCCACAGACTGAGATCTCATGATGATGATGATGATGATGATGATGATGATGATGATGCTAACCACTCGCTTCCCACTCACACAGCCTTGGAAACCGGTGAGATCGTGAAGGATGGCTATTTCACTCTGTTCGAGGCCGTCGGGGCTCTCGAGGCATGTCTCCTTTTGTATCCCTCACAGCTGCATGCACAGGGTACACTATGACTAACACCCCGTCCAGATCGGTGATCCCAAGATGGACAGCGGCTGCTTAGCGCCCGGCGAAACTCTCGAAGAAACCTACGATGTGAACCGACCGCTATCGGCCCCGGAGGTCCTAGGTATCATTGATCAGCTCCTTTGTCTCGAAATGGCATGGCATTTGGGATATCCCCTCGCGCAGACCATCCTCACCAGCGTCTATATCGAAGCTTTGGTAGAACCAGCGCCGGCTACGTTGCAGGAGGCAGATTTTGTGAGGAATCGCAAGACGCCGAGGGATCCTATGACGACCGTTTTGAGGGCGTATTGTCTGGGACTGGTGAGGACTTGTGCGGATGTCTTGGAGACGATCAGAGATGAGCTTTATTACGAGGTGAGTTTGGCTGGATGACATGTTGTGAGCGAGGGCTGACGTACACAACAGGAAGAGGATTTCGTTACCAACACCTACCGCCGCAACCTCCTGGATCATATTGACCGGTATGAGATCAGGGACGAGATTTTATCAGCCAAACACACGCTCCATGAGCTTAGGGCAGAGATCGGGACCGACCTGACACAGGCCCTTTCGTTCCGTCTTGAGCTAAGGTCCGCCTTCCTTCGGGCTCTCGAACTCATAGAGGATCGCGGTAGCCCCGACTCTCTCCAGATACCCTGGTATCAGATGCACAGCGTATGGGAAGCCATCCCCAAACTCCCGGGCCTGGCAAAGGAGGTCCCCGAAGCCTTCAGCACCAAGCTTCAGCGGAAATTGGCCAGTAGCATGCCTCCTCGGCCGATCGTAACGCTCAGCTTTGACGAAGCGGCGAAGCACTTCAAGAAGCTATGCAGCGACGCCATCGACGCAATCAAGATCCTGGACTATCATGACTCTCAGAGTCTTCTGAACTTTGTCTTCCACTTCCAGGCCCAGAAACCTCAACCGCTGGTCTACATCCGCTGTCTCCTCCAGAACCTCTTGTTCAAAGACATGGTCCTTCTCGACCGGCTCAGCATCCGCCAAGTCATGGACGACGACCTCTCCATCGCCGTCATGCCCGCGCACGAGCTCCTCGACCCCAACAACGACCTCGTCGAAGCCCCCCACTCGGCCCGCTTCGCCATCGCCCACCAGATGGAACTCTTCCGCAAGCGCGCCGCCCAAGCCTACATCGACATTTTCCGCGTGCTGTGCCAAAACCGGTGTCGCGTACGGCGCATGCTCTGCCACTTGATTCAGGACTGGGAACAGGTCCAGCTCGACGCCGAAGACATCGACCAGCTCTTGCAGATCCAAATCGACGAGAAGCCACTGGCCTACCAGTCGCAGACCACGCTCACCACGGGTTCCGAACCGGGTTACTCTCTGCCTTTATCTTCATGGGCATACCTCTACAAGCTTCGCTTGATGGAGTGGATCGTCCAGTTGGGCTTTGAGCTTGAGGTCTACGCTCCTGACGAGTTGGCAGGCATGTACTGGTATCTTTCCCACCTGGCCAAAACCAGGGCTCAGCATGTGGAGCGCATCCAAGCGTTTACCAACCACCGGTTCAGCGAACTGCGTTCCTCTTCTTCATCTTCGTCTTCTATCCCCCCCTCTCCTTCTTCTGCTTCTTCTTCTACTAACCCTGGTCCTCCCCCTTCCTCTTCCTACACCAAACCCATCCCCGCCACCCCTTGGATCCCACCCACACAACCATACCATCCCCCTCGCGGCTGGCCCGTTGCCATTTCCTCCCTTTCTGGCCCTTCTGCCTCTTCCGCACCCGGTACCTCCGGAACAACAACAACAACAACAACAACCTACCACTACTCCACAACCCCCGAAGCCTCCTTCACCCGCTCCCTCACCTTTCTTCGGTCCACAATCCTCGACGCAGCGATAACGTGGGAACTCGCCGACACCGTCTCGGTAATTTACACTATCCTCTCCCGTTTGGGACTAATCACCCCGCCGCCTAGACCCTACGGCACAGATGAAAAGCGGTACGAAGTGCGGATGAAGCCGTTCAGGGCGGTGAGTTTGCCTGAGGTGCCTAGTTACGCGACTTGGAGGGGGCATGCGCTGGGGGTTGGGATTGGTGGTCATGGGAACGGACACGGGGATGGACATGGGAGTGGTGAAGAAGAAGAAGAAGGAAAAGAAAAAGAAGGAGCAGGAAAAGAAGAACAAGAAGAGGAAGAAAAGACAGTGCATCTTCTGAGATTTGCGCAACAAGCAGTAGGACAAGCCAAAAAGGCGTTTGAGGTTTTGGAAGGGTTAGGTGAAAGGGAGGCGTTTGCTGCTGGTGGTGGGGGGTTCTCTGTCTCTTTACCTTCCACAGCAACACCCACACCTCTCACATCCACATCCACATTCACATCCACACCACCCACAGCAACACCTGTACCCCCCACATCAACAGCAACAGTAACAGCAGGAGGTAACAATACCAAACAAGCACAAGAACCAGGAAAAGGAGGACACAAGCGATGGATGGAGAACGTACGTCGGTACAGACGCAGCGTGGAAAAAGCAGAGAGGATCTTGGAAGAAGGGATCAAGAAGGCGGTGGAGATGGATGCGGAGGGCAAGACGACGGAGGAAATCAAGCAGGTGATCAAAGTCAAAGTGCCGAGGAGTGAGGAGGTGTGGGAGCAGGGCGGACATTGGTGGTGGATCGTTCCTGAAGTGGAGGTTGTGGAAGCAACGTCAGGGGGTGAGTAGGTAATGATGTCGATATCAAAGTACTCTTCTCTATTATTCGACTTTAGGCAAAGGTACACAATCACAGCAGGAAATGGATGCAAGACTCAAAGATAATCAACCAAGTTTATTCAAAGAAGAACAAAAAAAGACAATACAACGAAGGTAGTCTACATCGTTCCTCATAATCCAAACTCCCTAGCTAACTTGTTCCCCGCTTGGACAACAATGCCCGCTTCCGTATTGTACAGGATGTATCAAACCATCATGCCTTCAATCCTCATCGCTGACCCTTTTCCGCTTTTCCCCTTCTTCTTCCTGGTCTTCTTCTTCTCCCAATTCATGTCCGAGTATCTAATACCTAGACGCTCTGTTGTTGTTGATCTGTTGTTGTTGTTGTTGTTGTTGTTGTTGTTGTTGTTGTTGTTGTTGTTGTTGTTGTTGTTGTTGTTGTTGTTGTTGTTGTTGTTGTTGTTGTTGTTGTTGTTGTTGTTGTTGTTGTTGTTGTTGTTGTGTTGTTATTGTTGTTCTGTCAATATGACGACTGTTGCCGAGCTTATATCACTGTACCTTACAGCCACTCCTCATCGTCGTCCAAGACCAGCCGGTCATTGTGGCCAATATCCTCGAGGAACGATTCGACATCAAACTGGTACAGCAAGAAGGGAGACAAGATGGCGTCCCTCGCCCACTAAGCGTAGTACCTCGTGAGGTGCGGCATGGCGGCCACAACAGCCCTCTAAGCAAGAGCCTTGCGAGTGACGCGGCCCCTTAGCTTGACCGTCTGCTCGTAGAGCACGTCCTTGAAAGCAAAGAGGAAGGCGGCCGTGAGGACGGACTGGGTGACCTTGGGGCCGATGCCTAGTTCATGTATTTTGATGTCAGTCTCAGCACCAAATTCCCCCATAAACACATCAAAGGAGAGAGAGAGAGAGGGGTGAAAGAAACATACCCTTGTACAACCCGGCATACCCCTCCTCCCTCACCACGCGGTTGATCGCCTCCATCATGCCCTCCCTCTTCTGCGCCCCGGTACCATCGCCCGCAGGCGCGACATGCATCTGGCTCTTGACCGTAATATACGGATACGTCACACTCGTCGCAAACAACTTCCCCGCGGCGCCCAAAAAGAAGGCCAGCGTGGCCGTCATCTTGCGTCGCTTCTCCACCGCGTTCTTCATCTGCTCAAACAGGGTATACTGCAAAATGGGATTGATCACCAGCACCAGCGCCGGCACGACGCCCGCAAACAACGCCTGGGGGCCTTCGTTCTTGAGCAGCGCAAGTAAGGTGCCGATGGTACTGGGCTTTTTGTTGTTGTTGTTGGCAGCCGGCGGTGCGCCTGGTAAGGTGGCGGAGTCCTTTTCGTCATCATCAGCAGCAGCAGCCGCCGCCGCTTTGCGCGTGGTCATGCGCGTGTTGACTACCCAGATGGGGTTCGTCAAGATGACGGTTGCGGACCCGGCGATGGCGCCGGCAATCATGGATTCCACCGTGGTTAGCTTCTTGGAGGCCCGGCCGGCTTTGACGGCGGCGGCCTCGAAGAAGGCGCGCGTCCATTCGTACCAGTAGTAGTAGACAAAGTTGGTGACGGAGATACCGAAGAGGGCTGACGAGAGGCCAGAGTAAAGACCGGAGATGCCCTCCCGCGCAACGATCTTTTGGACGGCGGCTAGGAAGGTGGTGTCGGTGGAGCGCTTGGATTCGACTTGGGCGCGGGTGGAGAGGGTGATTAGGGGGTAGCTGTTGTCATTGTTTGTGTAAGTGTATGTCGTTTAAAGAAAGAGAGACGAAGGGAGATAGATGGATGCTCACGTCAAGGCCATGGACAGGATGCCACCACCGGCGCCGGCGAGGGCGTGGGCGACGTTGTCATTTTGGGGGACGACGGGTTTGGACTGCGACATGTTGGATAATGGTGATGTTGTAGTTGTAATGTGATTTGTGGGATGCTGGCGGCGGGGTTGTCGCGGAAACAACAAATGGAGAGTGAGGGTGTCTGGGTAGTCAACAAGTCGGAGGGGAGAAAAAGAAAACAGAAAAAAGAGGCTATCGCCGTCTTCAGATTATTTTCGATTGTGAAGAGGAGTAAGAGCTTGGAAGAACCCGAAAACAAGCGAAGAAGAGGTAATGTCCTGATTAATGGCTATGGTAAGTACCTAGATACTTGGTGGTCGAGTCGTCTCAATGCCCGCCTCATGCTCGGTTCAAGTGATCAACCCTTTCCCTCCTTTGAATGGATGGATGGGACAACGAAGTCGCAGAGCAGCCGAGGTCCGATTGCTGTGTTTGGAGTGGGTGGTGGATGCACTAACAAGGTTACAATGGCCGGGGCATCCAGTCCACTGTGGTTGGGGTTTCCACGGGGTAAAGCTACCTAGTGTACACTGGGGAAGTGCCTGTCTCTTCTCTGCCAAGGACGGAGCACTTCAATCATGTGAAAGCCAAAGTGGAAGCTGTGGGATTCGGTACCTAATTGCCCGCCCGTGGGTGGTGTTGCATTTGGATTCCCATCAGGTTCCAATGGATCCGCCGGTCCCGTATTTCTCCAATGGTGCGGGCATTGTATCGTGACTTTTATCCCCTTCAACTCCTCGTGGTTTTCATACTGACCGCCTCATACAATCCAGACGACATGTAGTTCTACTTGACGAGTCGAAGCATGTGTTTCAACTGCCACCGAAATGACGGCCACTCAACACTCACTCAATTGGCATTGGACGATCCATATCAGAATGGCATGACAGCCGAACTCTTTTTTTTTTTTTTTTTTTTTTTTTTTTTTCAAGCATGACCCCTTTTATACACATTGCCTGCCTCCTCATTTCCAGCCATCTCAGTCCATGTCCAAGTTCTGTTTGATGCCCATTGATCCAATGTCTTTGGGGTAAATACATGTACAGTACTCAAACCAAAGTCAGCCCTTTGCACGTTTTCCGGGGCCCCGCATCGGCCTGTAGTGTACATAAGTCGGAGAGCGGCGAAGCTGGACAGCCACTGACTGGCTGCACGTCAAGATACGCCCCATTCAATGTCAGCTAGAGCAAACACAGCCATTGTTACCATTTCACAAAATATGGCCGTCATCGTCAATGTTGCTGTCAAGGTGTCGTCGGCCTCATATACAATGTAACATGCAACCAAGACGTACCGTACGGGCTATGTAAGTTACAGTCCAACTGAAGTATGTAACGCTAAGCTATAAATACATAACACAGCAAAAAGAAAGTGGCGCTCAGCCGTGGCCCAGTCACAGCCCACCAGTGGCTGGAAAGTGGGGAACAGTCAGCCAATTTTATCCCCTTTCTGTCCAGTTTAACCCCTTCTCCCCGTTGACCTCGACGATTGAGACTTGCCCATTTTGCCCAACCACTGCACTCTGCTGTCTATGCCAGTTGCGATTTACGTCCACTTACAGAATACTGTACAGTCTGGATATCTTCATCAGGACATCCAGCTAGTGACGGAGCATTGGATGAAGGCTCACTACACCTCAAGCCAAGCAAAGGGGCACAGCTTCACTTGTTCAGAGTCCCAATTCCCTCGCGGTGGAGCAATCCGCAAAATCCGCTAATTTGCTCTGCGGCTCCTCCCGTCCATTTGTTTTGCCCTTTTTTTTCTCGACTCTTGTCTTGCTTATAAGCACCGGGAGACACTCGTTGATATTCATCGGCACGTTCATTGTCAACACTCTTGACTGGCTTCGAGGCCATACTTTCCACGCGGTCCGACGCGTTGTGTGAGACAGACATCCCGTATTGCATCAACCTTTGAAAACAGTTCTTGATAGGAACAAGGCGATATGATACACTGGATCCCGACCGTCACGTAAATACCACTCAATATTCACCCCCTTCATATACTATCTACACCATATGCCATGTCCTAACTCTTGACCCAGTAAGAAATCATTCAAGAAGCAGCCGCATCCTTACGCCTCCACGCTCCACATCAGTGACAACTGGAACACGATGCAGGAAGGCCAACAGGCCTTGGAGGAAGCAGAGACAGACCATCAAGAGGGCGGCCCTTCATCAGCTTCTCAACAACTCCAGCCCGGCCCCTTGACGGCATCCCCCACCTCCATCGACCCGACTTCAGACATGGGCCAGGCTGCTAGCACCAGCGCCGAATCTGCTGCCGAGTCTACCACCGAATCACCCACCACCGACAAGACACCCACTCAGTCTACCAGTCAACCAGCGGGTGGTGCCTCAAGTACACCACAACCTGCAGCCATGTCTGCTCCTGCTGCTGCTGCTGCTGCTGCTGCTGCTGCTGCTTCTACTTCTGCTTCGGCTGCTCCCGCTCCAACACCACCAACAGCTCGCCCTCCTCGACCAAATTACCCACCATATGCAACCCGTCCCCCTCTGCCAGACGTCAACGTTACGCAAGAGACAATAGAGGATGCCTATGTCGACTTCATCTTCCACTGCAACCCCCATGTACCGCTGGACACCGACACCGTCATGCTCCGCGATACTTTCTCGGATCCTCCAAAGAGTGGCGGCAAGTCCTTCAACACATTTGTCCTCTGTGGTCTGATCAAGCAGCTGGAGAACAAGGAAATCAAAACCTGGGCCGAACTGGCTCTCAAGCTGGGCGTTGACCCACCTGACCCGGAGAAGGGCGAAAGTTCGCAGAAAATTCAGCAGTATGCTGTCCGTCTCAAGAGATGGATGCACTCGATGCACATTGACGCCTTTTTCGAGTATCTGGTCGGACGAGAGCACGAGTACTGGGTTGAGATCCCACCGTTGGCGATCCCTCTCAGCGAGCTTGAAAGAGACGGTGTCCGTGCCGAGGACGACATGGCCCTCCGAGCTTTGTTGCCGCACATCCGGCCACGGCGAGGCAGGAGGAAGCCCGGAGAGGATGACGCCCAGTCCCCTTTGCCTCCAGGTGGTGGAGAACCTTGGTCTGCTCACCCAGCCACTCAAAGGGGGAGTGTCTTCACTTTTGACAATACCCGGCTTGGTGTGCCTGGTCAGGGAGCTCCATGGGGTAACAATGAGGGGGGTCAGACTCCCATGACTGCTTACCCCCAGTCTGCCATTACTCCTACGACAAGAACCAACTTTTGGTCGGACGAACCTAGGTCGGCTATCACCCCCTCAGGCTCAAAGCCCAAGTCTCTGAGTAGGCGTCATGGGGCTAAAGTGGTATCATCAGCATGGAGGACCGGTGGAGCTACAGGCAGAGTACGAGGACGGCCGCCCATCAACCGACAACTCAATAGTGATGGCCCCTTTTCGGCATTCCCAGCATCGAGCGACTCACCTCACTACGGGAAGCATACCTTTTCCAACAACCCACCGCCATCACAAACCCCAATCTTGCCGCCCCCTCGACCGAATGCCCCAACAGCTACCCAAACCCCGACCTCGGCAACAGCTCAACCATCACCAGCGGTCCGAGAAGCCCCCGCGCCAGCAGCTTCCGGCCGCCCAGCAAAGCGAACCCGTCTCTCCCTTCAAGTCCCCGAGCGCGTAGGCAACGAAGTTCGCCTCGCCACTCCTCCCCTCCTAGCCCCGGCCCCAGCCCCGCCCACCCTCATGATAAACGGCCAAGCACAACCAACAACAAGTACAAGTAATTCCAGTTCCACCACCACCACCACCACCACCCACCCGCAACTCCACCCTCATTACCACGCATCATCATCATCATCATCTTCTTCTTCTTCTTTACAACCCGCCATTCTCCACCCCTCCGGCCCTTTTTCCTCTTCCTCTTCCTCCTCCACACATCCTAATTCTAATCCCAACCCCAACCCCAACCCCAACCCCAATTCCTCCTCCCTACCAACAAACCACACAGCCCCGCTCGGTCCCCTCGGCCCTTCCCCCTTCACACCCTCCTCCCTCGCGGACCCGTCAATAGACAAATACAACCTCCTCGACGTCGAATCCATCCTCATGCACCAGATCATGACCGCCACTTGGCTCGACGGTCAGGGGAACCCGATCCCAGCTTGTTCGGTCGACGAAGCATTTGCATTTTGTCACACGGTAATTGAGAACTTGCATCGGAGCGCGAGTAATAAGCAAGGGTTTTTGATCAATCTGGCGGCGTTGGTGGGGGGGCATACTTTGTTGAATCGGGATGGGGGGCCCGTGGGACAGGTGGGTGGGGATGTGGGGGTGGGGAGGGAGAGGGAGAGGGGGCGGGGGTTGAGGATTACAAGGTTGGGAGAAGGGGGTTTGGATGATGATGAGTCTGGGACTGGGACTGGGGAAGGCAAGTGGATCAAGGTTTTGGCGGTTTGGGAACTCAGGTTGGGAGGGATCTGTGGAGATTTTTCAATGGAAGAGGTGATTAGAGTTGGAAAGTGGTGTGGTGGGAACAACAAAAAGAATAAGGACAAGGCTGATGAGTCTTCTTCGTCTGCTGCTGCTGACGGTGGTGCAGCGGGTGAGGGGCAGAGTGCTGCTGAAAGTACAAGTGCTGGTGCTGCTGGGGGTGAAAAGAATGGCAGAGGGGGGAAGAGACAGGGGAAAAAGCTATCCAAGAAGGAAGAAGAAGAAGTGGAAAGGAAGAAGAGAGAGGAGGAGCTGAAGAAGGCTGAGGAAGAGAAAAAGATGTGGCAGCAGAAGTTTATGGACATGGTGGCTGCGGTGAAGAAGAGGGATGAGGAGTTGGCCATGTTGAAGGGGACCATGTTGCATGTGCTGAGGGAGAGGGAGGCGTAGGATACCTCGGTGAGGCCATCTGCTGAGCAGGTTAGAAGATGTATACGTTACAAGAAGCATTCCATACACACATATGAGCAACCATTGTCGAGTACATCTTCCATCTTGGGAAGTTGGACATCAACTTTGGGGGGAGAGTGCTGTAAAGGGTTAGGGTTGAAGCTGGCCGTACCGCCGCACAGTGTCCAGACTCTATTCTAGAAAAGACTAGTCTGGTAAAGTGGCACCTGCACTAACAATTAGCCCGCTATCAATCACAAAGTGCCGCCAGACACTAGGCTGACCTCTTCTCCTGAACAGACGTCGATCTCTGTCAGCCTCTCTTCAACCAACACCCTCGCAAAGTCCAACTGTAGACAGTCCGCGTTGTTGGCTTCTTGCTTTTTAGTTTCTCGAGTCATGAACAATCTCTAATCGAACCGGATCCTTCTTCGACACTCTCGTTTCCCAACTCTTCCTTTCTCTTAATCGTGTCCTTGTTACCTAATGATTTGATCTGATCCTCCGAGAATCGAAAATCGAGAACCCCAGAATTGTTTACTTGAAACTTCGTCGCAATCAATCGCGAAACCGCACATACAAGCACAATGCCTCGACAATACGTCCTTTTTGGACGGCCACTCCCTCGACTAGGGTCACGGCACCTCTCCCTCCTCCTTGTCTCCGTCTCCCTCTTCGCCATCTTCAGCCTCCTCTTCACCCTCCCGAGCGCCATCCCGACCGG
Source organism: Neurospora discreta FGSC 8579 (assembly GCA_009805215.1). NCBI lineage: Eukaryota > Fungi > Ascomycota > Sordariomycetes > Sordariales > Sordariaceae > Neurospora > Neurospora discreta. The sequence continues at coordinate 101,726 of RANX01000044.1, read as the reverse complement.
CCCCAGCCTGCAGATCGCCGACCACAAGCTCTCGATCCCCGACTCCATCAAGAAGCCCTGGAACAAGGTCAACCCGTTTAAGCAACCGGCCCACGCGCCCCCGCGCCAGAAGAACGACACGTATGGCCAGTCCTCTTGGTACGCCAACTGGAAATGGCTGTCGTACCCCTTCAGCAGCTCCGTCACCCTCGACGAGAGCCGCTCGCTGCTTCCCGAGCTCGCCCAACGCCCGCCCATCTACGTCTACTATGACAACACCATCGAAAGGGAAAAGGCCACCAAGGAGGTCGAGAGCGACATTTTGCTCTCGTGGCGCCGCGCCTGGTGGGCGCAAGGTTTCAAGCCCATCATTCTCAGCCCTGCCGAGGCTATGAACAACCCCTTGTACGAGGAACTGCAGCACCGCACCGAGGGAATGGACCCCTCCCTCAAGACCGACATGATGCGCTGGTTGGCTTGGGAGAACATGGGCGGTGGTTTGCTGGCGCATTACTTCCTGTTCCCCATGGGCGCCTACGACGATCCTCTGTTGGTCTACCTGCGCCGCGGCGAGTTCCCCGGCTTGACCAGATGGAAGGATCTCGGCGATGGTCTCTTTGTCGGCCCCAAGACGGACGTCGCAAAGGCCATCAAGCTCGCCTTCGCCAGCCCCAACCTCAAGACGGCCAAGAACTTCCTCGAGGCCACCAGTGCTTCCAAGGAAGCAGGCCCCTTTACCATTGACGACACCGAGCCCTCCTCCCTCGCCTTTTACTCCGCCTCCGAGCTCAAGCTTTACCCCAAGGTAGCCGAGACCATCGGCGGCGACCGCGTTGCCGGCCTCAAGTCGCTCAACGAGCTGATCAACGCGCACCTGCACCAGACCTGGCAGAACCTCTTTTCGGAGGGCATCGCGGTCGTCAAGCCTCTCCCTCAACACACGACGCACATGATCGCGCCCTCGTACGCCGTCGCCTTGCGCCTGGCTTCCTGCCCGGCCAACAACCCTCTCCCCTCCTCGTGCCCGCCCAACCGCCCCAAGTGCGTGCCCTGCTCGACCACCGCGCACCCACTCAAGATCTCCACGCCCGCGCATTACAAGAACAGCTCAGCGCTATACACCATCGGCACCGTCCCGCACCCATACACCATCCAATCCCTCTCTTCGATGCGCGAACAAATTACCGTTCCTTGGATCCGCCGTGAATCCGTCCGCGACGCCTGGGTAGGCGACCTCATGACCGATGTCTTCAAAGGCAAGGCCGTCCCCGCCGGCGCTCGCGTCCTGCGCTTCAAGGAAGCTGTAGCAGGCGAATACGGCTCTGCGCGCTCTCTCTGGCTCACCGCCGAGCGCGACGACACTCCCGAGGGTATTCTCGATTGGCACTTTGGTTTCCACCTCCCTGCTCTCCCTTCGTCCTCTTCTTCCACCAAACCCAACGAAAAAGGAGACCACAAACACGACGACGCCACCGAAAAGATCGAAAGCGAGATCCACAAACCCAAGGACACCACCATTTTACCTCCCCTGCACAGCGAAAAAGAGGGTCCGGTCCCCACGGAGCAGGATCTCAAGCTGGAACCGAATCTGCTGTCGAGAGCCAAGACGATTGTTTCGTCGGCTATCTCGGATGACGAAGAAGGGGCAGAAAATAACAAAAACAAGAAGGTTCATGTGACGAAGGAGGAAATCAAGATCCGCGAGGCGGTGGAGGCGTGGAACTTGGCGGATTGGGAGGCGTGGAGGTTTGCGAGGGCGTATCTGGCGCGCAAGGAGATGGAGAGGGAGAAGTGGGCAGAGGAGGAGGAGAAGTATGCGGGGGGAATGGGGAGTGAGAAGGAAGAGGGGGGAGATCGGTGGTGGAGGGTGGTTTGATTGATTCGGATTAGGTACCTAGTAGTCTGAGGTGAAGATGAGTAGGGATGGGTATGGGTATGGGTATTGATGTTGATGATGCGTTTTGATGTTCATGTGAATGTTATAGAAATTCAAGAATAAATACCACCTGAACCTCGGACAGGGACATGGTGGTTATGCCATGTTATGAAACTTGTAACTATACATAATTAATTCTTCGTAACTAATTCTGTGATCTGTGTGTGGGAGACATGCATGGTGAACTGAAAAGAACGAGAATGATAAGAAAGGGGCATGAAAGATGCAGTTAATACCAAGTACCATGCACGAAATAATGAACAGGACCTCATCGTTAGCTACCTCTACCTTACTTGTATAGTATCTACCCCTGACCGCGTCCACGATCGAGAGTCCAGCTAGTGGCTTATCAACTTTGCCTACCTATCTACTTCCCTAGCTACCTACCTACCTACCTACCTGTATTCGCATCAAGATAGTCAGACAGCATCACTCCTTCTGTGCGTTGCACTCTATGCTCTGTACTCTACAAAATCCCCACGACATGCCCCGCCAGATATACCAGCCTATCAACCTGGCAGCCTGGAAGTGTACATGATGAAATTCTTTGGATACCTCTAGGGATAATGTCGAAATCCCTAGAATAGCCAGGTAGAGGTAGATAAACAGGGCTACTGGCTTCATGTGGGGCATGCTGGTCGTTGGCTGGGAGGAGTGGGAGTTGTCAAGTACCCTGTGTTTGTTGGCTCCGTACCTAGGGGTACCTCTAGTCAAGTTTAGGGGGTTTGAAGACTAGTGTATGAATGGATAGGTAAATGAAGAAGGATGCCCGGTGAAAGGGAGTAATGAAACAAGTACAGAGCGGGACAGGGCACCTACCAGTTGATGTTGCGTATATATCGGCCGGCCTGTTGAAGTGGGTTATTGAAGTGGATGAAGTGGATGGATAGAAGACGTAGCGGAACAGACACTGGACAGTGGACACGAAATCCCTAGGTGAACCAAAGGTATTTACCTATTTACCTACCCGACCATCCTCTTCATCACCTTCATAACCAAACCCCCCCAATCCATTTCATTCACCTATTTCTCTTTCAAGGGCTCGATACCAGAGGTAGGTACCTAGACGGGTTTTTGGCCAAGCCACGTAGAGCTCAGGTTCCTACCTCTACCTACCTAGAGGTAGCTAGCTCTACTCCAAATTGCCAGTCGTCACTTCCTGAATCCAGCCCATTACGCCCATCGTCTCTTCCATCTCTTCCATCTCTTCCATCTTCATGTTCCTTTCCTGACATGCGTTCCGTCCACCAGGACCCACCCGTGACTAGATTGATTCCGTACGAAGATACTCCGGAATCCGGATCACCGAACCAGGTATCTATCATCAGCGTCCAGGCAGAACTCAACAAGCACCAAGAGGCTTTTCTCACGTCCGTCAATTCCATCCGTCCATTCATCCGTCAGCTTCTGCCTTCTGATACGGTTGGGGAGGGACAGCACTGATTAGGTTAGGTTGGTACCGTACTACACCAGAGGTAGTTGATGGTTATAGCCGGAGCTTTGCTTTCGACTTCCGAAGTCAGACTTCCGCCTTGCGTAAATATCTACAAGTAAGGGTTTTTTTTACTTGTCCTGCTTCCTTTCCCGTAGGACAGTCAGAGCCCATGTCAGACTCGAATCTCACCTTTTTTGAAGGTTTAGGATTGACTGAAAGATACAGATACCTTGTGTCTGCATGTTGGGATACTGTCAGAATCAGTGCGAGTCTTCTCTACTGGATCTGTCTGTCTGTCCGTCTATCTATCAAACTACTGCTTAGATCAATCAATCTGGTAAAGTACCTACAGGTAGTTTACTATAATCCTTGAGTTTCCAAATAGTGTCTATATATGTCCATGTCAGTACGATGAGCCTCTCTCAACCTCAGCTAAGTTACCTTTCCTTCCTTCTTCCTTCTTTCTTCTTCCTCCTTCCTTCTTTCTCTTTCTTTTTCTATCCTTCCTTCCTCAACCCTTCTATATCTATCCACTTTACCGAATCCGGCCGGTCCATCCAAGCAATCGAGTATAGTTGAGCCGAGTTCGGTCTCCAAGCTCCAACTCACTCCAACCCAACCCACCGGAACCGGCACCGGAACCGCACTACACAAAACAAACAAACAAAACAAACCCCGCCATCCAGGAAGCTCGCTTACACAGATAGATAGGCAGTCGAGTTCCTCGCCGGCGCAGAATTAACACTCACGCATCACGCACTATACACCACGCACCACGCAGCCCAAGACAACTACGTCCCCTGCGCCACGGACATCCCACCCCTCTCATCACCACGTGGTGGTTCCGAGGCGTGCGAGGCTTGCAAGGCTGTAGTTACCTTTTTCCTTTTTCTTTCCTTTCCTTTCCTTTCCTTGTTTTCACTTCTTAGACGAAACATAATGGCGCTCCGCTTCGCTTGTTTGATACATACCTCGGGTACCTAGTGAACCTAGTAAACCTAGGGTACGCACGTGGTCGTGGATGAGAATCCGGAGCAAACGGCCGGGACCGAAATGAGCACCACCTTAGGCGAGCCAAGATTTTGTCTTTCCCCCCCCAGTTATCTTTTCTATGGAACAATCTAAGTGGTGTACCTAGTCTCTCTTCTCTACCTCCTTCCAGTTTGTCTTGGGTCATCATCATCTTTCTTCAGACCTTTCAGCCATCAGCCATGATGGTTTTGATCCGTATGTCATATCCAGTCATCTATTTTCTTGCGTCACTCGTCTACTGCCTCCCAGTAACCCTCCACAGCCTTACATGTAACTCATTGTCTCTTCGGATTGCTCCATACTCAGATAAGAAAATTATCTAGCCGCCTGTCCATCCTTTTCTTTAGCGCACTAAACGGTCTCTCAGCCCTTGACCTTTGGGGCTGACTGTGGGTAATTCAAGTCTAAAAGTGATACTTATTGGTTCGGGTACGATGAGGCGAAAAAGCTGTTAGCGCCGCAAAGAGAGTGCGGATCAGCATGCCAATGCCTCTACCGGGATAGGCATGTATACAGTAGGGCCCTCCTCCATGTGATATTCTTGTCCAGCCGAAAACAGAATAGGCTGGTGAGCACGTGGGATGGTGGGCTGGGATATATTCTCCTTGACTCTTTGTTCATCATCTTGTCCATTGATTCCTCAGCTCGTCAGCATAAGCTTGTTAAAGAGGTAAGGCTTTGCCAATAGTCTTTGCCTCCATTCCCTACTTGACCGACTTGCTACTTTTTGCGGCAAATTCCTGGAAGGCGGCTGCCCGACCCTGGGATCTGGTTACAGCCGAAGTGGTAAGAGGGGCTCCAAACACATAACATGGGTAGCCGAGTTTGAGCTGGTTGTCGAGGCCGCGCACACCCCGACTGGGACGAAACCTCGGTGTGCGAATGACATAATATGGAAGACAATGACTATTGAGATTTCTCAACGGCAGGGCCCAGACTTAACCATGCGGGGAAGAGATGAAGAGGCACCGCCAGGGTTAGAACTATGCATGGAAGTTAAAACCTATACATAAGGAAGATCAAGTAAACGGGACTAGAAGGCAAGCAACGTCCTTTTCGGGAAGAGGACGGGGGTAAAGGACAGAGTGTACCTCAGCGCGAGAATAGGAAGGAAAAGTAAGCGAAAAGACAAGACAAACTAGGATGTTGTAGGCTCGCTTCAGGTTCGCCTTGGCGAGAAACTGAAGACCTTCTGTTACTTTTTTGCCCATGGATGTCAGAGAGCGTCATACTGGCGCATGGTTCCCCATGTGTTTCGGTCCCGAACCCAATATGATATCCATCTGAAACCTGCTTTGTTATAGCGAATAAGAAACGGAAAGTGAGAGGCGACAGCAGCGGAAGATACACCTGGGTAACCATGGTGGTAACAGGGTCCTGACAGACTACCAGGACGAGTTTGGTTGCTTGCTTGCTTGGGGTAGGAGTGGAAGCAAACATCGCGGCTGCCGAGGGGGGGGGGGTTGCTGGTTGCGAACCTGGTCAAGCAGGGGACTATGGGGCGGGACTAAACGCGCGTGTGTTGGGTTGGTTCGAAAAAGAGGAAGACGGCGCAGAAGAAAAGCAGGGACTTAAGTTTGTAGCACGTCATGGCCGCCTTTTCGAATCCTGGCCAGATGTGCTACTTTTGCACATCATCGGACCAGATTCGACGAGGGCCCCAAGAGGTGATGGACTCCTTCGACAGTCAACAAGGGGGCCTAGCGCTTTTCGTAGGCGTCAAACATGCTGATAATCACTGCTCACTTGAGACGCCAACACCAACGGTTTTGCACCCAATGGCCCCCCAGAAAAGTTGAAGAAAACGTGGTCCAAGGTTCAAACAAGGTTCTGTGTATGATATATGTTGTTGTTGTTGTTGTTGTCGTCGTCGTCGTCGTCGTCGTCTTGACTGCACCATGCAGGAACTGCTGCACCCAGTCCTGCATTGTCGTTCGGATGCAGTACCATGCACAAAGCAGGTATACATTCGAAAGCCTCGACAATGTTACACCACTTATTAGAGCAAGAATACCGCGTACACGTGCCAAACACCCCCGTGGCGCACTTGACATTTTCCCAAGCTGCATCTCGCCTCACCAGGGGCACGAGATCCGTGTAACACACTTGTGGAGCCTCATAAAGAACAACCTGGAGGCGGTCTGTAAGTGGCTTATATGTCATCTGGACACCATCATGCCGTCCAGCCTGATCCACCTAGCCAAGGAAAGAGAAAAGAACCCATCGCACTGTTCGGCAAACCCTTATTTTCTTGAATGTGCCTCTTATCGCTAATATTCAACCTAGAAGGTCTGGGCCATGGACACTCCTCTGATTGGCGCAATTATACCATTTCGGACAAAGCAATCAGCGGATTCTCCTGACTTGGTGAAGGTTCAAATATAAGACCTCGGTGTGTTGTTAAGTCTGTCGTGCATGTACCTATGGTTATACCAGCTATGTCAACCTGCGACGCTAAAAAGCTGCCTGTTGAACGAGATGGTGTGCAGGAGGACCGATTAGGATATGTTTCTGCGCCGGATGTTTGCCATGGGCGGCTATCAACGGACAGTCACTGCAGCAGTTTGCATCTGACAGTAACAGGTACATCGCCGTTTCCGTCTCTGGAAGTGAACTCTGCCTTGCTGAAGGCCAGCCAGTCATATGGCCGGACATGTAGTGTAGGGTAGACGGCACACTCCAGAAGAGAAGAACCTACACTAGCGGGTTCTATATGGTGATGAGATTGTCACATCAATGTTCAAATTGCGCGGACGGCAAGTGATGCACCTGTTGGACGTGCGACCAGCTCTTCAGAGAAATTGCTCCTGTCTAACATGAACCTTGACAGTCGCGGAACAAGCCGAGCAAAGATCAAAAGGACGGGAAAACACGCTCAGATATCTCAGAGGGCTTTGCTTGACGCAGGAACCAAGATGGAACAGAAAGGGGGTTCTGACTCCTCTAGTGGTACCCCCTGCTGATGAGATGGGTGCAAGGGCAGCAGTCCAATGGAGAGAGAGAGACACGACAAACATACCGCCATCTGATGGGCAAGAATCGCACCATCGGCCAGGCAAGCATGGCAATTCCCATGTATGTCGTAAACAAGGTTGTCGCATTCGCCATGTGGAGGCCCTCGGCCCCTGCGTGATGTGAGTGTGAGTGTGAGTGTGAGTGTGTGTGTTGAAGGGACACCGTGAGAGGTGCGAGCTGTAGTGCAATAGGTGGGAGAGGAGCAAAATAACACTTGGATACGGGTTGACTCGGTGTTGGTGACAAGGGGCTGAGTGACTTCCGAACGGTAGCTTGGCCAACTGTGCTTGTGAACAAGAGCAAACACTGGGCTCCAGGTGGTGTGGCTGAGAGAGATGAAGGGCAGAGGCGGCAGGTAGATCTTGAATGAAGCAGCTGAATTAAACCATTTTACTTTGCAAGGTCTGGTCGCAGTCCGCCATCCATCCAAACAGCGAAGTAAGGGAATCAATCAGTAAACAATTGAATCTCGATGGCGTGCAGGCCTTTCTACAGTCGCGGGGTGATTTATGGATTTAAGGGCCGATAAAAAGGCGGACAGGGAGAAACGGTTTTGATGACTTTGAGACATCAAAGACAGACATTGGAGTTGGACTCCGGCTTACGGAAAAACGGCGAGCCGCAGTCCTGTATTAAGGTAGTAGTCGGCCCTTAACACATTGGTCCGTGGTCCGTGGTCCGTGACAGGATCAATGAGGTCCGTGCACTTGCACCGGGCATCTTTTCGAGATCTGCAGTGGTGGATATGATGGAGTTCCAGCTCGTGTGTGAAAAAGGTCCGGACACCCGCTGGGTCTGGTTCGGTATCCAATGTTGATGGCGGACCGTCAAAGACTCCAAATCTAGAACCTGAGGGGTTCAAAGAAAGAACATTGAAGAGATGCTGATGAACAATGAACAGCGGAGGATGCGATCGCGCCCGTGTTTGCTTGCCTGAATGGGATTCTTTGTCCAGTGTCCCGTCTCCTCTGCTGATTTAAGCCTTGATTGAGGGCATCCCGTGGACGAGGGCTGAGCAAGAAGTGGATGGATTTGCGGTGGTGGATGATGCTCCCGAAACGTTGAGGCTCCAGACGGAGTTTGATCGCAGGAGTGAAGCCGCTGGAAGATTACCGCGATCGGAAAGACCAGGGCAATCTCGTGCCCGAACGGACAAGCTGTCGTCAAGCCCAGGTTGCGAGAGGCACAAGAGAGGCTCCTCTCCACAAAAGGTACCTGGCTCGAGCTCACATCATAGCTTGATTGGAGCAAAGAGCAATGCTACCCCACTTGCCTCGCGTGCAAATGTCACAGACAGGACAGTGCGATCAACGTCAAAATAAGGTTGTTAGGAAGGTGGGGTTAAAATGTTACCCCGTTGCCCCTGTCAGGTTGGCTGATCGCGCACTCATCCGGTCGTGCTTGGGGTGTCACGAACCGCCGCCAGTCCACAACCCCGGGCAACGGAACCGGGCAGGAACGACTACGACCCTCGGTGACTCTGCGCTTCGTTCAGATCTCCAGCGCGTGTCCAGGTCTTCTTGGAAGCCCATCCTCCGCACCGCAGTCAGGATGGCAGCTGCCGTGGCTTTGGATGGCGTGAACGGCGAAAGCGGCCTGTGTACAGCAAGATCCCACGCTGCGATTGGCTCGTTGTCAATTCTCCTCCACACCCACCATTCCCGACCGAGTCTTTTTCCAACTCGACGAGTCCTTGTCGCTATCTTCCGTCCAGGGCTTCCTTCCTTCGACACTACCTCTATCACCTCTAAACTCATCACGCTACCAGACTAGTGTCGGGCAAGCGTCATTCGTTGTCAGTGCCGACGACGACAGCAAACCACCGTGAGATTCGGCTTCGCCGAGGGTCGAATCACACAACTGGAGTTTCGTTGTTGGTGTACACCATCACCAACGCCTTTCGACCCCAATTGCACGTTGACGTCGTGGGCGTTTTCTTCCGGATGTGGAAAGCCCCAACACACACTCAGCATCATGAACATAGATGCCAACAGTCGTTATCTCAGTGAACCAACAATCGGCTGAAATCACCAGCGTTCACTCGCGACAAGCGTCGATCCTCATGAGACTGGTTGGGGCAAGGCTTCTTCATTCCTCCAGCACCCTGGCATCATTCCAAGCAAGTCGTCTACACACAGACACTCAATATTACAGATGCTGCATGTCTTGGTCTAGTCGACGATTACTCCAGATAGTACGGACATTTTCCTTCAGTTCCCTTCAACCCCTGCATCAAGAACCCCCGGATTTGCATGATGGGTAGGTGGAGGTGAGGATGGTTAGTTGCTTTGCCGTATGCAAGTGTTCCTCCTCCCCAGGTACCAAAAGTAAGGTAGGTACCTAGTAGTGTATGTAGTAGTGCACATACCGCGACGGCCGGCCAGTGGTAAGCAGGAGGGACCAGGGCGGGCCGGCCTCAGAGCTGTTCCCAATCCAGCCGTGTACAGTACTCTAAGTTGCAGGCCCTGGCTCTGATCATCTCCTACAATGGTGGGACTTGATTCAAACCTCCTCCAGCTTCTCTCTCTTCTCGGCCAATTTTCCGCGTGGTACTGTAGTACGGTATGGCAGTAGTCCACCGTCAAATTCCCATGCCCCAGAACTGAAGGAAACTAGTGTGACTTGTTAGCCGCTTTTCCGAAATGGGCAACATGTACACACACACACACACTAGGTCTCTCTGTCTCTCTCCCACTCTCCTTCTCAGGCTGTCCCCAGTCAGATCTTCCGCCCCTACCCTGCAGCTGGTCTCTAAGTCTAGTGTACACTACAACCACTAGGTCTAGTCAGGTCCACAACCAGATGGAAGTCCCATGCCAAACATTCCCACCCCTGCGGCTTCTTCTCCCACATCTGCCTCCAGATTCCCTTTATATTGACAAGACTATTCCCTCCTCCGACACTTCCTCTCCCCAGATGTCTAAGGGGTCAAACACTGTTCTTGACGATCTCCTCCTCTGGATTGCTGTATAACTAAAGGAACTCACCTCCATTGCTTTCCCCTTGTGACCCCTCGTCCACTCATTTGTTGTTGCTTCATTCCTGGCCCGCTCTTCAGTTTGCTACCACGTTACTTTCAGCAACCAACCAGTCTAAACATATCCATTATCAACATGGTCACCCACGCACTCTCCATGTGCGACTTGCATCTGGACATGGACCACCACCACCACGACGCTGGCTTCCTCGACTACCCGCCTTCTGCTTTCAGTGGTATCAGGTCTTCTTATTCCTTTGCCTCCAACGGCCCGTTCACGCCATCATCCGGCTCGTCCACGCCTGCTCGCCACAACTCAATGGACTTCGGCCCGTCGTCTTTCGCCCCTCCGGTGGACAATGTCTTCACCCCGCCGCCATCTTCCGTGTCTGCGTATTTTCCCCTCAACATGAAAGCTGCAGATGGCTCCGACATGTTCGCAACCGGACTGCCTCTCACACCTTCTCGAAACCCGGTCAACAACGGTCACCCAATGTACTACAACGATGTCACAACCCATTTCACATCACCTCAGCAGGTGGACTACTACTCGTTCCACAATGGCCTGGCGCCTTCACCTCTCGCTCCCAGCCCTGCTGTACAGGCAATCCAGCCTGGCAACACATACGATGCGTGGTCCGTCTGGGAACAAGCCGAAAGTCCCATCTTTAGCAAATTTCTCTCGCCATCGTCAAGCTCTTGCCGGTCAGTCTCAAGAGTGAAGCAGGAAGGCGACACGTCTCCCATGTCGGCTGGCGGACACTCGTATCCTTCGCCCACAGAAAAGAGACAGTTTTATGTCGAAGAGGCTCGGCAAAAATCCACAGCTCTTCAAATGGTCCAACGAGATGCCCCTTTGGCTCCCCGGCCGTCCATACACATGAACGGGGAAGACAAGCCAGAGCACGAATCACACAACCCATATGGGGCCGGGTCGATACTCATCGACCCCATTCAGAGGGTCTCTGCTGGAGCCAACATTTGCGATTACCCAGGTTGTGGGAAAACATATAGGCGATCGGAGCATCTCAAGAGGCACAAGACAAAGTAGGTTATTCCACTTCCATACTGCATAACCCACAGGACCAAGCTAACAACCAACCAGTGCTCACTCGGAAGTCCCAGTATGGTATCCCTGCAGCTTCTGCGACAAGAAGTTCAACCGACCGGATAACAGAAGACAACACCTCGGGCTCCACGCCAAGCCACGGCCAACCAAGATGAAGGGCGTCAAATATGCTCCCAAGGCCAAGGCTGCTCTGGAAGAGGAGCTGAAGAACATTCCTCGACGGAACAAGAAGCCCAAATCCGAGCATCACGCCTAAGCTGTTTGCATCAATTTAGCAGACGCTTGGAATTACTCTTCTTTTGGTTTTCTATCAATCTATCTCTTCTTTTTATTTATCCTTTTACTTTTTAGTGCCTCTGTTTCGCCTTCACTTTTTATGCAGCAATTCGTTTCATTATCGCAACATACCCCTTTTCTATATCACGACCGTCGGCGGTGCACTCAACATGCTAGGCTTCCACGAGGCTTTTTGGCTGGCATGCCTTTCGCTTATCTCTTTTGTCCACTGCAACACTGCATCCTGTCATGAGGGCGTTTGGAGGCTTGATACCTTATCTAAAGTATGAGATCAGTCGAGAGAGAGAGGGACAGAGCTAGGTCTCCGAAGAAACGAAGACCATGTATTAATCACAAGTACTGTAACACCTAGTGCAGCCGCTGTTTGGGCGACCACATTTTTCGGGGGGGGGTCGACAAATGGGAGTTGTATCAATGGATGGGATAGGGCGCCCGCCCCTAATGGGAAGGAGGGGCACACTTTAGGCCGGCTCGGCTGAGCGGCGAAGGAAGAAGAAAAGAGACAGTTACCTAAACAAAGGAAAAAGCAATTCCACAAATGAGTATAATGTTTTCAACTGAAGTCGGTACCGATTGGCTACTTTGTCACGTTTATTCTTCCTGTGTCGATGAACATGGGAGATTGCTTAGTTTGCGGTCCCGCTGCTGTAAGCCTGTAGTGTGTTTCCACTCTTTTCCAAAAACCCGGGAGCTTCCTTGCAAATACGAGGAAGGAAGGAACCACCAATGGCTGAACAACCCAGCGTCGTACGATTAACGCGACGTACGAGGGGGGCAAAACGAACGAAGGAACGACCAACGTCAAAACCACTACACTAGGCAGGTAGGTACACACGTTTAAAAGAAAAAAAAAAAAGGAAAAAATGCAAGGCACACGGCACCTCGCCATTTTTCAATTGCTGCCCGAGACAAAATGCTTTGGAAGACGGGATTGCGAGTCCTGTAATTCTGTTGGTGTGTAGTGTAGTATACACATAATCGACCGTAGTGGGTGAGGTGTGGTGGGTTGGTGTAGCAGTCACTGCTGGGCGAGAGAATCCGGCCGGGTAGTGCTGCCGTGCGAGGTGGGTGATTTTATGAGTAGCAAAGGTGATTGCCGTCAATACCTAGTTACAAGTATTTTGCCCTGTCATAATTAGGTCAGGTCAGGCATGGTAGGTACCTACCTAGTGTATGTAGTCAAACTTGAAGTGTATCCCATCTCTAGGTATCTCTTCTCGAAAACACATGCCTACTTACCTATGTACTGTGTAGACTAGACTAGGAGCTTGGGTGTGGACCTGGCTGGCTTCATGCCCAGTCGGGTTCCTAGGGTAGGTCTGTAGGTACCTACCTACATAGTCATGAGCCCAGAGCAGCCCAGAACTGATAGTGCCTAATAGAAGAAGACTTTCCGGTTTGGAGGGGGGGGGGGGAGGGGGAGAACTAGGATCTAGCAGTTAGCAGGCGGTTTTCATCCAATCAGATCTTCACCATTCCTGGGTGCCCGGCTCACGTCAGTAGTGTAGTACACTAGAGGTACGTTAGTAGACGTTAGTTTTACCTAGGTAGGTAGCCTTTTCACTCGGCTCCCCGGCTCGTTGGTGACTGGACTCACTGGAGGGCTGGAGTGCCGTAATCTTGAAGTCCATGTTGCAAAAGGAAAATCCCAAGGTAAGAGGCAAACTACTGCATAGTAGTATACTGGTAGTGTATTGCGAAGGAGGGGTCCAATCATATCCTTGGGTAGCTGGGTATCCATACCTAGGTAGGTAACTTTGCTTTTTTTTCTTCTTGGTTACCTCATTTGGCTTGTCTTTTTTGCTTCTCTTTTCTTGGTTTTGTTTTCTGGGTTCTCTCTTTTTGCTTTTGTTTCTTTCGGCTGTCTCTTCCCGGCGGCGATGGTACATGCACATGTAATAAAAAGGAAGCCGACTGGAGTAAAGCTACTGCGGGCAAGAGATTGAGATCTCTGGCTCAATCTGTCTCTCATAGGGGGTCGGTCAAGTTACCTCCAGAATAAGGTCGTTGCCAAGAAAAAATGGGCCAGACGCCGGCCGGGCGGCCCTATAAGGTTGACTAGCCATGGGTCTTGACTTGGGTTAAGTGCAACATATGCAGTAGGTTGCCAGATCGGCATTTTGCATATATCTCGGTGGGGATGGAATGAAAGGCTGATGGAAAGGGGCTAGTTCCATATCGATGTTGATCTAGATTTGTGGCGATGAACATGTGAACGGGGTGAGTTTTTCTTCTTCTTGTAGGTAGGTACTTACCAGCGTCGTAAAAGTTGAAGGGTTCTAATCCCCAACTTTGCTGGGGAAGAAGAGCGAGAGCAGTTGTTTTGTCAGTGAAAGATATGCCTGTGTCGCCAAAGGTACCGAACTGTTACTGTGTGATGACTTGATTATAGATGTGAATTAAAGGCTAGAGTAGGCCCGTTATGCATAAGTCGCTTGTTCTATTTCACTTTCTGCCTACCAAAGTGCATGTAGAGGTACCTTCCTTTTCATCGCCGCCAGTGATAAGCTACCTCTGACTGACGCATCTGATAGGTCAGTTCAACATACCAAGGCCCATCGTGAACCCTGCTTGTTAGGATGTCTTGCTTGTTGCCGTAGTACACAAGCAGGCAGGTTAACGTACCCTCAAATCACGAGTCCAATCCCATCACCCGCAATAAGGCAGGCAGTATCTTCTTACCGCCTCTCTGCGAACCAGACACTTTTCTAGTCATTTCAAAGTTAGTTTTGCGAATGGAACTAAGCCTTACCCAAATTGATAGAATTCCATTCCTGATATCAATGCGCATCAACAGAGATCAGATACACATCTTGTCCTACCACATTTACCCCATCCTTGGCGGGGGCGCACAGAACCAAACCAAAGTTCAAAGACGCTCCCGCTGTTGTTGTGTGGGTACACCAAAAGCCGCCTGTCTGTCAGGATCCGATTGAGGATGGGGAGGATGAGAAGATGGCTTAGATGGATCATCAGTAGGGCCACTACCCGGATGTTGCAGGTACCGCGACATTTTTGGTCCTGGACCTGCATGATCGGTCATTCCAGTCCGGGTCGTCATGGTGGTCAGTAGTGGAAGGGGGAATCACGGGTAGTGGTTGCAACCTTGACATTGCGATCAGTTCTTCACTTACACTACCACCTCTACACTAGACAAAGCGAACCCCTCGTTCGATCAAGAAAAACAGCCATGTTTGTGCCTGGATTTGCCGAGGAGGGGTATGTGCTAAGTTGAAAGTGGTATTGGTGATGTGTACACCACAACACACCACAAACTGGAAGTGAGTCAGACACCTTGAATGACTTTGTTGGAAAGCCGTCTTTGCCGATCTGTATGCCGCTTTTCGGCGTCATGTGCGAATTGCGGAAGAGGTAAGTCCATGCAGCTCTGAAACCCTTTAGATTGTCAACATATCGTTCATTCAGGATCGTCCACGCGTAATAGCCTCCTGCGTGAGAAATGATAAACAGTCAAAAGCCACCAAAAGGGGTCGTCGGTTGTTATGCATGGCGATTGATGGCATTGAGCATGATTGTCATTCATGGCGAAAGAACTCAATGATAGGAAACTGACAGGTCGCCGGTTCAGATGCCAGTGATTTGCAGGCTGGTAGTGTAGTCTAGAGGAGGAGGGGAATGCGAATTCCGATACTTCTACTTGCCAGCAAATGGGATGGGGGACCATGGGGAGGAAGCCAGAAGCCGAGCAATGAAAGCTGAGAGAGAGGAGGGGTCCTCTTTCCCCGGACTCGTCGTTTCTTCTTCCATCCATCCATCATGCCATCCGTCTATTTTTCCCACAGATTGATATGATCGCCGATCATACCCATGATAGGACCCCGATTGATATTTCTACGTGTTACTTTTCTGCTGTTGTCAGTGCTTGCTCTGTTGGACGTCGGTTAGATACCTATATATGATAGACTACCAACACGAGGAAGTCATTCACCAACCAACTGATGCAGCAAGTGCTAGGAGGAAGAAGTGGAAGCAACCAATTTGACCGACATGGCGACAAAATGAGATAGAAGTAAGTGTTGTTGCTCCGTCTGCATGACACGGCCCCAGTAGGCTTCGTTGTCGGCAACCGAACTTGGGATGTCGTCAGCTGTACCACTTGTAGGTGGTCGAGTAGCTCATCTGCTAGAAGGATGAAGCGTACATATTGGGACGCTTGCGTTGCCTGTGACTCGGACTGCGACTGCGTGTTAATGCTCCACTATAAGGTATCGCTGGCCGGCTCCTACGACGGTTAGATAAATGAGTCGTTGGTAGTTGGTAAGTACCTACATAGTTGGTAACAGTTGTGGAAACGAAGGAACAGGACGAACCAACCAACCAACGATGCAGGTTTCGCCTCCGGTTAGAGTAGCAAATCTGGACCGAACGGAAGGCCCACAAGCTCTCTCACGGGTCTGGAGTCTGGATCGTCAGTGGGACTGCTCTAGTGTAGGGATAGTGTAGGGCCTCGCTGTCGCACGGCGCTTGGTACGTTCCAGTGGCTCGTTCGGTTCTTGGTTTTTGGTGCACTTAACGGATGGAGTAATGACGGGTCGGATGGTGAACCTCCAAGGATAAAATCAACGTCAAGGATGGCGGGTGTGACGGGACCAACACCGACCCTCTCAAGGCTGGCCATTCAAAACGCAGAAAGAAGGCATCGTATCATACACTATGGTATTGCGTAGAGATATCCATCCATCACCATCCTGGTTGACCGCCCACCATCTTCTTCTTGGCATTCTCAATTTTGGGGACCTACCCTTGAGCTGACGGGAATCGTGAATCGTGGTTCGCTGGAGAAACGAGCAGGCCGGATACGGTACTAGTACTACCTACACGAGATGGAGCAAGATGGATGGATGTGACGAGGCGTGCGAGGCTTGAGGAAGCTGGCGCAAGATGGAAATGGCAACTGATCTGATCAATGGAAGTGAGGGGTAACACGAACACGGGTGCTCCCAGAGCCACACGGTCATGTGTTTTCGCAACCGCTTAGTTGAGGTCCACGTCGGTTCGGGTAGGTGGCCCGGAAGAACGATGTTGTTGGTGATGTGTGGAGGTGGAGGGGAAGTCGCGGGGCCTCGGTTGTTTGGGAGGTGGAGGAGGGGTTAAAACAATTGTTAGGGTGTCTCGTCCACTACCGCTCGTTGTACTTACTGGCCCAAGAAATTGCGACAATTCGGAAACACATTGGCCAGAATCCCTTTGGAATTCTCCGATCTACGAAATGCATAGAATAAAGTTCAAAGTGTGTATAATTGTCAAAGGTCTCAATAACCTTGTTCGGGACGAAGGTGTCAGGTACAAAGTAGTCGCCGTTAGTGCCCATGTGCAGCTCTCACAGACTTTCTTAACAGTTTGGGCCGCACAACTAGGTTGGGATCAACTGTTCCTGCCTGGCCGTCTTGTGCATCGCCTCAATTCCACCTTCCCCTCACCACCACCAACATCGCCGGCAGTCATCAACAACGTAACTCATCGATGCTGTCCAGCATTTTCCGCTTCCCGTAAAATGGCTCTACATTTCTTTTCCCGGATATCCATCAATCCCAGGACTTGCGACTTGAATAGTATCAACATCCCATCATCCATCCATCCACAGTCAACATGCCGGGAACAAGCCTGCCGTCATACCAGGAGGCGACCAGGACGGTAGACTGGCTGGAGCTGGCTGGCCCCTCCATCTCGATCCGGGACTATGCCCGACTCTGCCGTGTGTCCAGGCACTTTTGCCATTATTTCCTCCCCCGGCTCTGGACCGATCCGTTTGCCATCTGCTACGCCCTCGACGAGCTAACTACCAGGCTGGACGGGGAAATCCCAAGAACCGATCTGTTCTTGCGTACCGTTCCTAATACCCGTTTGGGCACCCGTTCCCTGGTCCTCGCTTTCACTCCACGCATCAGGGACTGGCTATCCATGCTCGACCGTTACCCCGAAATCTACGTGCTCTCCAGCTGGCTGCCCAACTTGCGCTGTATGACCGTGCTTGATTGTCCTCCCCCAAGTGATCATGAACATAGAATCCAGTTCAGCGCTAGCCTGTTCTCAACCCAACCCTATGTCGTGGCTGCCGTCAGGTGTGATGGGCTGCGAGTGCAATGGCCTGACCCAGAACAGTTCCGAAAAGTTGTCTACCTTGATGACTCGCGCGTCTACAATCAAGGTGGACACGCCCAGCCCGTCTTCAAGAGTATGCACAGCTTACGCATCCTAAGGGTGACAGGCCACCAGATGGGAGACTCGCACGCTGCACAAATCTTGGGCAAACTCTGGCTGTTGGTATGGAGTCTTGATCTCTCCAACAACCGGCTGACCGATCGCTGTCTCAAAGGTGTGACCAAGTATGGCTACTGGGGTCCTCGGCGGCTCGGGACCCGTCAGGAGAATGGGTCCTGCTCATGTGTCGGCCACGGCTATCTCCACGAACTGGAAGGCTCCATATGCTCGAGCAAGATGGGTCTCTTCATTCACGAAACACCCTGGACCGAGGACTTGCGTTTGTATCATCCCCGGAGGTACCATGAGGACAGCCCCGAATATGTCTTCAGGATCAACCCGGACAACGCCAACGCAGAGTCTGAACAAGCTAGAATGAAAGTCGTCGATGACTCGCTTGATGCGGTTATCAAAGCCATTTGCTTGGAGAAACATGTTTCGTCGATTCCTCGTCTCGAAATCTGTCAACGTCCCTTTTTCGGTGTTACTCATCTCTACCTCAATCAGAACCCTTTAATCACAGCGGATGGCTTCAAGTCGTTTATGGAGGTTGGGTTCGAGCAGCTGCAGCGGTTGGAGTGCGACTCCATGCTTTGTATGACTGGAGTCGACATGTCTCAATGTAACAAGTACTACGACAACTCCAGCGTCGTGCCATGCTCCGTGTCTGGCCGCAAGACCCAGGCGCTAGGTCTAGCCGGCATTTTGGGCCTCTCTCATCTGTTCCGCCCTGTGTTTTCTAACCTGCAGATCTTACGTATCCATCACTCTTTGGTGACAAACTTACCCTCACTGGTGGGATTCGATGATCTATTCGCCATGGAGAAGATATGGTTCGCCGAAACCTTCCTCCTCCCTCGAGCCGACCTAATCTTTCCCAACCCCTTTCATCCAGACATGAACCCCAGGCTGAGTTCCCTGACCTTGACGCACATCCCACGGTACTCCACCGGGCCTTTAATCGAGAGACTCAAGGGATTATTGAAAGCTGCCTGGTTTCAGGAACAGACGATTGCCAAGCTGAGGGCAGAGTATCGCCGTGTCCAGTCACGCCATCCACCCCCGCTGCTTACTGGACTGCGCAAGATCTTTCTCGAGTTTGATGTGGACCGGCGTGAGAAGCAAGGGAAGGGCCAAACGTTAGAGGGTTTTGATGCTGAAGCTTTGCTCAACAGCGGTGCTACTGAGGAGTTCAACACATTTGGGGGATTTACTCACAGCAGCAGCAGCAGCAACAGCCACGGCACAAGCGGCCCGTCAACGTCGTCCGCTGTGAGACATGCCAATGCCAACAACAGGTCCCGGTGGCAACAACCGCAACACGGCTCAAAATTGGACCGACTAGGCACCGAGACACCATGGGTCCGAGCGGTGCTACAGTCCCGACACCAAAAATGGCCACAGGAAGTTGAACGACGGGCACACGAGAAGCTTAATTGGAATCAGCCCATCTACGTGACATCGATCTCGATGGCGGCGGCGTCTGGGAAGACCAAAGTATTCGTTGGGTATCATCATGACAGTCACAGCCAGTCGGTGCTCGACATTAACGACACGTCCTCGTCTAGGCTAGCTTCATCATCAGTTCAGGACCTGTACGATCCATGGAAATCCCCCTACCTTTCACAAGCACAAGAACAAGCCCGAGAACCACAACCGCCTTCTTCATCGCTACCGGGACGAACCAACTCCCTGCAACACCCCGAACCACCCGCTTACACGTTTTGGCGCACTCCAGGCCCATCCTCCACCCCATTACCACCACCACCACCACCTGCAACAGAAACCCTAGAAGAACCACCACTAACCCCCCTCCCCCCTTGCTACACCTCCTTTCCCTACTTCCTCTCCCCGGAAGAGAAACAGGCCTCCATCAACACTTACCATCTCCTCATTGCCCGCATGTTGTGGTTACATCCGAACAGCGTCCGTGACTCCGACAATAACAAAGCTGATCCCCCTGCTGCTGTTGATCTCAACGCTGCCAGTACTTTCGATACCTCCAGTGTGTTTAGTGCATATATGCATGAACAAAGTCCACGTGGTCCCACCGCAAACGATGATCTTGAGCGAGATGGTGATGATGAGCTACTAGTAAAACTCTTTGGGCCCATCATGGCTGCGACGCCGAGTATGGTGAGGGCGGGGGTGCCGGTACAGTTGGCTGAGCAACGGTCCTTTGGCCCGTTGGCGGCGGCGGCGGCGGCGGCGGCGGCGGGAGAAGGAGCAGGAGCAGGAGCAGGAGCAGGATGCTATGTGTTTTGGTCGGCTTGGAAAGCAGGTCTTTTTGGGGATGTTGTCTTTCCGGTTTCTTTGGCTACGTCTTCTGACTCTCGGGATGGGCATGGTGAAAATCAGGACACTGGGGGTATCTCAGGCAACGCAGCAAAGCAACCAGAGAGAGAAGTAACGAGCGCAAGCAAGAGAAATCGAGATCTCCTGAGAAAGGATATGCGCCGTCCTACGCGGGAGGAACTGGAGCAGATGAAGGATGTGATTGAGGAGCTCAAGAAGTTTAGGGGTTTGACTGGTGGCAGTGGCAGTGGTAAGAGTCAAGGTTCCAGGGTCAAGGTCAAGGACAAGGGAAAGGGAAAAGAAAAGGCTGCGGATGAGAAGTATCCTGATGGAGACGATCAGGATGAAGATAGCAAATGGGCAGGTAAACATTGGATGGGTGAGTTGAAGGTTATTAGGAAACAACTGGACCCGGAGGAGGGAGGGGGAGGCTTTTAGGAGAGGGACCTCTAGATTCGACACCCGGTGATTGGATTGGACGAATGGACGAATGGATGGATGGATATACCTGATACAGCGAGGGTGATACAGCGAGAGGGAAGGACAGCGAAATGGTTATAAAGTAGAGTAGAGTAGAGAGTAAGGTTACTAGTATGTAGAATGTCAGAACTAGCAGCAGCGTAGTAGGAGTATGCTTAGGTTCCATAGCAACCCCTCAAGTTCAATATTGTTCCCACTGCTAGTTACCCATTGTATACTACGCTCCGTGTCCACTCACATCTCCGTTCGATCGTTGTCCAACGAACATGAGCGTAACTGAATCCCCAAGCGGTGAAACCTAACTGTCCATTCGCCCGGAGTAAGCGGTAGTGCCTGACCAAGAACGAGCATCTACGCTGTTCGAACTCGAACTGAGTAGACGAGGACTGCAAATCGATCAAGTGGCCACCTTGATCAAAGTCGAACTCATCAAGGTTTCAAGAGCAGCTTAGCTGCAGGCAGACCTACGTGAATACATACATACATACACATATGCCGAATAACCTTGCTCAACTGGCCAAAGAGTGCCTCTAAGTAGGTAATTTTTTCTCTTTGGGATTTGGACTTGAGGCGCTCGACTAGCGGACAGAGTCAGAGTCACAGAGGGCAGATGCAGATGCGAATTTGTTTTTGTGCAGGCAGGAATTCACAAAGTCAGAAAGCTAACAGGACAGGACATTGAAGGCCGGTCGGCAGGTCGCTGGAGTCAGGTCACTAGGTAGATAAGTAGGTCATTATTGAACCACGCAGAATCAAACTTCTTTTTCTTCTTCTTTTCATGATGCTGCAATGGAGTTACAAACGAGGGCGAAGGAGGGCCGAGAGTGATATCGAAGGACTAAATGACTGGCTAACTAACTAACTGACTGACTTGTCCATATCCCGTTTCGGCTTCATCCTTACAACCCACTAAACTACTCGCGTGGTTTCGCAGGGGAACGGAACGCATCACAGTTCTGAAGCTTTTAGCTGCCCATGGAAAGTAAACCGCTAATAAGTGAGAATCTGACCTTGGTGGATTTCTATTCTCGGTAGGCTAGGTAGCTAGGCATATTGCTTGCTGCCTTACCACACACATCAATGAACGAGCTATGAGAAATCATTCAAAACAACTGAATGAAGCACTTGACGCTGTATTTTGCATATCCAAAACCAGAACCAGAACCGTGAAGAACCATCAAGAACCATGAAGAACCGTGAAGAACCATAGAAATGTTGGATATCTCAACTGCGTCGAAGAAAAAAAGAAAAAAAAGAAAAAGAACCCTTCGTGCAACGACGCAACCGCTGATAGACCATCCTACCCTTTTCCTGTTTCCCGTTTCCCGTTTCCTGGTGACTCCTCCAAAAGCAACCAGACCCCCCTTCTGAGTTACTGCCAGAGTCAGGGTATAAGAAGACCTATGCATAGAGGAATGAGATCGAGCAGGAAATATATACATGCCGTCACTCAATCAAGATGCCTCCGAATCCAAAGATAGGGTGTTGGAATTCGGCTTGAGCAGCCTGCTCGTTCTGTTGCTGCTGCTGTCGAGCTTGTCGAGCTTTCTTTTCCAGACACCTCTTCATCGCGGCTTTTTGACGAAGCTTTGCTTCTTTTCGCTTCGGTGATTCGGTATAAAATCCATATCGAGCAACCTGCTCATCAATCTCCTGCTGCAGCAAAGCTTTGTTTTTCCGATAATATTCCCTACCGTACTCTCGACGAAGCCTCCTTTTCCTTGCCCTGGGTGATTCAGCTCGAGGTTCAGTTTGATAAGCCTGCTCATCCCGGTCCTGCTGCTGCTGCTGAGCTTTGTTTTCCTGATGCCTTTTCTCTGTGGACTCTCGATGAAGCAATTCCTGTCTTTTCATTTGTTCTTCTCTGTGGTCCCCTATCTCAACAGGAATCAGGCCATGCTACATTCCCTGTTGTCCCTGTTGACCCTGTTGCTCAGGCACGCTCATCGCCTGTTGCTTGTGTCCCTGCTCTTGCTGACCCTGCTCTTGCTGACCCTGGCGCTGCTGATTTTGCTGCTCAGGCATGATCATCCCTTGCTCATGCTGGCCTTGTTGCTGCTGACCCTGTTGCTCTTGAGCCTCTGGCTGATCATTTCCATCCCCATGACCATCATCATCATCTTCCTCAACATCAACCTCAGGAACGTCAGGAGGAACGTCCTACATCCCCTGCTGATTACCCATCACCCCTTGCTGTTGGCCCTGCTGCTGCTGCTGCTGCTGCTGCTGTTGTTGTTGTTGTTGTTGTTGTTGTTGTTGCTGTTGTTGCTGTTGTTGTTGTTGTTGCTGCTGAGCAGCCTGTTGAGCAGCAGCCTGTTGAGCCATCTGCAATTGCATCTGCTGTTGCAACTGTGCTATAGCCATAGGGTTCATTGGCTGACCCATTTGTTGTGCTGCCATTTGGCCCGCCATACCGTTCATCTGCCCAGCCATACCGTTACCCATCTGTCCCTGCATCCCTCCCTGACCCATCTGGCCACCGTTCATTTGCTGAGCCATCTGTTGCATTTGTTGTTGGCTCAACTGGCCGTGTCCACCACCCTGTCCTGCCATCTGCGCCTGCGCCTGTGCTTGCGCTTGCTGTTGTGTCTTCAAGAAGTTCTGTATCACGATGCTCTTCGCAGTCTGCCGACACTGGTTCTTGAACGCTTCCATCTCCCCTGGCGGGATATTGGCCGGCTGACCTCCCCACCTCTCGGCAAAGCCGGGCAGCCTCTTGGAATACAGCGAGCTTGTCACGTTGTTGATCTGTTGAATCACATTTGGGTTGAGGGTGAGGGCAGCCAGCTGCTGCTGGCTTATTGCCGGCATCCCGGGGTTAGGCCGGGGGACACCGACTTGGCCGTGCATGCCGGGTTGGCCGGGAGCGGGAACGCCGGGCTGGCCTTGTTGTGCGGCCTGCTGCTGTTGGAGTTGTTGGGCCATTTGTTGCTGTTGTTGCTGTTGCTGTCGTAAGGCGATCTGCTGTTGCAGCACGGCTACTTGTTGAGGGTTTAGATTGGCCATATTGATCATTCCCGCTTGCCCTGGTTGACCAACCATACCCGCGCGCATCTGTCCTTGCAACTGGCCCATGTATTGCTGTTGTTGTTGCTGTTGCATGTTAGCCAGCTGGGCAGAGTACTGTGCAGCAATATCCCGAGTTCCAGGAGTCATCATGTGCGGTTGCTGTTGCTGCTGCTGTTGCTGCTGCTGCTGTTGACGAGCAGCGAGCATTTGTTGCTGGGCAATCCGTTGTTGTAGCTGGGCTTGTGTCATCTGCCCGGCCATCATGGGGTTGCCTTGTCCCTGGAGACCAGCAGCAGCAGCAGCCATTCGTTGCTGCATCATTCGCTGTTGTTGAGCAATGAATTGAGCAGCTTGTTGATGATTCATCCCTTGAGGAACCGCAATATTGCCCATCTGAGGCATTCCTGTTGGGCCGTTCATCAGCATGGCCTGGCCAACTTGCTGGTTCGCCATCATTCCAGGTGGTGGGCTTGCCTGGGACAGGCGTGGCGTTGGGACGACGGAAGGACGGCTCATAGGCGTTGCGTGAACCATGTTAGGGGTGGCGCTGGGCATCCGAGGCGTTCCAGCTGCGTGGCTCTGTTGACTGCCTCTAGCAGACATACTGGCAGCCATAGGAACGGACATCGGCCCATGGCTCGGAGCCACGGATGGAGGTCGTGCCGGGCTCCCGCCCATGTTGGAGTTGGAAGCCTGCATGGCCACGCTGTTCACCATGGGTGATGACGCTATCTGCGGCGTATTTTGCCGGATAATCGGTGATGATACCTGGCCTTGCGATACCTGAGGGAACCTAGCTACTCCATTAGGCATATTGTTAGCAAGATTAGGACTATTTTGCATGGTAGCAGGCATAGCATGTGGTGTTCCCATCGAAGTCGGCTGGGCCTGCTGCTGTTGCTGTTGGGCCTGTTGTTGGGCTTGCTGTTGGGCTTGGTGTTGGGCTTGCTGCTGGGCTTGCTGCTGGGCTTGCTGCTGGGCCTGTTGTTGAGCCTGAGCCTGAGCCTGAGCCTGAGCCTGAGCTTGGGCTTGCGCCTGGGCTTGTGCTTGTGCTTGCTGTTGAGCTTGTTGTTGCTGGGCCTGTTGCTGCTGCGCCATAGCCATTCTCTTTTGGGCTTGCTCTTTCTTCAAGCGCTCCATCTCCATTTGTTTTTGTTGAGCGACAAGCAGGGCTTGTTGCTGCTGCTGTTGCTGCTGTTGCTGCTGCTGTTGATCCGCCTGCGCTTGAGCCGCCAACTGTTGCTGCTTCGCTGCCTGAGCGGCTGCCAACTGCTGCTGCTGCTGCTGCTGCTCCCGTTGCTTCAGGGCTAGAATGCGCCGTTGCTCGGCCTCCTTCTCAGCCTTCTCCTGTTCCACTCTGGCCTTGATCTCTTCGAGAAGCTGGAACTGGTTGAAGCGCGGCTCGAAACCTGAGCCGGTCGCTTGACCTGTCCCATCCGACCCATGGCCAGCGCCTGGGGCACCAGCAGCCCTGTTGGACCTGCGCTCATCGCACGCCAGCATATACTGCTCCATCTGCCTGGCGTTGGCGTCTTCTTCTGCCAGCTCGGCATCCGTCTTTTTGCGTCGCTTGGGTTCTGGTGGGGGATGCGAATGCGCTGGGTCTGACATTATTTGCTGCTCGAGCTTTGAGATGAGCTGTTCAGCATCTCTTGTCGGTTCCAAGTCGAGAGGGGGTAGGGTGCTTAGCAAGATCTGGGCCTCGGCGGCCACAAGGTTGCTCGGGTCCAGGTCGACTTGGTCCAGCTTTCTTTTCCTACTGGGCGGCCCCATGGGTGTCTGAACTGGCTGGGCAGCGGCGCCAGGAGTTGGTGGAATCGCCATAATCTTGGACATGGGGTTGCTGATGCCCAATATCAGATCCGTAACCAGACTCTCTGGCGTGGGGCGTAGCACAACGGTTGTGGTTCTGCGGGCCACCTCTTGCTTGATTTGGCCGTCGGCCTGGCCGTCTTGGGCGGCAATGTTTTCCTTGTCGTTGCCTTTGGCATCCTGCTGCTTGATGAGCCCGTTGGGCTGGGCGCCCTGGTGCTCCTGGAGGGCCTCCTTTGGGTATGGCGCATACGACGAGGGAGTGACGTAGGAAGACCACCTGTGGATGGAATGGTCATTCGAAGCCGAAACCGTCTCTGCTGGGCCCTTGGACGCAGTGGCTTTCCCATAGGTGTGGACTTGGACGATCAAGCAACCGTCGTAGAAGGAAACGCCCTCGGCGTGGAGATTTGGAAGGAGATCATGAGGGATCGTGCGACTCTTGATGTGGGGGATGAGAGCCGCGCCAAGGGCTGACGTGTAGCTGCACACGGTCTCTTGTTGATCGAAGCGCCAGTGTGTCGGATGAAGGTGTATGATCATGGAAGGCGGGTTCCCGGCGTGCTTTTTTAGAAAATCGCGGTCCGATACTGGAACGTTGGGGACAGACGGTGGCTCGGACAGGGCAGCGGAAGGCGGAGGGCGTTGAGCGCTTCCGGGAACGGGTCCATGAGCAGACGGGGCCCGATTACGGGGACGGTTGGGAGGGGGTGGTCGAGCAGGGGAGCCGTTGGCCATGGAATTTGCGCCGGGGGGGTTTGACGGCTGACGAGCGGAAGACGGGGCACGTTTGGCGGACATGAGAGGGGAGGCCGAATTGGGCGAGGCTGTATTGATGCCGTTGGTCTGAATTCCTAGGGGAACAGGACGCTTGACCTTGGCGGCGACTGGCGGTTGGGGTTGCGACATGTTCGGCGACGCGCTGATGGCAGTAGCGGGGCCCATTGTGCTGGAGTAGATATCCCGTGTGGTGCGCCAGGGGCGACCTCGTAGGTAAATTGAATATCCGAATCTTGTTGTGTCCTCGTATGCGACCGTGTTCACGTTGGAACCGGATCGGGGGTTATGTTGAAAGTTGAGGTGACTGGGAGGTAAGGGAACGTCACGCGGAGAGCCGCCCGGCGATGATCCAACCAACGATGCTGGATGGGGTGAGTACCTATACACCTGGCTGGGGTGACTAGGTAGCTAGGTACAGTATGGAGTCTCTGTCGGACGGGCGTCAGCAGCCAGGCATCTCGGGGGCTTGTTTGTCAATAGGGCCGTCTCCGGCGGAGGGGATGGTAAGGAATCAAAGTTGTTGTTGTTGTTGTTGTTGACATGTGCGGTAGGTAGGTAAGTAGTGGTGGATTGACGATGTCGATGGATGGATGGATGGATGGATGCAGCTGACTGACCGATGGAATTGAAAGAGAGAAACCTCACGGACAAGATCTGCCCCGATGATGTCGGAAGGCCTGCCGCTGCTGTTCTTGGCTGCCCGGCTGCAAAGTGTTGGTCACAATCCACAGTGTAGACTAAGGTCGGATAGGTAGCCCCAGAGGCTTGGCGCTTGCCCCTGGGGCTAGCTGTGTGTCAAAAGGCGTCAAAAGGCCCTTGAGGTAGTGAACGGCCCGCTAGTGGTAGGGACTGCTGTAGGGCAGACGGGATAGAATTCACCAAAGCAACGCGCTGTAACTGTAACCAAACGTACCTAGTGTAGGGTTTTTACTTGCAGTGTCTGCTTTCCACGTCCCTGGTCCGAGCAAGACGTCGAATTCAGATTCCGTCAACACCTCGGCTTCGTTGAGAAATATCGGCGACGGTGATGTGATGGTGTCTGTCGCCGGTAACCTGATTGCACACCACGAGGTTCCGAGGTCTATGTACAAGATAAAATAAATTAAAACGAAAGTCCAAAGGGAAACAGCCAAGGATGTCAACTTGAACCTGATGATGGTATGTTCTTACTGAAAGGATCCATATTGGGGCTAAATACTAATTAATGAGTGATCTGATCATATGGATGTCAAGCCTCAACCTCCATGGCAGGATTGACAAGGAAGGAAAAGGTGGAGGGAAGAGGATTTTAACAACATGTCAAGAGGTAAGGAACGCTTCAAATAACCTGGAACTGAACGCAGATACGAGCATGCACCGCACTCGCTACGAGCCTGGCAAACTTGAATGACGACCAAGTTTATGTACGGTAATTACCTACCAGTGCTGAGTAGGTGAGACAATTAAGTCAGCTCGAACCCTAACCCCCACATACCCCTTAGTCGCCGAGGTCCATCTGGCGCCCGTTTACTGCGAATGCGAAGGCGACCGAGTACCTAACAAGGAAAATGAGATCATGAAGAAGTGAGCATACATTAAAGTGCCTGCCAGGTATTAAGTCTTCTTTCAGCGTCTTCTTGACAGTTGATATTGGGGATATTCTAGCTATTCCCAAGTGACAGACGGGGACGGTGCCGTACAACAGGTACCTACTTCCAGCCTTTCCCTCCCAACAGCCGGCTAGCAGCTGCAGAAGCTCTTGGACGCTTCGGAAGCGCTTACTAGGTAGTCGACTCCAAATAGGCCTGCTTCATCTTTCTACGCATGCCAATTGTACATGTTCACTTTCACCCACGCACCGAGATCCGTCATCCGCATCATCATGATCCATAAGCAGGTAGGTAGGTAGGTAGGTAGGTAGGTAGGTAGGTAGGTAGGTAGGTAGGTATCCAAGCCAAAAGAAAAATTGGCCGGCTTCTGTCGTATCCCATCGTATCCAAATAGCAGAGTGTTATACAACAACAGCAACAACAAAACAAGGATATCATCATCTCTTCACCCTTCCCAGGAGCCCTAGATTCACTCCTGTCCCTGAACCCTCCTAACCCAATCATCACCCAACTTGCCCGCCCTCACATCAACAACCACCACTCCCCTCCCCCGCCCCACTCGCTCTTCCTTCTGCCACCACTGGATATCTTTGTCTTTCTTCTCCTTCTCTCCGTTCTTCTCTGTGTCGTCGTCCTCAGAGTCCGAGTCCGCCAGACCGCCGTCTCCTTTCTCAGCGCCAACCACCAATACAATGTCGTGCCTTAACCATGTCTGGAGGGAAGTGATCACGCTGCCGTCGGGGCCGGCCAGAGATTCCTGGAGGTAGATGATTTCGGGCTGGATGTGACGCAAGATGTGGGAGTGGCCGGCCGGGGTGGAGAAGGTCAGGATATGCGAGGGCTTGGAAACGAGAGCGGCGGCTTGGTTGTAAAGGGAGGTGTAGGCAGAGCCGGCACTAGACTTAGGGTTAGTCAAGAACAAAACAGAACAAAACAGCAAGTGGAAATGGAGCAAGAAGAAAAGGACTTACAGAGGGTCCTTGTCCTTGCTCTCCGCGGGGGTCTCGGCGGGGGTCTCGGCCTCGATGTTGGAGAAGGAAGAGCTTAGCGACGCAGACTTGGGGTTGTCTTCGGACTTGTCCTTGAGTTGAGGGGCGTAGATCAGAATGTAGAGCTTGGTCAGGGAGAGATCAATGTTCCGGGGGATGTGGGAGAGGATCGACTAGAGTAGTACGGTTTGTTAGTACGTGGCTCGAGCCATGGTTCTGTTTAGACAAGGACTTACAGCATGTTCATGATACTCTTCATCGCCAGGTTCCACGTGGTTATCGGCCGAGACAATGATGGCAACCTTTTTCCGGCGTTGGTTCTTGTTGGAGGTGGCAGGAGTAGTGGTAGTAGCAACGATGGGAGCGGCAACCGGGGCAGTACTAGTGGTAGGCTGAACAACGGGCGTATCGTTTCTGGGAGGAGTAGCATTCTCAACCTGTTTTTTCGCATCCGGGTCGGACCACGTCTCGTCGTCAGCAAATTCGCTCCTCAGGCTGTCTTCCTCACGGATGGCGGAAAGGGCGATACCCACAGCTGCGCCCGCTGCAGTCATACCAGCGGCGACCTGTCGCTTCGCGCCGTTGAAGAAGTCGGCCGGACTCGGGGTGTGTCGGGGGCCCCATCCTCCTTCGGCCTGTTGTTGTGCTTGGGCTGGTGGCTTCAGACGGCCCTCGCCAGTGGCTCCGTAAGGCGGGTTGTCCCCGTAGTCGGCGTTCTCGTAGTCAAGGTCCTGGACGGTCGAGTTGGTCTCGTGTTCGCCGGTCCGGTCCTTGCGCTGGCTCCAGATCCATGCTGCGACACTGACGGTAGCAACGGCAGCCGTCACAACCAGCGGCGCCCAGGTACCTAGAGGGCCATTACGGCGTCTGTTGTCGGACATTATAGCGATCGAAGTGGCAACGACGACGACGTTCTTGTTCTTTGTATTTATGTCGGGTTCTAGAGGGTCGCTTGCATGGCAATGTCGTGTCGTGTCAGTGAGCCGTGTCGAGCTGTCGGGTACCGAGAACCGTTTCGCTTTCTTCGTCTTTCGTTCACAACTCGCAGGCGTGCCTCCAGTCAGACAACCTGGAAGAAGATGAAGACGGAGGATGTTGACGACGACATAACACAACGAAGTGAGGAGAAATTGTAGGCGCGCAAAGATGCCTGGAAATGTTGTGGCTGGTCGCTACTAGTGACCGAATGTACATGGCGGCGGCCCACTGACAGACCATAGGGCGGAGTCTATCACGTTGACTGGGGACGGGAGCCCGAGGTAGGGGTCGTCGACTGGGGCTGGGTTGTTGTTGACTGGGCGAGCTGGGGGTCCTGGGGAAGTGGATGCCTCTCTTCCAGCTGCACATCGATGCCCGTCGAGCCAACGACGGCAGTGAGTTCAGCTCACTGGAAGAGAGGGGACCATGGGACCCAGGTAGAGATACCTCTAGGTAGGTCGGGTCAAGGTCCGTGACGGGTCCTCATGACGCCGCGTCTTCAACTACCTACCCGAACCGAGGCTGATCCGACATGGTTGGTCAACCAACGTCATTGCCGAACAGTGAACTTTCAGTGACTGGGAGTGCAGCAAGGAGAGGGCTTCTAGTGTACTGGCAGTATAAATCCGTCCCAATTGTAAGCGCCATGTCCGCCAAGCAAACCAAAAGCGCACTTGACCGTATGCGGATTGGCGGCGAAAATCAGGGCGTGGCTCTAGCGAATTGCTGGCTGCACGCCTTCTGTATTTGTCCGTCTGAACTGTAAGAGCGCACGGGCCATTCCCTCATGCCCCTCCATCAGTGAGAGAGAGCTTTCATTGTGAGACTTTGCGATTGTGAGTCAAGAACTAATCGACTTTCGAACCCAAGACGGGCATTCCATCACCACTTGCATAAAAACATCGACGTTAAAGAAACACCTAACGCCACTAACGCGCATTGCATATCACACGGCGTCCTTGTTTCTCTGTCAATTCAAATACCTGAGATCAGGATACCGGTGTCACTTTGTTGTCCGCCAAATACTTCGACATCGACATCAAGTTCCTTTTTTTTTTTTTTTTTCAAAAAACCATCTTCAAGATGCCCCACGCTGTAACTATCGCGACTCCGGGCCTCCAGGCCTTGATCCTTTGCGGTCCCGGCAGCTCGTTTCCCACTTTCACCGCCAACCCAGATGAGAACCCCAAGGCTCTCCTACCAATCGCCAACAGGCCCATGGTCTGGTACCCTCTCGACTTTTGCTACCGCGCAGGCATCACAAGTAGGTCATGTCATGTCTTGGCATATCCTCTCGACAATCATGATACCTTACATATATTGACTAACTGTCTTCAGACATCACCCTCATCTGCCCCCCTACAGCCCAGCAAGCCATCCAAACCGCCCTCAACACAAACCCCTTCCTCACCAGCCTACCATATCCCAGGCCCGACCTCCTAGCACCCAAGGACCTCGACCAGAACACGGGTACAGCAGAGATTCTCCGTCTCCCCGAAGTCCAAGAAACAGTAACCTCGGACTTCCTTGTCCTTCCCTGCGACTTGGTATGCGAGCTCGGCGCCGACAAGCTCCTCCAAGCATGGATGGTCAAGTCTGCCAGTCTCACCGACCTCCTTGACGACACACGGTTGGAGAATGGCCCTCCCAAGCGTAGCGGTGGTCTCGGTGTATGGTATCAGACCAAGACCGCCACTCCCATCAAGGGCGAGGAGACCGATTTCCTGGCTACTGTCCCTCTACCATCCTCCTCCGTCAGCCCTCCCAGAGGCTCGCTGTTCCCCAACATCTCCAAGGTCGTCTACTCTACACCTACCGATTCGTTGAAGGATCTTCTCGAAGAACAGACAGGTCTCCCCATACGCCATGCCCTCCTCAAGCAACACCCCCGCGTGCGCATGCTGACCACCCACCGCGACGCCCACATCTACATCTTCCCCCACTGGATCATGGACTTCGTGAGGGAGAACGACCGCTTGGAGACCATTGGCGAGGATGTCCTAGGTTGGTGGGCCAAAGCCGGCTGGCAAAAGGGTCTCTCCAAGAAGCTCGGTCTCGACACCATCCTCGGTCAGTCCAGCACCACCGTCTCCAACACCGACGGCAAGACCTCCCCCGTCGGCTCTCACAGCCCCAAGGACTCCACCACCCAACATCCCACGGGTTCTCAAATCCAGGACGCCATCTCCGCATCCGGCACCACCAACCTCCACGGCCCCGTCCGCACCGGCGACAAGCCCGGTCACGAAGAGACGTCTCTCCACGAGTCCGCCAACGAGAAGCAAAACGAAAGCACCATCCCGCCCATGCTCGCCTATATCCACCCTTCTTCTGCCACCGATTCCACCTCCACCCCCTTGATCCGCCGCGTCGACACTGCCCAGCTCCTGTTGCAAATCTCCCTGCAACTCGCCAAGCTGCCCTCGATCGAAGAAGTCGGTTCCGCCGAGGCCGCTTCGCCTTTTGCGCACACACGCAAGGTCGCCTACCCGGAGGGCGTCAAGCCGCGCACGACCATCACCAAGCAGGACTCGCTGGTGGCGGACAATGTCACGGTCCAAGAGAAGACGAGCATCAAGGAGTGCGTGATCGGCGCCAACTGCCAGATTGGCGAGGGCGCCAAGTTGAGCCAGTGTCTGCTGATGGACGGCGTGGTGGTGGGCAAGAACTGTAAGCTTACCAAGTGCATCCTTGGTAAGCGCAGTGAGATTGGAGAGGGGTGCACGTTGACGGAGTGTGAGGTGCAGGAAAATCTGTTGGTTGAGGCCAAGAGTAGGTTTTTTTTTTTTTTTTTTTTACCCTTCTATCCCTAAACCCTCCTAAACAGCTTACTGATTTGTGTGTACAACAGCGGAAACAAAGAACGAAAAGTTCATGTCTTCCTCCGGTCTCGAAGCTACCGAAGAGGATCTTGCCGAGGATGACGACGATGAGGAGAACGATGGCAACGGCAATGACGACGACGAGGACGAGGAGGATGATGAGTCGGCGGAGGAATAGGATATCCTTTCTGCTCCATCGGACTAGCAATGGGCCCCAGTATGGTCCACCACCCGAGTCGCAGCAGCGCGTACCGCAACAGCCGCAGAAACAGTCGCGGCAGCAGCAGACAAGGCCCAGAAAGGGAAGCTAGCCAAGTCGATTCCCGGGTTCAGGAGGAGGAGGGGATGAATAGTCTAGGTGTTGAGTGGCATTGTTAGGGGGTTGGTTGGTTGGTTGCTTGTTTGAGTACATACATACATACCCTTTAGAATCGGTTCTAGGTTATCCAAAAGTTATCTTTCATTTTCAGCATCCCGATCCCAGGAAACTTTTGCCCGAGTGGTATCGATGATCAGTGTCCTTCTGGACTTCCTCGTCGCTAGCTTTTGTAAGATTGAATGTACATTTTTTTTAGGTGGGTACCATACCGTAACTGAGATCCATTCAACACATTGCTACTTACGGGGTATCTTTACTGTTATCCTACTACCGACTCACCCACTACAACATGTTAGAGCACCAGTCTTAACGTTCTTACCTCTAGGTAGCCTTACATACGTAGGTAGTGATAACCTACACACCTCCCGTCCTCCTCCTTGGCATCTGGCAAGCTCACCGCTCTATTTACTACTTACAAACAGTGCCACAAGAAATTACTGGAGAGGTTACATCCATTCAGGCACGAGATACAATACTACCTCTAGGTATGTAGAGGTACCCGATCAAGCTCGGCTCGAGAAGGGTTAAGGAACGGGAGGGAGGGAGGCCTCCCGCTACGTACATGACATAACGCACGATCTGCAGTTTTGTGTCCTTCAACGTTTCGTACGTTGCGAGAATATAAGGTAGATTGAGTATATAATGCACACGCAGGTTGTGAGCATACCTAGGTATCTTAGCCGACATGCAGGTTCTTCTTTTTCTAGAAATTTTAGTGAATATCTCGAGGCTGGCAACGTCACTTGTTCTGGACAAATCGATCTCTAACGAGTGTAAATGGGTGATAACAATATGCCGGGGGATGTATCACGATAATCATACGTACTAACTCTGGGGTGCTGTAAGGAATACAACAACATAGCTACCTAGAAGTGACTAAAGGTATCTGTATGACTCTACCTACCTACATCCTTGATAGGTACCTCCAGTCCACTTCGAACTCGAACTCGAACTCGAATCTAAAACTTGAAAATGAAAGGCTAGTTGTAGGCAGAAGAGGACATGCTACCTGTTTGACAAAAACCAAAAAAACCAAGACCCGGGGAAAAAGAGAGAGACCAAAGCGGACCTGACCGGACGAGGCTAAATGCAAGCCTTATTATGTCCTCAGGGGCAACACAACACAACACAATACAACAAGCATAGCATACTTTGATGGGCACAAGCGGGACAAGGCGGGACAAGGCGGAAGGCCTCCATAGTAGGCTCTCGACTAGACTGGATTAACCCTAAGCCTTCAGAATAGGTAGCAGGGCGGGCTTATGGCTTCTGGCTAAACAGTGTGTCTGTTTCTGTCCTTGACGCCGGATAGTGGTAACTGGGGTTGCACCCAGTTACCTGGTTGATGATACCTGGTCGAAGAGACGGTGATACCGGACCTGAGAAATCTCTCTTGGAAAGCGACGCCGTCAAGTTGGAGGTTTACTTTGGTTATGTGGCCCACACGAGCATTACATACCTACCTATGTTGCTCTGCCATCAGGGCCCGTTGTTGATTCTTTTGCTTGGACTTGGGCTTGGGGTTTGGGCTTGGGCGATCATGATCGACATCCAGGTTTCTAGCGTAGTGTAATTGTATGACGCCGAATGACACTGTGTCCTCTTCGTTAACGACGATCCAGCATCCAGGGGCTGCATGCAGCTCTTGTGTAATGTGTAGTGTCATTTGTATGTACAAACCTAATCTGTACACGTCTAGCAAAGGCGTGGTGAAGCCATTGGTAGGTAGAAGGTGGACTAAGAGTTACCCTCCCCCGGGAGACAGGCCTCGGCTTGCTTGGCACCATGACGGTACTTGTGCTACACATGTGTGCCTAGTTAGTGTAGAATACACTACCACAGCTGCTGGAAAAGACCCACGTGTTCACGAGCGAGATTGGATCTGGGCGGACCTACACTACTAGGTAGCTGGGGATTTTGGACTTTTCGGCTAGAAGCTAGAAATGGGTACACTAGAGAATCGAGCCAGCCTTGAAAAATATTCTTGGGCAAATCTTGGGTGAAATGACGGATGTCGTTTTCCAAGCTCCGCCAAGGCAACCAGTGAAGCTAGTGTAGTGTAGTGCAAAATGTCATTTTTGCACGAACCAAATGCCACGGAGAAGGGAACGAGGGCGCGGAAGGGGTGGAATTTCCTGGTGGACCACATGTCGTCTCGTATGGAGAATGGGAAATGTCCCGTAAAATGGGAACCGATCAGTAGGTCAAAAGTGGCTCCAGGGCTGAGCTTATGGTGAGTGCGGGTTCTATCATCCAGGGAGCGGTCAGTTCCAAGCACGTTTTGATTTGATTGGTTGCCGGGAACCCTATGTGTCTTTTTTTTTTTTCTCTTTTTTTTCTTTTTCTTTTTCTTTTTTTTTTTTTTTTTTTTTTTTTTTTTTTTTTTTTTTTTTTTTTGTCTCCAACAAGTATGTACACCACACCTGTGAGAGTTGTCTGTACAGTACCGAGCCGAGTTCGGACGTCAATCAAATGGACGAACCGGAGAGGCCATCGGGGCAATTTGGGGTCGTCTGCTGTTGTTATTTGTTCCTGAATGACGAGGGCCATGCCGCCGTGTGGCACGAATGACAGGAGAATTATCGAGATTCAGCAGGCTGCAGTGATTAGTGAGAGCCCCGCTGCAGCCCTTGACCGGTCAGCATCGACGGGACAAGCGAACAAGGTGTGTCGCACACACAGCGTCGTCAAGACGGATGATTTGCACTGGGGATACGTGATTGCCGTCCGCGATAACAGCCTCGAATTTGGGAACTAAAAAGTGCGATGTCGGGTTCCTATCAGCCAAACAGGGATGGAAACTTGGAAGGGCTGATATGTGCCTTGCCCGGAGTCCGGAGCATTCTGACAGACATACATACATACATACATATGGACGTATGGCGGGCCGTCATCGATAACTACCTACGTATGTACACTAGTATACTATGTAAGAGGGAGGACAGAGATAAGGATGATCCTTCACCAAGGCGAACCGTGGAGCATACTAAGGTAAGGTGAGCGGACACGGCGGAAATCAATCATATCGAAGGAATTCAGAGGATCAAACCAAGTCAAGCAAGCCAATGGGAGAAGTTCCGGGAGCGGGACGAGCCTGTCAACGATCAGAGCCCAGGAACGTGACAGATAACAATGGTGTTCCATGTTGTTCAATGTTTAGCTTGGAAGATGGAGTCTCTCTGGAGAAGAAGGAAATCCCATCAAGGTGGAAGTCATGGAAAGTCGTCCCGTGACAGCAGTCGTACCTAGGTACCGTATGTAGGTACAATAGGTTGAAAAGGTACGTACCTGAGGACCTTTAGGGCCATGAGGGGTCGGAGTCTCGTCCCTCTCTTTGGGCCATCGATGGAACCGAGGAAGCCACCTCATGGAACCGTGACACTAACAAAAGGGCGGGAGTCTCGAGTTCTGGACAGTGGGTGGCAGCACTGTACGTAACAAATATGATGGCTATGCTGACATCAAATGCCATGCCACCTACCTATGATCAGTGCACGCATCACCTGCCCCTGCACCTGGCTTCCATTGACTTTTTTATGTCCACTACGCCTACCTAACACATATTGCTCTATTCCTGGGCTGTTCCTGATGACTACATTATTTTCCTTGTTTACCCACCCATATACACCCCAGATGGGGCTGGAAAAAGAGACAGCCCCAATGGAAGACGGTTGATTACCGGGCATCACCATTTCAACTTTGGGTGTTATTGTCAAGGAGGTACGTACCTGACTGTTAGTGTTACTACACTACACCTAGTACTGTACTTGCCGACGGGCCACGGGCGCACTGCAACGGAACGACTCGAAGATGGACGAGAATCGATGGAAACTGAGTGTGAAGCGGGGCGCGGCATTGGCATTTCCTAATACGCACTGTCTCCACACACGGTCCCCCCGTCTCCCAGTGCCGTGCAGAGGGCAGTGTAGAGGGACGGCGGATTCCCTACCGCTGCCACTCAAAACCTCCCCCCAAACACTACACTGCTTGCACAGCGACCACCACCACCACCACCACCGCCACATTCAAGCACAACTTGAATTCACCATCACCACCACGGCACTACCACTACCGACAATAACCAGATCGGATACCTAATCCCGCGTCCATTTTCCTGTATCTGCGCAGCTGTCAGATGTCCTCCCCATGTCGAACTCGCATTCGACCAACCATGATGCCGCCGCCGCCGCCGCCGACGCTCCCGCTGCTGCTCCGGTGAGCCCTGCTCGGCTTGCTGCTCAAGATGCTTCTTCATCCTGCTCCTCCATCACTTTTGAATCTGCCGACTCCTCTCCTCCATGCCGCCATCCTGCCCCCCCGGTCGACCCCCCAGAAGACCAGGAACATCACATCATCGTCTCCGCGCCGTGCCTGTCCCCGGGTCCTCCACCACCACCACCACCAGCAGACGGCCATGGTGCTCCTCTCGCTGCTGCTGCTGCTGCTGCTGCTGTTGCTGCTGCTGTCCCCACTCCCACCACCCCCCTGGTCATAGATAATACCACAGATCGCATCGTTGCACATGCCGCTGCTGCAGACCCGATCAAATACCACCGCGGCCCTGCTGCTTATCTCCAGAGACACCCCTCCGGTCCTGGCGCTTCCTTGCTGACCCAGGCTTTTGCTACAGCTCGTGGCACAAATCATAACAATCTCCAACCACAACCACCACAACAACATCAACATCAACCATCTGATCACACTCTTCAATCTTTACCTCAACCTCAAGTCCTCGTCTCGTCTCATCCTCTGTCCGCCGTCCCGTCTGAAAGCCATAGCAGACAGCAACAGCAACAGCACGATAACGACCGTCGACCACCACCACTACCATCGCAAGACCACCGTTTTAGCCAAGACGAAGAAGAAGACGCCCTGACTCCGAGAGCCGGTTCCCCTCGCAACTCTACCTTTCACAAGTCACACACTATGGCGTCCATGACTGCTACCGTCACGTCGACCGCTACCATGACAGGCCCTCCGTTGGGTGGTGCCATCGAGCTCGATCTGCGTCAGGTCAACTGCATGCTCAAGGGACACCGCGAATACCTCACAAAGAATAAGGGCCGGGCAAAGTCTCCAGAACGGTCCGAGTCTACAGAGGTTGATAACAGCAGCCATCCCGTCATCTCCACCAAGCTTTCAGAATCCCCTAGCACCCTGAACAACAACCATGATGGAGCCGCTGACAACGGTGACAATGCTATTCCCAGGCTGCGCAAGGATCAACGGGCACAGACGGTCCCCGAAAAGGCTTGGTCCATTGGCGTGGGAGAGCTGGCCGACGACCAGGACGGCCAGGTCGAAAAGTCCATCACCGAGGTCCTGGCCGGCGTCGAGCCCAACGCCCGCAGCCGCAAGGCCAGCCACAGTCTGCGCTTCTTTAAGGAGGGTCTGCCTGATGAAAAGTCCAAGAAAAAGGACGCCAAGCGAGAGAGACTCCCTTCCACCGCCGAGGAGGCTGACGAGACCGAGACTGAGGGTGAAGGAAAGCCACGGGCTACTACTACTACTACCACTACTACTACTACTACTACTACTACTACTACTACTACTAGTGTGCCTGTATCTACATCAGAGGACACACAGTTACCCGAAACTGACGAACCAAGCCAGGCGCGCTCTATTCCCTTGCTGACTCCAGAATCCTCGACCGGCGGCGACCACACCGCTCAAGACTTTTTCTTATCCAAGCCGGTGGAGGAGCCGGCTCAGCTAAAGCAACAACAGCCTCCTGCTTCCCCGGGTCGCGAGCATACGAGTGCGCTACAAGAGACTGCTGCAGAGTTTGGCAAACAGTCTCCGTCGTTGGATCGCAAGCCAGAGCCTCGGCGCAAGTCGGATGCTAGTATTGAAGGTGGATCGCATACAGAGGAGGGCGAAGAGTCTGGGGAGGAAAAGATATCGTCGGCCGTGTTCCTACCACACCAGGGCCCTGAGGAGGCTGAGGAGCACTCCGACGTGCCTGGCGCGGCTTCTTCCCGAACTGCGCTGCCGTCAAGAACACATTCACGAGCTGAGGATTTCCATTCGTGGCTTGTGAAAGCTGGTGAGCCTGAAGTCGAATGTCTAGACGAGTGTCCTGACGTGGAAAAGACGCATCGGCTTGCCAAGCCTGCTGCCGATAGCGCTACTACTGTTCCTTTTGTAGGTTCTCAGATAGACACTGGCAAAGTCAATGAACCTGCCGTTGCGGACGAGATTGAAACTGGTGTCCACCCACCACAAAAGCCGTTCCAGTCCATTGCGCATCAATCTCATCATCATCACCATCATCCTCATCATCCTCATCCCGAAGAGGCTGCCGTCCATGACCACCAAGGGGAGGCCAAAGAGCAACCCCTAGATGCCATTGAACTGATCCCTTACAAACACCAAGTCGGAGGGCACACCACTCTCTGGCGCTTTTCTCGGCGGGCCGTCTGTAAACAGCTGAACAACCGAGAGAATGAATTTTATGAAAAAATTGAACGATACCATCGCGACTTGTTGGCTTTTTTGCCGAGGTATGTTGTCGCCCCGTGTACATGACGATGTATATAGCCGTATGATACCATGTCTAACCTTGTTCTTATTGTTGCAGATATATCGGTGTGTTGAACGTTACGTTCCAAAAGAAGCCTCGCCGCAAGTCGGTGCAGAAGAAAGACGAGGCGGCTGCTGCGCTGGAAGCCCCTGCAGCAGGCCCAAACGAAGCTACAAGCTCCGGTGCTAAAGGGGATGAAGCAGCACCACCAACAACAAACGGTGCCCAGCCGGCACAGCCTGAGCAGCGCATGATTAGCCAGTCGCTGCAGCAACCACTGGGTCAGATTCCTACTGTCACGTTTGTTGACAATCAACATATCCTCCCCCGGAGCCTGATTCAACCAGCGTTGGCATCATCAGGCTCTTTCACTCGTTTGCGGAGTGCCTCCTCGGCCTCTGTCCAAGGGCGTAGGACTCTCAACGGACCATGTGCTGAGAACCCCAGCCACATGCTGCGACCAAGGTTGGAGGATCGGCATGCTAACAGCTGGGGAGCCACCATGGTGAACAAGCGGCTGCGCAACGAGGTGTTCAACGACGCCTTCCTCAAGCAGCCCGTTGCTGTTCACCGTCATAAAAAGGGTCACCAAAGGCCCTTTTCCCGGCGCAGTCTGCAACCAGTTCTCCGCCACACCGAGTCGGATCTGAACTTGGATGTCGCTCAAGATGCCAAGCCGCGGGCCAACAGTGCCGGTGAGGAGTCGCGCCTCAAGCCCAGCGACCTGGTACGAAGCGAGGAGAACCTGGCCACCCGACCGCGCAGCTTCAGGGAAGAAGGAGTGGAAGACGACGGACCCAAGGACGTGACGGGGACTAGTGCTCCTGAGCCAGAGATCCTGAAGGATGCGTCGCCCGCTCAACCTAAAAAGAAGCGTCGGTACTCGGGGACGGGACTGAGGAGGAAGCCCAAGGACGTTGAGGATTCGCGCGGCGATCTGCAGTACTTTGAGGAGGCTGACTCGGCTCCCTACAAGGCTGATAACGAGGAGCCGGTGTTTGAGTCTGGCGGCGTCCCGGATGTGCCAGGCGAGGAGTCCATTGGGCCTTTGGACACTACGCACAATGGTACCAACGGTGTGGACCCCTCGACCGTAGCCGATGATGACCTCGCCCCTTCCAGCCCGCACAATGAAATTGCCAAGATCCCCCGGCCCATCAACCCCAAAGAAGCGCAAACGCAAACCGACTCCCGCGTCGAGTACTTTTTGCTGCTTGAAGACCTCACTGCCGGCATGAAGCGTCCCTGCATCATGGACCTCAAGATGGGCACCCGTCAATACGGTGTCGAAGCCTCCCCCAAGAAACAAATATCCCAACAAGGCAAATGCGCCAAGACCACGTCTCGCGAGCTCGGCGTGCGCGTCTGCGGTCTCCAAGTCTGGGACGTCGCCACCCAGTCCTACGTCTTCAAAGACAAGTACTACGGCCGCGACCTCAAAGCCGGCCAGGAGTTCCAAGACGCTTTGACCCGTTTTCTCTACAACGGCGTCGACCGCGCCTCCATCCTGCGACACATCCCCACCGTTTTGCACAAGCTCTCAGAGCTGGAAGTCATCATCAGGCGATTAAAAGGCTACCGCTTCTACGCCGCTTCGCTCCTCATGTTCTACGACGGCGAACCGCTCCCTCCTCCTGCGCCCCCCACCCCCTCCACCACTGCCCACTCGGAATACGACACGGCCATGGAAGATTACTATTCCACCGACTTTGCGACGGACAATGACGATGCCGTCTCTATTAAGCAGCGCATGGACACTACGCTGAACGGCGGCGGAAGCAAGAAGAAAAAGGACAAGCACGAAATCGACTTCAAAATGGCGGACTTTGCTAATTGTGTTACGGCCGAGGATTTGGCTGCCAATGGCATCGAAGGCAAGCCGTGTCCGCCGCGGTATCCGCAGGAACCGGATAATGGGTTTTTGAGGGGCTTGAGGAGTTTGCGGAGGTATTTTTTGAGAATCCAGAGGGATGTGAGGAGGGAGTTGGGGTTGGGCACCTGGAGGGCGGTGGATGAGGAGATTGAGAGGGAGATGATGGAGGATGTGTATGGTGGTGCGGGGAAGGAGGAGGAGGGGTTTGTGTCGGAGTAAGTCACGTTATACGGTGTGGAGATGAGTAATGGGAGGAGAAACTTGAAGGTGTCGAGTTGAGAAATGTCTTGTGTACGGGCCTGGCTGGTCGGCTGTTTGTTTGTTTGTTTGTTTGTTTGTTACCTAGTTATTGGAGTGTTCGGTTGGTTGCTTGGTTGGTTTGGTAGGTTGGTAGGGTGTTAGGGAGTCTTGCTTGGGTGATTGATGGATTATTTATCGAAAGTGCAATTGATGGTTGTTGTCGAGAGACTTTTAATTTGTCTTGGTGTTTGTGTCTATCCATCCTGACGTCCGGTTATTGTTTTTTATGATGGATATATGGATATATGGTCAAGAACCGACAGCAAGCAGTGAGTAGAACAGAACAAAACAGAATAGAATAGCAAAAATTTATCTACCATGAAACAGACCTTGTTAATTCCATCACGGCTGTTGCTCTCGTATAGATGAATAGGTAATGGATCGATGCAATGCATCCCAAGTCCGGCAAACTCTCTTTCGTTCCAAGGATTTTGTAGTGTACCGTGTGGTTTTATGAGTGGGGGGTGGGGTCATGGAAAAGACTCTGGGCTGAGTCTGTCTATCTGTCCAGCAGTAAACAACAAAAAGTCTCACTTAGTACCTAGGTAGTCAAGTTGGAAATCCACGGAAAAAGTAAACTGCCTTTTTTCAAGAGGAGATAGAAAAAATCTTTCTTTCCATTTCATTTCACTCAACCGTCCTCCCTCACTTTCTCTCTCTCTCCTTCGTACTATAACACCTGTTTTTCGTTCCCTAGTGTAGTACCAATAAATACCCTAGAACCATATCATATCATAACCGTGCCATGCTATGCCATGCTCGTCGTAGAGTGAGTGAGAAGCGCGCCCCCTACCCAGCCCAGCTAGAAAAAAACAAGAAACCAATACAACCGTAAACCATACCAGAAAAAAAAAAAAAAAAACCGTTGCTATGCACGCATCATAACTCCTTGCTTGATGAAACCATTGAGAAATAACAAGACCTACCAGCCCAGAGGAAGAAATAAAAAGAAAACTTTTCGTAATCATGACCACTTCATGACAGTTCATGACAAATCCATGCGTCTTCGCTCGCCTTTTCATCCATCCATCCATCCATCCAGTCATGACTCGACAAAAGAAACCGAAACAGAACAGAACAGTGCAGTGCAATGCTTCAAACATCAGAGTCCCCTCAGCAAAAGTCTAATCTTCAACCAACCAACCACCTCTCCTCCCTCTCTCTCTGCATCTGCCTGAGCCTTTCTTCCATTTCATTTCCACCCCTCTGTCCCTGTGTCTGTGCTATCTGTCCCATCCCACTCCCCATGGGATTTTGATTTTGGTTCGTTGGAGGACATCCATTCACTCCATAACCACCAACACCACCCATCCCGCCATTAGCGTTGATATCTACCTCTCTTAGTACTCCGCCATGCTGCCGTCCACCCCTTCCATTCGAGAGACTTCCATTTTGCATCGTTTGCACCTGCTGCTGCTGTTGGTACTGTTGGTGTTGGTACGGAGACTGCTGCTGTTGGTACTGACCCTGCCCGTTGACTGTAACTCTTGAAGCAACAGGACTCATACTCATGCTCTGCCACCTCCCACCCGCACCACCACCCTGCATGTGTCCCGGCCCCGGCCCTTCAGCATCACTACCCACCACCGTCGTAGGACTACCGAATCCAAAGCCCACAGCTGACCCAAAACTAGAAGCACCTGTAGGCAGGCCAGGTACGCCTCCTGGTACGCCTCCTCTCACCAAGTTATTTCCACCACCACCAACAGCAATAGCCGGAACAACAGCAGGAGCTGCATTCAGATTCGCATTCGCACCCGCT
The DNA here is from genome assembly GCA_009805215.1 of Neurospora discreta FGSC 8579. NCBI lineage: Eukaryota > Fungi > Ascomycota > Sordariomycetes > Sordariales > Sordariaceae > Neurospora > Neurospora discreta. The sequence continues at coordinate 58,173 of RANX01000044.1, read as the reverse complement.
GGAGTTTGCTGACCCTGACTCTGACCATTACCGTGGTCCTGACCCTGACCCTGACCCTGACCATGACCATGACCAGGAACGGTAAAAACCCCACGCGCAACCAACGCGCTCCACACTTCATCCCTGAGCGAAAGGACCTCGTCGCGAACAAACGGGAGACCATCCACCTTCTTCAGCCGCGCACACTTCTCCGCCAACAAATGATCATAGACTCTGCGCCGCATCTTGGTCTGGAGATCGAGTCTGGACGCGTACGCTTTATCGGAAGCGAGCGTTTGCGAGGGGAGAGTCCACTGGTCTTTTTCTTCTTCTTCCTGCCCCTTCGCATTCTCTCCCTTCTGTGCATCCTCGCCTGCGTTGGTGGTGGGTTTACCCTGCTTGCCGCCTTTGCAAAGTTCCTGAACAGGCGAGTAAAACCCCATTACCAATCCGTTCCCTCGCAAATCAACAGCTGTCAGACACGAGAAATTGGCAAGGACATCAACTAGCGAACTTAAATCCCTAATTCTGTTGCCGGAGATGAACAACCGCTTTAATCTCGGGACATGTTTTAATGGAGAGAGATCCTCAAGCGCGTTCATGTTGAGGTTGAGAACCCGCAGGTTGGGCATCATTTGTCCGACGTCCATGGGCAGTTTTGTCAAGCCGCAGTTGGCTAGTTCGAGGAGTTGCAGGTTGAGCAGATCGATGGGAGGGTTAAACCCGCTTTCTTCGACGCCCTTAGGGTTGGTGGTGGTGCCTAGGTAGTTGCCAGACAAGAATAGTTTGCGGACTTCGTAGGCCCGGGAGAGGAGGTGGTGGAGATCGAGAGGTTCGGGACCTTGTTGCTCGCGGAGGGAGAGCGAGTCGAGGCGGCGAGCGCGGGATAAGCCGTGGATGCGGACGAGGCGGTTGCGGTCAGCGTGGAGGAGTCGTAGATGGGGGAGGTGGTGGATGGACAGATGGCTCAGACAGTTATCGTTGAGATGGAGGTACCTCAACGGACTAACGGCCTGCCCGTGTTCAGAAACGGGAGAGGAACCAGAGGTAAGTGCGGCCGGCGACCCAACCTCAAACACCTCGATCTGGTTCCCTTCAAGGTTAAGCGAGCCCAGAACCGGGAGCTGGTCCAGGTTCACCATCCTCTTAATCTTGTTATTCCTCAAGTCCAACTCGGTAAGATGCACCAGCCTGGCGCCATCAAAGTCCACCTCCTCAATGCAATTCCCTCTCGCCCTCAACACCTGCAACCCATCATGGAACTTGATCCCCTCCAAGCTCTCCAAACGGTTATTATCCACCCTCAACTCCCTCAAATGCACCAACTGCTTGAAAGGATTCAAGCTCGTCAATCGGTTGTTGGAGATGTCCACATACTGCAGGTTAGTCAAGTGTCCCCACGCCGTCAGGCTTGACAGCTGATTGTTGGTCATCTTGAGAAAGCGAGTAGTGGACGGGGCGCCGGTGAGGTTCCTAATCTCGTTGTGGCTGGCATCTAGGGACTCGAGATGGCCACAGAACTCATCGAGAGCATGCAGGGATTCCAAACGCTTGTGCGCGAGGCACAAGTTGCGCATGTCTTCCCAGTAGGGCTCAAAGGGCTCGACTTCGGTGAGCTTGGCAACGAGGTCGCGGGTGGACATGGACATGGAGCGGCCGCGGGAATGGTGATCGCCGGTGACGAGGTGGTGGTTGCCAATAACATAACTTGCTTCGATGGCCAATGACGACTCGTCAGGAGGGTGGATGGTGAAGTCCGACAAGGGACTGAGAGAGAAGGTGCCGACATACTGGCCGATGATGTGAGCCGGGTCGGCGCCGGACATGGAGCATGGTCGCAGATGATGAGCGGGTGTTGCTACAAGGAAGGAAATGCTGTTATGCTGTTGGGCTTCGTGGTCCTCTTGGTTGACCATGGATGCGTCGGCAGCAACGATGCTTAGTTCCATACCCTGCGGTTGTGGCGATAATAACGACGGCTGATCATGACCATGGAACTGGAAGCTGTTCTTATTAGCATTACTCGACTCTTCATCATGCTCGTCAATCCGTGAAACAGGCCTTGCCATGTACGTCTGGCCTTTGACGGACAAGTGTCGCGGCGGACCTCGTGAACGGCTGCGTGACCTAGACGCTGAACCAGACACAACGTCGCTCCTGAGCTTGGAGACGGCTCCGCGGCCTCGGGCTTGCGGTGGCTGCTGTTGTTGCTGTTTGGTGTAACCTCTCGGGGGCAGAGGTGGCTGGCTACGCTTGCGCTGCTGCTGCTGCTGCTGCTTATTGTGGCCCTCCGCACCAGTTAGTCCTAGCGCGCTCGGGGCGTCGGCATCGGAGTCAACGTCGTCTGCTACTTCCTGGATGTCCTGGATGATAGACGCAATGGGTGATGAGAAACTGATCGTGAGACGTCTGCCGCGGGCTGCTTGTGGAGTGTTGCTTACTCGGTCCTCGTAAATCCCAATTTCATGTTCGACATCGCCGCCTGTGCTGCTTGTGCCTGTGCCCGCCGCCGTGTTTGGTGACTGCAACGGGGGCTTTGCGTTCCGCTGTTCGTCACTTCTGGTTGGCTTGACATTCTTGCCAGACTTCGACGTGTCAGAGTCTCTGCGACTCCCGGTTGGCTGCCACTGCGGTTCCGAGTTAAGGAAATCGTCATCGCCAAAAGGTGCCGCAACGTCCGATGGTTGGTCCAAGTCGACCTTGTCCTGCTCGTGCTCGTGCTCGTGCTCCTGCCCCCGTTGGTTGGTCGTAAGCCGCAACTTTTCCAATTCCTCCGTGATGTCCACAGTGAGATCGGGAATGTCAGCGAATGGATCATCTTCGCTCACCTCCGAGGCAATGAAACTGTTTTGTCTGCTGCCCATAAACCCGTTCGATGGACGCTTCCTGACCCAGATATTTCGTTCCCTGTCCAGCACCATGTTGCCGACTCGGTCTGGAATAAGATGCAGTACACTTTCCGGCGCAATCGTCTTTCTCGTGTCGGAGCCCTTGGACGAGGTGGTGTGAGATGACCGTCCCGTGTAGTTATCAGACTCGGACTGGGTATGCCTTCCATCCTCGACATTCTCATGCGACAGCTTGGTCTTAAGCGCTGGGTTCCACGAGATGCGAATGTTGGGCGGGTCGCTGATCACACCGTCTTCCCTAAAGTTGGGCAACACAGGCCCGCCCTTCTTGCCTGCATGATGCTTCTCATCCTGCCGTACAGTACCAAAGCCTTGCCGGTGCAGCGCAGCCGAACGCAGAGACGAGCCCATAATGTCACCCATATCGCTGGCTTCCTCATACTGCTTGAGACGCTCTGCAAGAACGGGGTCTTCTTGCTTGGTCGACCTGCGCGTCAAAGGCGGGCGTCCCTCGCGGCTGGGCGGACGCAGGAACGATTCCTGGGTGGACTCCTCATAGGAGCTCTCCCCATCCGCATCATGGCGAGAATCGTACTCATCCGACTCCTCCACACTCGTCAGACCGCTGGCGGCGTTCTTGCGAATCATGGCCATGATCTTGTTGGCTTCGATGAGGAAATCCTCGGTTTTGATCGAAGGTTTGCGGTCCGTGTTCATTGCCGACCCTGGTCCGCCATGTTTCTTGGGCGTGCGACCCTTGGAAGACGCCTTGGATGACGGCCTGGTAGGACGACTGGATGGCTTTGAGATGAGCTCTGTCAGAGGCGGCCGTCCCTTCTTGCCCTCCTTTTGAAGAGACGATCTCTGGAGAGGAGTCGGCGTACGTGGTCTCGGCACGTCTTTGCCCGAAGGCGTACCAGGCTCAACCTGTTCGCGACCTTTTTCAGCATGCACTTCCTTGCGCCGCTTCTCAATAGTAGCCTGTATCTGCTGATACGACAGCTTCACGGACTGCGTTTCCGGAGAGGCAGAGAGATCTTCCAGTCCAAATTCCATGTCCGACTCAAGCAGAGTCCTACGTCGTTTAGGGGTCGGATCCTTTGAGGGAGAAGTGCGCGGCCGCTTAAACTCGGGGGATGCGTCGGTTCGTCGCTTGCTCGGGGTGGCAAACGTAGCGGGAATATGGGTAAAAGCATGGCGTTTCTTATGCGCCATGTTAGGCCCCGTTCTGGAGTGGCGCTTCGACGAACCCGAGTCAACGGGCTTTTGGCGCTTCCTACGCACCGAAGAGTTGCTTGCATCAGCGTCGTCGTCGGCTTCAGAGCGCGAAGAGGGACGGCTGAAGTCGAAGACAGGGATCCGGGATTCTGGCTGAGAATCGTCGTTGGGACCCTGGTTTTCCTTGTCATCCTCAATGCCGGATGCGCCTACCGACTGGTACGAGAAATCGTCCTGAAACTCGTACCCATCCAAGACCCCAGCTCCAAATTGGTTCACTGCAACCGAGGCCTTGCGTTGACCGGTTTCCTGCCCTCGACGCGTGTGGGTCTTGGGTGGTGATAGATAGCCTCCGGAGTCCATGTAGGAAACGTGTACTGGAGACTCATCTCCAGTTTGCTGTCCAGAAGAAGCCTGCTCACCCGGGGTATCGTCGTGATACTGACTGAGTCGTCTTTGTAAAATCTCGCTAGTGAATGTGTCGTAGGGCTGGAAGAGCTTCAGAGGGCTGCCGGCTCCTTGCTGTGAAGAGGGTACGCGCTTCGTAGCTACGCTGAGGTTGGGGATTCGGGGAAATGAAGGCCTGGTGCGGGGAGAAACCTCGTCGGAGATGTGGCCAGATACCTGTGCAGGGACGTGCTCGTAATCATCCCAGTTCTCGACCTTGACCGAGGGAAAGCGCTTGGGGGTGCTAGCTTGAACAGACTCCTCTGGATTAAGATCCGAAATATCGTTCAAGGCCGAGCTCAACATGTGGTTCTGGAATGATGCGTCGGCAGATCGACCACCTCTTCTGACGTTGATGTAGCTTCCCAGCTTTTCGTAGTCCTTGGAGGTGTTGCTAGTGTCGCCTGCCTTGCTGTCGCTTCTTGACGAGCCACCAGTCCCGGCAGCCTCAGCCTCGCTCTTTCCAGACTCGCTCTTCCCAGAGACACTACCTCCGGAGTCGCTGTTGCCAGAACGAGCCATGCGCAACTGATTCTTCCTAAGAGTCTCAAGTCGGGATCGGAGCTCATCCGGGGAAATGTCTGGCACGAAACTCGAGTTGCCCTCACCCTCGTCATGCATCGTGAGTAGGATCGGGCTGAAATCCTCATGGCGCAAGACGCTCTGGCCGCTTGCCTGACGCGATCCAGCGCTAAGGTTTCCGAGATGGGAAGAAACGGACGTGGATGGCGTTCGTGACCGGACCTTGGGATAGGTCTGTTGCTGGGTGGTGGAGAGGCGGAAACTGGACTCGGATCCTTGACTGGGGTCGGTGGAATCGGTAGCCCGTCTGTAGCGTATTTCTGGTATTTGGTGCCGTTGTTGTTTTTGCTGTTCCTCTTCAACTTCCTCCTCTTGCTCCTTAGGAATGGGGGGAAGCGATTGGAACGACTCGTCCACATGTATCTCGACGGTGGAAGGGTCCCGCTCTCTGCTTAGAAAGGGCGGGCTCGAAGGCAACGTAATTTCGACATGGGACTCGGCTTGCGATTCGTACTGGGATTCGAAACCTCGGCCGTTTCGCGTATCCGCATTCGTATGGGTGTCCGCCCAGTTCATGTTCGACGCCGCTGGAGTTGGGGGTGGCTTGAAGATGGATTCGAGAATTGCACCAGCCGAGGTGAACAAGTCGGGTGCTTCGCCATAGTCAAGCTCTCGGTATACCAAACGCCGCTTCCACTCTGGGGTGTCCTGTTTCCTCCCCGGCGAGCCCTTCACTTGGTTGCGATTAACGGTATTGTGGATGACAGAGCCATCAGACTGGACGGATCCGGCTCTGGAGGCAGTGCGACTTCGGGCGTCAATGGCTCGTTGGCGGTCGCGAACTCTATCGCCGAGGGACTTGGTCGAGCCACGGCGCGATGCAGGGTTGGAAGCAGCGCTGTTGGAGTTGGCGCGATCACCGGGGAGGATGCTGTTATTGGCACTCGTTCGATTCGAATTCGGTCTAGGGATCCGACTCGGAGGGGTCTTGGGAGGGTTTTTCCTGCTTTGGGAAGTCGAGGAGCCAGCTTGGGATAGATTGCGACTGTGAGCGGTGGCGGGTCTCGACTGCGACTGCGACTGTGACCGCTGATGGCCGTCCAGCTTCTTTGCAAACTGGGACGCGTCCGAGGCCAGAGAGCCAGGCTGAGAAGGCCAGTCCTCCGAGAGGGAGTCAAGCCAAGCATGCCCCATCCTGGGCGGTTTGTCGGATGGTCGGATGCCAGTTTGGGGCCGAATCCTGGAAATGGAAACGGGGGAAAAACGAAAACGGGTTGCGGAACACGAGACGAGTTGGGAAGTTGGTGGGTGGGTGCGTGGGTGCGTGGGTGGGTGCGCAACGAGCAATCGGCGGAGGGTGGTGTGTAGTGTAGTGTAGAGTAGTGTAGTGTAGTGTAGTGTAAAATGTGGACTGTGACAACACTGCTGCTAGGTATGGATGACCTAGACTAGTGTACGTCTAGTAGGTAGGTACAATAGCCTGTGACAGACAAGCTCGGGGGGGATCGGTGACTGGGTGGATACCTATCTCCCGAGAGAAACCTATGGGTGGATGCCGTGGTCGCGAGGAGAAGTCGCCAGGATGATTGATGCCTTGACCCCAGAGAAAAATCAAGACTCTCCACCCTTTTGTTTGTTTTTCTTCTCATCCAACACAAAAATGGCGGGGTACGTATCGATCTCTCTCTTGTCAACTTGTCGGTTTATGCGTTCGTTCGTTCGTTGAAGAATGCTCTTTGCTGCTGTTTGGTTGGGCTAGTTGGTTCAGGTTTGTTTGTTAGGTTTTTTTTTTCTCTGTTACCTAACGCGGTACATACAGCAGCCGTGGATGGTGCTCCGTTTACAGAAGAAAAAAAAAAAAAAGGTTCATATGATGTGTTTGACATGGAGGGGATTGGGCAACGACGAGAGCGGGGCGCGGCCAAAGGTTATGTTACTTACAGCTACCTCTACCTACCTTACCTTAGGTATGTAGGTATGTATGTTATGACCACTGCAGTACCATACGCCTGGTGTTAAAGCGCAAAGGTGTATTGATGATTGTTGTGGTTCTGATTCTGGTTGGAAAAAACAAAAAGCGTAAAAATATGCAAGGGTAAGACACGATCGGTGGAAAAGGCCCGGTTTGTAAGGCTGGCCGTCGATGGTTGATATGCTGATGTTTTGCTATCAAAGTGTTCAGTTGTTGAAAGTCAAAAAGGTACTTTTGTCCGGTACTAGAGCTGTGTACAAGCAGGAAGTCCCAAGACAACAAAGAACTTGAACGGAGAGAGAAAGAGGCCGGCGTCTTCCATTGGACGGCCCATTAACGCGACCTCCCTCTCTACCACTCACAACTCAACTTCAGAACACGGCATGGCACGGTTAGGTAGGTATGTATAAGGAAGGAACATAATCAAGGTGGCTGAACCCAGTTACTTGGATTATAACTTGAAGTTGCAAGGGAAGGCTGGGTGTTGTTATTGTTGTTGTGTTTCTTGTGCCTGGATGGAAGCTTGGATCAGACAGAGCAAAGACGGGAGTTCTTGTACCTTGTTCCTGTCTCTTTCCTCTAGACTAGGTACCAGGTAATTACTGACTTTACAACATGCGATGAACTGCATTCGGTTGCTGTGCGTGTGCTGTGCTCTGTGTATTGCCCTGTTTCTTACATTCCATTATTACGCTCCAATCATAGTGGTACTTTTGACTTAACCCTTCCCGCTGTTGTGTCTCTGCCTTGTACCATAGTGTACAGACTTTCTCCAAATTCCACTTCACATGGCAGGGACTAGTCTAGACAGTAGGTAGCACGTAAGGTATGTACTCCTCCTCCCCGGCCACGCCCTTGTGTTTCTTCATTACAGTGACCTAGACGTTGACGGGCAACGCCCAAGCCAGCCAGCACTCGCGTCTTCCTCCTGGTAACCTAAACACACTGCGGCCAGCGCCGTGATTGGCCTACTTTCAATTACTGGCTGTCCATCTTGAATTCGCTGTCTTACTTCCCTCAAGCACGAGTCATCCCGCCTTGACACTCAGCATCCATCTGATCATCGAATCTGCAGGGCGGATCCGCGAATGCCCCGCTCCCCTCTCTCTCACGGCATAGGTAGGGTAGGTACATGTCCACTACACTACAGTTATAGAGCTTGCAGCTCAAGTCTTCAGGCATATCACATGACTTGGCGAACCCTCTTTAATTGGGTTTTGCGCGAACACCACACGAAGCTAACAAAATAGGAAATGTGACGCGATCCGCTCGCTAACATAACCCTGACGCTGCTTGCAAGTCGCCAACGAAGCTAACCCGAATCTAATGATGTCTGCTTGAGACGACAGAAAAAAGCAACGAACCCAATCAATCAATCAATCAATCAATCAATCAATCAATCTGTTTGTCCCTAGTTGCTAGAGGCATTCACACCCTCGACCAGCCGCCAGACTGCCAAACTCGACACGACATTTCGACCGGCGATGCGCTCACTTTGTGCTCAGGAAGACGAACCGGAGTGAATGCCACAATCCATGTAACAGTCACAACTTAATCGGACCTGTTGGCTTGTAGTCGCCAACGAGCCCGTCCAGAATGAAGCGCCGCTCGCACCTTGTCCACGGCTGGCTTACCGAAGCCTTTCCCGATGAGCCTGTCTATTCCGAAGCCTTCCACACGCCCCAAGACATCTTATACTCCGGTTCCGAAGATGAAGCCTACAACTCCCCGACCGAGCGACGAGAGCGATACGAGGACAAGGGCCAGCGGTTCCTTCAGGGCAAGCCAATGCTCCTGCTGTCTGCGTCGCTGAGAGGCCCCTTCACCAAGGAGAGCGGCTGGAGGAACCCATGGCGATCAAATACCAGTAGGAAGAGGAGGAGTAAATCGCAGGCCACTCCAGGCCCCGCCGAAGAAGCATCAATAGTCATAGCAGCTACACCCACGATTCTGGAGAGCGCAGTGCGTGGCCAACAAGAGCAGTCGCACGTCCATGACGAAGCCAGTCCAAGGCCCAGCACTCCCACTACACCCCACTATTATCTAGACGACCAAATCCTGCACGATATCAAGACATGGCAACACACGGTCGCAAGCCAACCAAGACTGGAGGACCCGTTTGATGAGGACACCCGCGAGCCGAGTTCACCTGGCACTTTGAAGAGCCTCCAAGTCGAATTTACACCAAGCACGCATGCTTCACGGTCATTCATGGTGTCATCGTCGGCTGTCGCAGAGGAGGCTGGCAGCGAGGATTCAGTAGAGCATAGCGACGAGGACAATGCCGAGACAAATGAGGAGGTCAACCTGGAGTATAGTGGAAATAAGGAGGCAGGGTTCATCATCAGTGACGAAGACGACGGTTCTTCGCTTACGGATTTGGATGAAGAGCAAATCGATGAGCTGATTGGCGACCGAAATGAGGAGCACGAGGTAGAGGAGGACGAGGAGGACCACATTCAAGATCAAGACACTAAAATCCAACAAACATCAGAAAGCCTGCCTGCTAAGCCTCTCTCTGACCACGACAGCCCTACGAAACGCCCTATAACATCACAACATCTTCCCCAGCCTCATGGCAAACCAGATTTTCATTTCAGGGAAGGGTTGGACTTTCTTCCTGTCGATGCCGACGACTTGACACCCGCTGCCGTCAGGATATATGAAGAATCGCTCCGAGGAAGTACCTGTTACAGTCCCTCTTGGCGGGCGCAAGAGAGGAGGAAACAGGGCAATCTTCGACCCGAACTTCAAGTTGCTGATACGACTCTTGCCGGTGGGAATGTCCCCCAGAGCCCCTTGAATCGGTCAGGCCGCAGCTTGCATGCGCCAGCTTCTACTCCCATCTCGCATCCTGAAAGAAGGTCAAATAGGGATGAATCAGTCACCCTCGAGCACCAAACAATCAAACCCGGGCGCATCCTGTTGGACAATCAGCCGTCCGAGCCTGAAGAGACAAAGGATTCGCCCAACGATCCGTCCGATATTCCTGCTCATCACCAACAGGTTACCGTGGCACATCCAGAATCTCCTCAGCGCATTATTTCTGCGACCGACCTCCCTCAATCACATGCTGCTGTCACCCACACTGTTCCTGAGATGACGGAAGGAGAACAAAAGAGTCATACTACCGATCCAACATCACCCTCATCATCCGAGTTATCGAGTCCTGCTACGTCGTTCGAGGAGGAGGAGGAGGAGGAAGAAGAAGAGGAGTCCATCGAAGAGCCTGTTCGAAACGTGAGAAAACTTCTCTGGGCTAAATCTAATCGACGACCAAGTATCCAAGACTCTACGCCTGATATGGCTTTCGGTGTACCGCCAGCAACAGCGAGCTTTGCCCAAACATGGATGAGGTTTTCGCCAAAGGGATCTATCTCCGAATTTGAAGAACATCATGGAGAACAAGGAAGTCTAGAAAATGTCACAATCAACCAGCACCCCGAAACTGACACAGAGCCAACAAAGGTTGCGCATAATGCTCTTACCTCGCAATCACCTAGTCGCTTATTACATTCCCAACCCCAATCGGCACCGGAGGCTACAGTATCCGAAGAGAGCATCTACGATAACACGATCAATCAAGTGTGGCTCGAATGGCCAACTGAGGCTAGCAGCCTCTCTCACCAATTTCAAGTCCAGAAGCAGAACTCATTACCTGTAGCGAGCATGAAAGAACCATCCATGACGGGACTTAGCACATCAGCGCAACGCATTACACCCGCTCAACCAAAGAGAAGTGTCAACGTCATGGATCTTCGGCATATAACAAATCCGACTTCCCGCAACGCAACGCCCCTTCAACCATCTCCGGGTTTACAGAACCCCTTTACGAAAGCCCTGAAGATCCCGGTCCTCGTACAACCTCGCTCCTCTGTTACTCCTGAGCCGCCAGTAAACCCAGAACCCACCCGGTCGCAACTCTCAGTCATCGCCAGCCAAGCCCTCGCTCAAGCTGTCCAGCCCGTGATCCAACAGAGCCCTTGGGCAAAGGGCGACTCGCAAATCACCGGCCTCGCGGCTCCGGCCCCGGAACCACGATGTTTCAACCCCGTCTCATCCCCTCTATCCTCTCCCGCCTCCAGCTCTTGCTTCGTGGGCATGGAGGATTCCGACCTTCCTGTTTTTTACGATCCTCCTATGCCTGGTAACAACGTCCGTACTGAAGAAGACATAGTGGTACCACCAGCCCAAGCCGAAACACCCCCACTCCAGGTTCCTCATCCGCCCTCGACGCCGGAGACCAAGCGATCGAGTCTCCCCACGCCAGAGTTTACAATGTCAATCAAGTCCTTCAAGCACTTTATGACGCCGTCGCCTAAGAGGCCGGCAAAGCGTCCGCGGTTGTCGCTAGGAGACGGTCGCTTACCAGATACGCAAGCTTTGGAGGAAGCGGTAGTTACGAACCCGTGGGATTCTAGTCGTGTTGAGGCTGGTATTGATACCATTCCCGAAACCACCATGCTGGCTGCTCCCAGCAAAAGGACCAAGCGTGTCTCTTGGGCTCCTCTCCCCGGTGAAGCGAACTACATGGATCCTAACATGTCAACGGACAAGGATGTGGATATGGAGGATCCTGACCAGCTGCCCTCATCGATTAACAGGACTAAGAACCACGGGCCCCGAAGATCTATTCTCTCTGCGTCAGCGTCCATGGCGAACTATCGGGGCATCCCCAGACGAGCAGCCTCTCCACCACCGAACATTTCGATGCCCAGTGTCGATTCGCTACCCAAGGAAAGCCAAAGGTTCGGGAAGCACTTTGCCGCTGTTTCCGGTCGGAGACGGCTTGCTCCCAAGCCACCTACTGCTACACCCATAGCCGGTCGGGGCCGTGACAAAATGAATGGGGAGTCTCTTATGCTTCGAGATGTTAGTGGCAATGCTCGAAACACGGGGACTGCCCGACCAGCCAAACGTAGTCTGCTTCCAAGCGAATCGCAACAAACATGCGGTAGTCCGGCGGTGGATGGGATGGCCAATGCTTTTTTGCAAGCTGATCGGCAGGTTGAGAACCTCAACCTCCACTTGAACAGACGGCAGGGAGCGACCGTTTCTGATTCTTCAAGTAGCAAAGGAATATGGCAAGACCCGATAGACCCAGACCCAGTACCAGTACCAGAGCCACAACAACAGAAAGACGGCGACGACAACGACGACGACAACAGCTTCCGTCTTCCTACCCTCCTTGGCTTTGACTCCCAGCCTCAACCCGAGGAAACGGACGAAGTGACAGAAGTCATGGATAACTTGGACGAGTTCATTGATAGTTGGGATATCGATGAGGAGCTGGCCGAAGCGAGGGGTGAGAAGACCAAAAACAAGAAAAAGACGGTACAACAACCGTCGAAACTCGGTCGGGGGCTGAGCTCGGGGTTGGGGATGGGCGATGGGCTGAAACTTTGGGACTCGCCTGGTTCAAGGCCACAGACGCAGAGTACGTCGAAGCGGAAACGGGCTGGTGATGATGACGAGCAAGTAGAGCATGGAATTGGGATGGGGATGGTGGTAGAGAGCCAGGAGAGAAGGAGTGGCGGGCTATATGATGCGGGTGTTTGGGACCGGATTGTTTAAATCAGCTGCCTGTTTCGGTTAAGAAATGAGCATAAGAGAGACAACATGCAGCATGGTATGGCGGATGGAATCATGGGTTATCATTCATTCAAGCGTTTGGCTTTTCCACTTTTTGCATGTGCATGGGATACGGTACGGTACATACGGTACGGTATGGAAGATTGGGCATGAGGCATGGGGCACTGTTGGGTTAGGCTGGATAGAGCCTTGCTAATCGATCACTTGGACGACGTCACGCTCCATGTTCATCTCCGTCAATGCCGCCGCCGCCGCCGTACTTACTTGGTACACATTGTTGATGTTGCTCGTCGTTTTGATTTCAGGGGGTGGGAGGGGGAAGGGAAGGTCCGCTGCTTACGTAACCAACACCGTACACTACAGTACCCGTCCGTCCCTTTGACCCGCTGTTAGTGCATTTGATGGACTCGGGAGGTCCGGGTGCTGTGCCTTTGCACTTGACCCTATTACAAGCTGGATCTAGTGTACACAGTACACTACATCATTAAGCCGCCCAGGGAACCAAGCTAAGGAAACCCGGTTCATATGACGGAATCTGACATTCTATGATTCCAGCGAAGGAAGCAAGAACTGAGAGAGAGCGAGCGACCGAAAGAATCGCGATACATACATAGTGGCTGTTTGAGACACCTGTTGTCGATCTATTCTAGTCTTTTTCAGTTTGATTTTTATTCAGTTGTGCGTGGATTCCCTCTACCTACCATACCTAAGAGCTTCTTCTTCTTTTTCTTCCATTTCCTTCTGAAACCTCTTCCTGTACCTGGTCGCGTGAGACATTGATCGGACCCTGGGGCTTTGCTTTCCTCGACCAGCCTGATTCCACTTCGGCCTTTCAATTTCCTCCTGCGGATGGTAAGTAGGTTCCTTGGGCAGAAATCCGCATCTTTTTCCATCTATCAGCTCAGCCTTCCCGTCTCGATACTTGGGTCTCGACGACGTAATAGAGACAGAAAACAGACGCGATCCGTTGAACTCGCAACGAATACAGACACCCTAACGGCCGCCACTGGAACCCTGACCCGCTAACCCGCGTCGTTAGGATTAGGTTAGATTGGACCTTGCCAACTGTCTAGCTTCGTTCTACCTAAGCTTTCTCTAGTCTAGGTAGCTTCTCTAGTGGTTGCTTTCTTTAAACCCGCCCGCCGCCGAACCGCCAACCCGGACCTACCTTACCTACCTACCCCGGCAGCCGGGACCCCTCTACATACACACTACAACCAAACAGCTCCCGTCTTCTACGTACATACCTAACGACTCCGACGAGCCTTGCGAGCAAACACACACATACACCATCGCGAAGCGAAGCAGACTTTATACGCCGCTTGCTGTTCGCCGCTTCTTCTTCTTCTTCTTCGTCGTCGTCGACCTCATCGGAGTCTGAGTCTGGGTTTCTTCTCCCGCCTAGAATCGACTAGACTAGACCAGATTACACCGCCGACACCACCATCACCACCACCAACCAGCAGCAGCAGCACACATCTCATCACCTAGACTAAACAAACCAAAACAAAACAAAACAAGAATGCGCCCCCCAACAACCCCCCTTGCCGGCGCCGCAGCAGCAGCCACCGTCCTCCTTCTGGCCGGTGGTCTCCCCTCGACAATCACACCTGCCGCTGCCGCCGCCACCGCCGCACCGGCCGAAGTAATGCGCTGCAAGGAAATCGTCGTGGACGGACACAAATACGACTTTGGCGAGCTCGGCGGCCCACATACCGTGATAACGCACGAGTATGATCCGCCGGCGTACTACAATTATACCTACACGCTGGATATCTGTGCGCCGCTGAAGAGGAAGGGAGACGTAAAAAAGGAGGAGCAGTGTGGGGGTGATGCGAGAGGTATGTTATTGCTCTTCTCTTTTTCTTTCTCTCTGTTGGACCGCGAGGGAAACGAACCGATTTAGGAGGAGAGAAAAGAAATACTCACGCCTCAAAACAATAGTGTGCAGACTCAAACACCACTACTCCCCCTCGGACAAGAAATCCACGTTCGAAACCGCCACCACCCTCGCCGGCGGTTCCTCGTTCCACTACGAAGCCACCAAGCTCGATTCCTCTTCTGACCATAAAGACGGCGGCGTCAAGTTGACCTTTTCCGGGTACAAACACCAAGGGCGACAGCAAAAGGTCGTCATCAATTTCGTCTGCAACAAGACCCTCACCGGCACCGAGGGCGAAGTGGAAAGTAGCGAGGACGTTCAATACGAGAAACCCAAGCTTTTCCCAAGAGATGACGAAAAGAAGGACGAGGGCGACGAGGGATACCCCGAGACGCAAGTACTCAAGAACGAAACGGCGGCGACGGCGCTGGTGTGGAATGGGTATAAGCGTGTTGGTGACGATGTGGATCAGTTGGAGTTGACGTGGAATACCAAGTTTGCTTGTGTGGATGCTTCTGGCGGTGGTGGCGACAAGGATAAGCCTAAGGACGGCGACGACAAGGATAAGCCAAAGGATGGCGGCAACAAGGGCGGAAATGGCGAGGAGGATATCAATAAGTCATGGGGATTCTTTACTTGGCTGGTGGTTCTGTAAGTTGTTTGCCCCCCACCCCCCCTCTTCTTTCCTTTTCTTTTCCTCCATCTCTTGTCCTCCTCTTTGTTTTTATCCTGGATCGCAAAGCTAATCAACAAACACCTTCAAAGCCTCTTCCTAGCCATCGCCGCCTACCTCATCTTTGGCTCCTGGCTCAACTACAACCGATACGGCGCGCGTGGTTGGGACCTGCTGCCGCATGGTGACACGATCCGCGACATTCCTTACCTGCTCAAGGACTGGACGAGACGGGTGTTGAATACCGTGCAGAGCAGTGGGAGTCGGGGAGGGTACTCGGCTGTTTAGGCAGGGGGAGGGGCCACCAGTTGAGAATGGATGTGGTTTAGAGGTGGAGGGGGGCATTGGGGTGCTGATGAGGAGGGAGGAGGAGCGGGAGAGGCGGGGGTATGGGTTTAGGTAGGAGAGGTTTTAGCAGTGGACTTATGTTATGATAACACAAATGTGGCATGGATGAAAGCAAGGGGAGAGGAGACGCGAAGGATCGGAGGATACGCAAACAGAACTGCTGCTACTACTGCTACTGGTGAAAGCTGTCGAGGCAGGGGGAGGGCACGATGCAGAGCGTTCGAAAGGAACGCAGTTGAAAGATTTAACTGTTCTTTTTTGTTTGTCCAAGTATAACTTACTCTAGGGATTACACTATTTTCAGGATTGGCGTTTTGGGAATGATGGATCTCCGGTTACGCCTGTATCGAGCTCGTCTTGAGCAGTGGTTGTTGATTGTGAAGCCAAGCTGGCTGTTGGGTGATACAGTTGGAGAAGACGGAACGGAACGCTTTTTGAAGAAGTCTTTTTTTGTATGACTATTACGGCGTTTTCCATGAAGCCCCTATGATTCACCACAGTAGATGATATTGAAAGCATCAATGAATTAACTATTTATAACTACGTAGATGACAGTCAAAGACGACACCCCCGGAAAGTGGAGGGCTGGTTTTCGGGAACACTCCCCGTGGGGTTCGTTCGTCGTGGCGTCGCCACCGGATGAAGTACCCCCCTTCCCCTCCCGTGCCGAAGGTCAGCCGAACCACACGTACATAGTGTACACTATCACATGTCAGACTTGACTCGTCTCGTCCCAGATGCTCGAGACAGGTACATGACACCCAAAATCCCTCTTCTCAACGGGTTCTTTCAACAAGCCTCTAAGAGAATGCTCAAGAGGAGATTCAGACAAGCACCAAGTAGGGACAATTTGCCTGCCGGTAATCTGGTCTAATATTCGTGCCAATCGCGCGCGTCCCCATCTCAAATAAGAAGCCGAGGTACACCGGCTGTGAACACCCACCAACACGACGACCGACCGACCTGATTGATGCGTTCTCAGTAGTCTACATAAACAGTTTTCTCAAAACATCAACAAATTCACACGGACATCACCTCATTCCACGAATCCCGTGGTCATTCTTTATTGATTCAAGCGACTCGCTTCACAAGGAAACCCATTCCCTTGATCAATCTCCAATCATCTCCCAAACGGCCGACCAACCCGACCGACCAACCAGCCGTCGCCAAGCCTCCGACTCTCACCAACCTTAAACCAACTTCACCTCTTTCAACGACCACAACAACAACAACAAACACCACCACCACCACCAAAATGGCCACCGACCAAAAAACCCTCTTCACCCTCCCCATCGCCCCCTCCGGCTCCCAACCAGGCGGCACCCTCACCTGCACCACCCCCCTCTTCCCCCCAGGCGACCCATCTCCATCTCGCATCTACATCCTCACCCTCTCCTCCCCCCCCGACAACCGCCTCACCTCCACCTGCTGCACCGCCCTCCTCACCGCTCTCGACACCCTGGAATTCTCCTTCCCCCCCGGCGTCCTCATCACCACCTCCGCCCTGCCCAAATTCTTCTCCAACGGCCTCGACCTGCACCACGCCCTCTCGGACCCTTCATTCCTCCCTCACCATCTGTACGCCCTCTTCCGCCGCTTCCTCACCTACCCAATGCCCACCATCGCGCTTCTCAACGGACACGCCTTCGCGGGCGGCCTCATGCTCGCCATGCACATGGATTACCGCGTCATGAACCCCGCTCGCGGTTTCGCCTGTGTCAACGAGCTGGATTTCGGCGTCCCGCTCAAGCCTGCCATGAGCGCGATCTTCAGAGCAAAGTGTACGCCGGTGACGTATCGGAAGCTGGTGTTGGAGGCGCATCGGTTCGGGGGGGCGGAGGCGAAGGAGGCGGGCATTGTGGATCTGACGGGCGGGTTGGAGGACGTGATGGAGTTTATTAAGGAGAGGAAACTGGTGGAGAAGAGCAAGAGTGGGATTTATGGGTTGATGAAGATGGAGATGTATAGGGAGACGGTGGAGGGGTATTTGACGCCCGAGGGTCACGAGAGGGAGGAGGAGAGGGTGAGGAGGTTGGTGGAGGCCGAGGAGAAGAGGAAGGAAAAGGGGAAGAGGGAGGTGAAGGCGTTGAGCAAGCTTTAGGTATATGGCGGGAGACTTGCTGCGGTGGAAGCGAAGGGGTGGACAGATGTGGGAATCACGGAACCATGTCGTGGCACTGTACCAGGGAGATCTGTTTGCTTTGGGATAGCAGGTAGACCGTTTGAAATGGTCAAGTACTTTGGGATTTCGGAATCTGCAACGACTCGGTGATAGGACATGATATACTTGCTCGACAGTTATTTGAGAATGGTCACCTGTGCGTGAATCACTCTGTTTCAGACTTGTCATCGTAAATAAATGTCGCTATTGTCAATGACGGCAAGGTGGACGGTTGATTAACGAATCGGCCTCGAGACATCATGCCTGTCCAGCTCTGACAAGTGATAACGATCCAGTGACGTTTGGGGTAGATATAACTCCCGACCCTCAGTATCATCACCTCCATTTGGCAACTCCGTCCTGATTTTCCTTTGTATCTGTGGTCCTGAATCATCACGAACATGCGACCGTACTTCTGTGGAAGCAGGCTTGTATTCGTCAGGCCTAGAAAATCAGCACCGACTACATCTAATCAGCCTCACAACAGTGGGTTTTCCACGAAGGACACAAATTTATTCCGCTATAACACTATCGCTTTGCGGACATACTTTGCAATTGGGTACGCTTGCTTACAATTCCACCCCACGATCCAAAGTGCCACCCTCCGTCCACTTGTCATAGTTTCAGTCTCTCACCGCCACATACCAACACAAGTCCACGAGCCCAGCCACGAACATCGTCTTTACTTCTCAGAGCTTAAATCATGAACATCGAAGGGAGACAAGTGAGCGCCTGGCAAGTGCTTATTGAGAAATGACCACCTTGCTTGGGCTTCAATATGTGCTTGGATGGCTTGGATTGTCGCTTGCATTTGGACTTGATGAATACTTCGGAGCGACGCCAGCCGTTCTCTCTCCTTGTGCCATCGTGCAGGAGTATAAGGGGCGGCAGTACTGAGAAGCCTTGCAAGAAAATCGTAATGGCTCGGACCTGTTTTGCACAATCCATTATCAGCCCGAAAAAGGTTCAACCAAACAAACAGTTCGACGAAACAACACAGGAAATAAAGAGGGCGCTCAATCAAAGAACTAGTCGCCCAAGTAACACACTGTCCTCGACCCAAGCCAAAATAACAAAGAAAAGCAGGTAGGAGGTAAGGAGGTACTTACGCAAGTAGTCAACAGCAGCCCGCCTTGTCCATCCCGGAATACACATCACCTTCACCTCATGTACAAACTCCAACACGCCCGCTTCATAGCCCTGATACGACCTCGCTATCTTCTCACCCGGGTATTCCCTCTGCGGCCAAAGATGCACGGGCGGGAACCGGTTATCCTGGTCGTCCCGATAATCGTTCACGATCACGTGGAATAGAACTCGGTATCTTCCCCGTTTGCACGGAAACCTCACGTGGTGAAAGACGAAGTACAGAGTCTCCTCGTTCTTGACGAGAAGGCCATGATCGGGGAAGCTGGGCATTTGTACCTCGGGCGAGTCGCGGGAGGCGCGCTTGGCAAAAGGGGTGCGGGTCGTCGAGGTGTCAGTGATGATGTCTGCATCAACAATGGTGTTTCGGTCGACAACAGTATCTCCATCGATAACTGGGTCCTCGTCATCATGGTTAGCATTGTTTCCGGTTTCGTGGTTAACGGTATCCTTGTCCGTATCTTGGTCTACTGAGTTCCTTTCAGATGGGGGCGCCGGCCTCGCGGGGTCACTTCTTCCCAGGGTTGTGTTCGCTTTGATGGTGGTAAGGGCCTTACTTTTGGGGTTGCGAATAGGGATCCCTTGTTTCTGCTGAACAGACTTTGACTGGACAGTAACTGGCTGTCTAGTGACTGGATGAAAAAGAGAGAGAATATTTCCTAAAACAAGGTCAGCCAGGCCCAAGAACAAATTGCATGAGAATCTCTTCCTCGTTCATGTTGGACTGGGTGTTGTCTATGTTCGCAAAGGGCACTGGAGGGACAAGGAGAGATAAATAGTATGAGGCAGTGTCCAAGTAGTTTGGTAGTGTTCGGTCTCGCTAGTGGCAAAGGTAGAGCAAGGGGGGCATGGACAGGAGCAGCCGGATCGGGATCTGATATGGTGCCATTTCCAGGGGCATGTTACCTTCTTCATCCAGGTAGTTATATTTGTCATCCATGTGGTGTATCACATGTCCGTCTTTATCCACCTGCTCTATCGACGTCGTCACCATCTCCTCCAGTTGTCGTTCTTCTTCGTCTTCGACGAGTATCATCTTCATATGCACTTCGGTGTTCCCCTAGAGCGCCGGATCTGGTCGTGGGCTGACGGCTATAACGGCAGCATACTCGGTCAGAGCGCCGGAGAAGGCTGTACGCTGGGGTGGGACATAGAGTCTAGCAGCGACGGGGCGGCCGTCTCGACCTCGTATAATGGGCTGAGGGTGGCGGTTCAAGAGA
The DNA here is from genome assembly GCA_009805215.1 of Neurospora discreta FGSC 8579. NCBI lineage: Eukaryota > Fungi > Ascomycota > Sordariomycetes > Sordariales > Sordariaceae > Neurospora > Neurospora discreta. The sequence continues at coordinate 38,164 of RANX01000044.1, read as the reverse complement.
TCTTTAGGGTTGCCAAAAAATCGGTCACTGTGGGGGTGGTGCCATTTCGTGCTGCAGCTCATCTTGACAGTGGTATTGTAGCCCTGGATGCACTGCTGTGTGGGTGATGGAATTTAGGGGAATAACTAAAGTAGAGAATACCGTGATGATACTAGCTTTTCTGATGATAGAGGCCAGTAGTTGCTTTGTAGAGGTGCGTTGAGCCGAGGGAGTTATCGATGATGCCGACAAGTAATGATGTAGTGAAGAGAGGGTGCTGCGGTTCTTGTAAGAGTTTTCGAGGAACAAGAGGAGGCGATTTGAAAGCCACAAGAAAAAGAACAAAACTAACCGAATCTGATTTCAAATGCACCTTCCGAGGGTAACTGTCTACCTGTCATGCCTTCCAGAGTAAGACGGACAATGATTCATGCTGATGTCGGAATTTCTGGACGTTGATATAAAACAGGCGGTTGCTTCCGAAATCAGTGTCCCCTTTTGGCGTGAAGGGTGGAAGATATGGAAGTCATCACCTAGCCAGTCCATCTGGCCCAGCCTTGTTCCTCCCTATCTCTCTTTTTTTTTTTTTTTTTCTCGAGTAACACCCATACTACCCTGCTCATTCTGCCTCTTCGTTCATCGCGTCCTGTCTGCCCTGCTTCGTCTTCCTCACCCTGTTTTCCTCTCCTGGATCCGATGACGCACTCCTATCAGAATGGCCAATCCCCCGTTCACGTCGAGTGGGCAGATTCGATGCAGGCGATTCGGGTTTTTGTCGAGGACTGAGTTACGGCGCTAAGACGGTTGGTCGAGCGCTACATTCAATATCCCCCTTCATGATAGTAGACCGGGCATTGTGCTGCAGGCCGTAGCGCTTGTTCATCGCCAACGAAGGTGGAAAGTTGTTAGTTGAGAGAGGTATATACGCTATGTTCAACATTACGCACAAGATCGCGAAGGTAGGATGGCGTGCACAGAATACTGACCGCTTTGGAGCAATTGGAGACGATACGATGGTCTCTCTTTTCCTGTTCTTTGAGACCCGGCGGATCCTATCACCTTGTTATTTGATCTGTTCCAACATCATCTTGAGCTCCCGGTCCCGGTTATCCAGAATGCGAAAGTCACGAGTTGGGATCAACAAGCTCCGTCACCTGAGAAAGCCGGTGGTGGTGGAAATTAAAATGCATGTATCAAGGATAAATGCCCATCGATGCAAATGCGAATACGGAATCCTTCTTGGGTGTCTGAAGGGGTGAAGTTCATGGCTGCCTGACCTTTCAAAAGAGAAAGCGTCGTTCCCTTGAAGCATTGAAGGAGAATGGCAAGGGGTTTGTGACGCCATAGAAGCCTCTAACAGGTACCTTCTAATGCCTCTCTTCGTCTTTCTCAAGGCCTTCATAAATAGACAATAAGCCTTTTAGTCGAAAGGATATCTGTCTCACAGCGTTACTCGATAGAGAGTCAAATGCTTTTCCATGTCTAGTAAAGCTTTGGCTTTGTGTACCAGACTAACAATGAAACCCAGAGCTAAATTGTATGCAGCCCCATTTTCTTCCGAAATTTAGGCAACTCGATTCACGAATTAGTGGTTGCCATCGGGGAGTGAAAGGAGTCAAAATGACTCTCATACACACCAACGCACACAGAAAACTCATTGAAGATAAGTCAAATTTGAGATCAAACGAGTATATCTCTCTCAAAGCCAGAAATGTAGTAACGTTAACTTTCCCAATCGAAAAGCAACTCCAGAGGGTAGGCACCTGCCCACTCAAGCTTCCGTAGTACAACGGACAATATCTCCTGCTTCCTTGTGTCATTCCCTGGGAAACATCACAGCACATAAAGTGATTCCGCCTCAAGCCATTATCCCTTCCTCCCGACGGACAAATCATGAAAGCAATCACCCAGCCAGTCCAGCTGGCCCAGCCCTGTCCTTCATTGAGTGTGTTGACCCTTCACCTAATCTGTTCCGTCTTGTACCCTACTTGCTTCCCTCCCGCTTTCAGCTTTCTAGTCGAACTCATACAGAGTCTTTCCTACGAAACGCTAAACAAGGACTTCAAGCTCGCTGATCGGCGTTCCGACTAGTTGACTCTTGCGGAAACTCCGGAGCATGAAAAGCCGTAATTTTAGCTACAATGAACTCTTGTTCTGGAGCTGCATTATTTGGGAAAAAGTCTCAACTGGTTAATACATGACGTTCATCATCAGAAGAAAAAAGGCAGCACAGAACGCCGAGTTACACTCACATAAAGGATTCTGTCTTCTCACTCCAGGTTCCTCCTTCACTACCAACCTCTGCCGGAGTTCAAAGATACTTACCCGCGATGTAACAGGCGCGCTGCAGACGCAGGCCTTCCGCCATCCCCCTGACCACAGCTCCTCGGGTGGTGTGATCATGTGCTGCTCAATCACATCGTGTGGGTATTATCCCACTTGACATGCTGAGGGCGCACATACACCCTGGATCTCAATCTGAAGATGCCGGCGGCGGGAAACCGGATATTGTCGACCAGAATGTACTTGCATTTGGGTCGTCAGGGAGAAAACGGACGTGGAACCTCGACTCGCTCGGTTGCTGGTGGCGCGTTACGAGGTTCCCAATCGCTCACTTCTTCTGTGTCGTCAATGATAAGGGTGACAAAGCTTTCGTTGCCTCGCCAATGTTGAGGGTCAGGGTTCGAGACCTTGAACACAGTTATGTATGAGATGATCTCGCCTATGGACAATTTGATCGGGGGGCGGGACAAGCAGCTCGGCAATGACGGGATTGGTTTTGGATGATTCCGAGAAAACGCGTGGCTCGGTGAGGTTGCCTTTGTCGACCTTAAGTTCGAGAAAGCCGGGCTTGAAAAGCCCCTCGCTCTTGATTCCGTTGTCAGCCTTGGTAGAAGAGTTACGCTTGTCTGAATGTATGTGACTCGTGAGTGAAATGGTTGGGGAGAGGTGATGGGAACAACAGATCTGTAGAGGTAGGTAGTTTTGCGTCCTCTCATCCGATTTATACACCAATCCTAGGTACCTTAGGGAAGAGCCACTGACAGATATATCTCTGCTAGCAGAGACCGACTTCCTATCAAGCATCTGAACGAGCTGCCTATACATTACCGCACGATTACCTGTGTGTTGAATTCGAACAGATCCAGACCGTAAAGTAAGCTGCCATCCAGACTAGCGCTCGTGACACGGCTTTGTGAAATTTTCGAAGCATACAAGTCCTGGTGTTGTTAAAATCAACTGTTCTGGGGCACTGAACCTAGCGAAGTCGTTTTTGTGCGAACGCTCCATGTCAATACTGAAAACTTCTTGGAGACGATCGAGGTCATTGAAAGTGAACGAAAAGATAAAAAAATAACAGAAACCTAACGCCTGGTTTCCTTCGAACCTAAACTACGAACTTCCCGAGTCTTCGCGGTACCGCAAGCGAACTCTGCCAACACATCTGCCCGATATATACAGGCAGACACTCTACGATATTGCGCACCAACGTAACTCGGGTACGTCTCCATACACAGGCTCAGACTTACCTCCTACAGATCCAAGGTACTACATGACTCGGGAAACTAAACTCATGATCTGAGTACCGAGAGACTCGCGGAATCCGCCACCATAAATCTCCTCTTTGAGCGCCGGGAAAGGCTTAACGTGGGCGCCCTGAAAGCCATCAGCGGTGTCCTTCCATTTAATGAGCCTTCGAAGAACATTGCCCAACACAGTAACCGCGTACGTTTTGATATACAGGCTCGGGCTTGCCCTACACATATATGGCCCCTGCCCGGTGCTGAAAGGAGGGATTGATGATGGCGGGTTTTACGAGTCTTGAGGTAGGTACGGTTATTCACGAGCTTCGGTATGTGCTAGCTGGACATATTTAACCTTGCATCCTGCATCCTGTCCTTCCAGAATCTGTACCGTATGCATTCGGGCAGTTGATATTGAGGTTTCTGGAAATCAGGCTTGATCTGTGAGCATATTGCAACATTTATGCCCACCAGAAATTGTATGCAAGACAACAATCTTCTTGAGTACCTCTACCTAGGTACTCTCCAGCTCCCTTGAAAAGATAGGTGAGAAAAGGTATGACATGAGAAGAATCGAATTTACAGTTCTCTGAGGTAGCGACACGTCTCCCCCGTTTATCTTGGGGGGCATATGATGCACATATTCCGGTAGTGTGCTTACCTGTACAGATCATGCCTGATTTCCAGGGAACCTAAAACCCGTTGCTCCGAGATTATACGGTACATCAAGCGAGGTAAAATGCACATGAACACTTGCCAGAACTCAGATGCCTATGAAAAAACCTGATTGCTACATGCATGGACGCAGTGCATCAGACCTTAGCATTTTGAGAGTGGTGTCAAGGAAAAATGACTATACTTAAGGCTGGCTCCCCCCGCCAAACAAGCAAATTTAGGTCCTGTTTCCAATCTCCCTAGTCTTCATTCTCTTTTCGAAATACATTACACCCTCAACAATCACTACAGCAATCAATCATGAGCCAGCACCAAGATCTCGTCGAAATTGGCCACGGCCGTTGCGGCTCTGTTTGGGCTAAACGCCTCTCTAACGACGAGTACGACAACGGCAACGACAACGACAATGACAACTACACCGTCATCAAACGCGGGGACGGTACCTGGCACCGTTCTGTCACCAAGGAACACGAGATCCACAAACATATAGCACGTTTAGTAGGAGTAACAGCATCAGAGTCAATTATGAACCTGATTACCTCTACCGGCTACCGAGTCAACATCCCCGCCCCCATCGACTTCATCACCCTGAACTCTGCCAAATGGGATGTGCTTCTACCCCTTCTGCCTCCCAAATACAAACCCTGCATTGCCCTCGAGAACGAAAGAATCCCGCCGATGCGGCGACGTGTTCGTCGTCTTCTCGCACATACTTGCTATGGTACTGGTGGCCGCGGGAGATTAGTTCAAGACGAGAAACTCACCGCTGCGCTCCTTGACGCCGAGACGAACGAGCAAAACTGTTTAGTGCGCCCCTATCTCGGGCGACGTCGCATTCAACCAAAACAGGGTGCATCAGCTACACGCCCTGGAAGGCCTCAGCTTGTATTTGTCACCCTCCGGAATATCCCGCTCCACCTCGATCAAATCGAAGAACTTGGGCTCCCGGTCGAGCAGTACGCCATGGCTATGGCTGATACAATGGCTTTTTTGCATTGGGAGGCGGAGATTGATGCGGCGGACGTTGAGTTTGTTCTCGCTCAGCCCCGACAGGACCAGGGACAGTCAGCAGCTTCATCGCTCAGCATCGGTTCCAAACCATTTACCTCAGAAGGACCATTCGGCTCGCACGCCATGTGGCTAGTCGACTTTGACTGCTGCGAGAAGATGGCGATGCCAACCGACGATACTGACGAAATGAATCTTCTCACTATCGCGGCAAGGGCTTTTTGGCGGAATGATCCGTACTACCCCAGACCCCCTGCCAACCACACTCCCGACTCAGACCTCCCAGATGGAAAGCTCTGGGAAACTTTTAAGAAGCGATACCTTGCGACGAGCGGGGGGATTCTGGAGCGGAAGAGGAAAGACAAAAGAGTGAAGACGCTACCAGGAAAGGTGATGGGTATGATTGAAAATACGAGGGAGAGGTGGAGTAGGAGTGTTCTGTGAGGGGAGAGAGAGAAGGGGGGAAGAGAGAGAAGGGGGGAAGAGAGAGAAGGGGGGGAGAGAGAGAGCCAACACAGGAAGATGAAGCAATATTGCAGGATGGGCGGAATAGCAGGATGGATTGGATGGACAAGATGAGCAGGAAATGTTTTCCGAGACTACTGGCACTATTGCTGCCCAAATGTCAGTTGTTTTGCAGATTATGGGGGTAAAGCGGTTGTTTTACGCTGGTTTTATCACATTAATAGATTGGCCATCAAGCCGGGCATGTGCCTCTTTGTGATTCAGTGCCTCCCCATGACTCAGATCTCGAAATGCTTTGGTGATATTTGGGGCAAATCGCTGTAAGATGAATGCCCTACTCGCTAGGTGCTCGATGAGTTCAAAATCACTGCTAAAAGAGCAGTTTCTTACGCTATTTCGATGGGCGCCATATTTTAGTGCACAATCCATGACATGCGTTGTTCGTGATGTTCGGAGATAAGGAGCCTTGTACTTGAGGTCCCCTTAAGAAGATGGGTATCTTCTTGGGCTGATGAGGCTATTCAGGAGTGTAGTTGTGTAAGAACGATGCTGAGGATGGTGGCGCGCGGGATGTGGCGTCTACATGGTGTAGCAGGGTGCTGTGCTGGTGAACAAGAGGTGTGGCTGGTGAAGTAAGTTCTCTCTCTGCCCGTCGGGCGGCGTTCATGCCAGCAGCAGGGCTATAATGGATGTGGACTGGTACGTCGGAAGCCTTGAGGACAGCGTCAGCACGAGCTTTCGGAAACGAGAACAGGTCCCATTTACCGAAAAGTGGGCGTTCTCGGCCCGCCGGAGAACATCTCGAGCGGGACTCACGAGACAAAGGTTTTTGGACCAGGGGATGTCTACCTGTAGGTAGAGAAGGTGGAAAAGCAGATGTGACACGGTTGGATTCTCGGCCAGAATACGTAAGCACTCTTCGAAGGAGGTGAGGAACTGCGTGCTCCAAGGAAGAAACCAGCACCTATCCACCCCCCGCCGTGCTCAAGGGCACTCCAAGATCCTAGCCCATGTCCAGATGGAATTTCCATCTGTCATGCTCAGTTCAAGTGTGTCGCGAGCTCGCGGGGTGGTCACCTTCGGGCGGAAACAGCGAGTGTCATCCCCTGGCCAATCTTGCCTGTCTTGCCTATCTTGCCTATCTTGCCTACCTCACTTGCCCTCCCTGTCACAAACAATTCCGTCGCAGCTACCTTCTCCTCAAGGATGCGCAGCACTCAGAGGATTGCCCCCCACGCGGTGGCCAACTCGCTGTCATACCTGGCCTCATATAGGTCGCCAGCCGGGCAAGATTGTTGCATGTGGTCATGCAGAAGAGTTTTCGTGGGCCTGTGGTGAGTCCTGATAGCAACACAACAAGCAGAAAGCGACGGGACAAGACCTCACAGTCGAATCATCAGCTCACCACGGCAAAATCTGATCACATCGCAAGGTTCTCGAGCTTTCTGAACAGCGAGCTATGTAGTGATTCCTACCGTGCAAGCCCCGTACGAGGAAATATCCTCCAATTTTCACCGCGATGATCAACCTCTTTCTTCCCAAATGAAGCCTTTGTTCCGAGGACTGGACGTGAAGGGAAAAAAACAGCCCACACGGAATCCTTCCTTCCAGAAGCCGAAATCCGGGACCCCAGCGACGGAAGGCAGGCAGCTTCAAAGGAAGATTCCCGTCTTTAGCACCAACCAAGGGAGCCTGCATCCCAGGTGCGAATGCAAGTGCGGAGAATAAAGAGGCAAGCGCGAGCGGGAAGCTCATCACGCAAGAGGACCCCCGACTGATGTGCTCAGTCTGGACGCCAATCGTCCGCCCGAACGAGCAATGGTCGTCCCGCCGTCGTTACTTGCAAGCGCAAACCATGACAGATCGTTTCTACCTGCTCGCAAGCGCTGCCAAAGCCAGTTTTTGCAGCTACCTAGACCCCGAAGTTGATGATTAGGTAGGTGGGTGAGTGCCCGGATACCGGAGGATGATGAGGTGACAATCGACGGTGGCCGGAGACGGGAGCTACAAATCAGGACCATGCGATTCTCACCGGATCCAAAGGTTTTCAATAGCCACTTTTCGTTGCATTCATTCGCGATGCATTGCACGTCCATATGCCACCGCAATGCTTTAGTGTCGATGCGATGCATTGTTGACATTCCATGCTCTCGAGATACCCGTTCTTGTCAGGGGCAGATGGAGTTGCCTGACGCACAGACCACATGCGGTCATCTCAGTCTAGTGTACATAGTAGACTTAGTGTAATAGCGCCAGAGGCCGTTCGGCGGGCGCTCCAAAAAATTCCACTGGTGAGGTTTCTAGACGCTTCCAGCTTTTTGTGACGGCACTACAACAGAAACCTCAACGACACCGTTGACGAGGTATAATTGGAACTTGTCATTGAGCTGCTTGACCATCACTATTGTATAGACCTAAACCACACGAGAAAACAATTTAGGAATCCGTTCTCATCTCATTTCATGTCGTCGCTTCCTTAATGCTTGCAAGAGACGAGCCAGACCCATCAAATCGCCGAAGCCATACCCGAAACAAGTCTGACAACACATAACGACGGGCTTATTTTTCTGTTGCGGCACATCCTTGTCCAAAGATCCATATCCGCGTCCGCATCTGACAGTTTAACCGCGGCTTTCTCGTTCTCAGATCCAGTCACCCACAACACCAAAGACAAGCCTAGTCGCCGCTTGCGATAGCTGCTAGTTCAAGCAGCCGGACAGCCAGTCCGGACGAATCACTGTTTGGTACACTAAACCGCAACCGAGCATCACCACCATCTCGCTCACCACGTCTGCCTGCGAACCGACTATTGAATCTCTGAGCAACGTTGGAAGAAAAAGAGACCTAGCTAGACCTTTCAGAGACGGTAGAGACCCCCACGCTTTTTGAGCTTGAGGTACCGGTACATTCCAAGTTTGGACTACCTTACCTAGACACAAGCATTCGACCCTCGGCTTCAGTATCAGTGGAGTTTTACCACCACCATCAGACAGACCAACCCAAGCTGTCTCACCAACCACTCTTTCCATAGTAGAGAGTGGTCATCAAATAACATCAAGAAAACCATACCGTGCTGTTATGTATAGCATCCTCAGGCCAGCAGCAGCAGCAGCAGCAGCAGCAGCAGCAGCGACAGCGCGCAGATTTCCAACGCGATCCCTTCTCTCCCAGATCATCACCCAGAGAGTACCACTACCACTAGTACCTATCACTCAGAAAAGGACTCCCACCTCAAGCCGGCTCTTCCACACATCCAGAGCTACTTGTAGCAGTCTTTCGCAAGGGCAGTCACAGCCACAGCCACAGCATCCAAAAAAGATGGATACCTCTACCACCACCAAAGCGAACCCCGCAACGGGCTGCTCCGAGTCAAGCACGTCACCCGTCCCCGGCATCACCTCATCCACTTCATCCACTTCCACCACCAACCCTACTACTACTACTACGGCTTCTGTCGCCGATGCCACACCCCTCCGCCGTCCCACTCAGTTTGGTGGTTCAGAGGAAGAGGTAAACGACGATCCCCTCGCCGACCCCCTCTCCGTAGAACACCAGAAACTTCAAAACAACAATAACCCCCTCCCTTTGCCCTCTCCAGAGACCGCCACCCCCGTGTCTCCCGACCAACAACCCAAAGTGGTCACGGTCAATGGCCAAGCTGTTGCTTTAGATAATCTGGGCCCAATGGTGGTGCACAAGGACGGAACAATCTCGCGCATTGCGAATTGGCCCGAGATGACGGAAATCGAGAGAGAAAATACCCTGAGAATTTTGGGAAAGAGGAATCAATTGCGCTTGACGAATCTGAGGGAGGGGAGGGTGAATGGAGAGGGGATGTGATATCTAGAGTAGATCAAGGGGGTATGTATGTGTGTGTGTAAGAGGGTTTGAGGAAGAAACACCGAAATAAACTGAGCAAAGAGTAATGGGTTAGGGGAGTTAAAACCCCGGTTCAAGGCTGACTGTTATGTTTCTTGTACTATACTTTGCATTTCTCTCGTATATTCATATGTAAAACCAGTCCACATTCCCAATATCAACATGGTATCACGCGTTTCAAAGCTAAAGCCAATAAAGAAGGAGCCAGAAAACAAAAGTTCTTCCACATCACACCCATTGTATTCTTTCCATGAACTCATTTCATCAGAATCTTCTTTTTGAGATCTTCATGTTGAGGGGAGTCCTGTAACCGCCAATGTCGGAGTCCTGTAACCGCCATGAATATAGTTATACCGGAGTCCTGTAGCCACCATTGTGATATCTCAATCATTCATGTCGTACCATCCATCCGTCAGTCCGCTCGTCCGTCCGTCGATCCGTCCACCCATTTGTACCTATACAGGCACACGCAATACACCCGACCGACCAAGTCGGATGCAGCTCAAGACGGGATTACCGCTGAGCATTATGCTGATGAGAGTGAACGTGATAAGAGAGAGGAAGAAGAAGCAAGCTACTGCCGCCATCTCTCTTTCCACCACGAACGACTACAAGACCAAAAAAAGGAAAAAACGAAACCTAAAGTAAACCAAAAGCAACGCGAAAACGCCCAAGACAGTATGATAATGTATATCCACTGTTATCCCAAAACCCTCTGACCACGAACCCCCTTTTCCTCCACAACTAGATGGTCCTCGTCACCGAAGGCTCAGAATTAGTCCTTCCTCCTCTTCTTGTTCGAGTCGACGGATTCATCAGAACTGGGAGAAGAGGTGGAGACGCAGATGGAGCTTTCTTCTCTTACGCGTTCAGCCTCGGCCTTGTCAGCCGCGGCCGCAGCAGCATCCTTGGAAACCTTGGCAGCGTGGGCTGAGAACTCGCGGAGAAGCTTGAGAATGTCCTCCTTGCTGCCGTGCTTCTCGGTGACGAGGCCCTTGAGCCACTTGTTCTCCGTCTCGAGAGCCTGGATGCGTCCCTCAAGTTGAGTGACCTTCTCGGTCATTTCCTTGGCCGACTTTTCGAGCGCCTGCTCGCGCTGCTTCTTCTTGATGCGGAACCGGGCGCTAGCTGCGGTGTTGCGCTTTCGCTTGTCTTCCTCGGCGGCGAGGCGAGAGGCCTCCTCGAAGCTCATGACGCGAGCGCCGGGAGTGGGAGGGACGGACATGGCATCGCTGGCCTTGCGCTTGTTGCCGCCTAGCTGGGGAGGATTGGCGAGGACATAGCCGGGCTGGTGGGGGTGCTGGACATGATGAGACGCATGGTGCTGCGAAACCGGAGGGTAGGCGGCTTGCGGGTTGGGCTGGATGGGCTGGAGCTGGCCTAGAGAGTCTGGGTAGGCCGGGATGGTGGGCGATGTGTAGGTGGTGGTGAAGTCGCCAAAGTTAAAGTCGGCTGAAGACATTGTGCCATGGTCAGCGAAGCCGCTCCATACAGAATGTTGGTATTGCACCACAGGATGACACAATCTGATATACAAGACAGGGAAATGAAGAGAAGAAAGCCAAAAAGCTCCCGAACGGCGGTATCAGAATGCCGTCGACATGGAAAAGGAAGGCGCAGACTGGGGGGAGACTGCGTAGTAACCAAGACGGGGCTAGATGGTTGGCATCGGCCATTGTTGATCACCCCTCGTCGATGGTGCAATCCCCCCAAAGTCACGAGAAATGACACCATTCTCAGGGAGCAATGTCATTTGTCAGCCCCATATTCGGCACTCCCACCCACAGACAACCAGAACCATCATTGACAAGTACCTCGACCTCGGTTTCCCCAAACACGCTCCCAATCAAGAAACAATCCGAGCCATGTGGGCATAGCCGGAAAAGAGTGGGGGTGACAAACACGACGGTCCCCGATGCCCGATGAGGAGAAGGGGTCTCTTTGGCGAATGCAGCTGACTGCAGCTAATTCGAAGTCGTGATGGATGGCCCTGATGGTGTTCATCTGCCTCCTTCCCGACCCAGGCTGTCCGGGGTCGTCCGGGTACCACCACCGCCGTCGCATCACCTTCTTTTTTACCTTCTCTTCACAGGACACTTGCCCCTTGTGTGCAGCATCCCGACATGCATCCTCGCCGGTACCCCCCAACACAAGGTGTAGGGGTCTTTTTGAGGTGGGAAACGAGCAAGGTGAAACAAACATGACGACTGAGGAAACACAAAAATATCCAAGACACAACCAAACCATAAAGAGATAGAAACGAACAGACAGACGGGATAATCTTTGACAAAGTCGCAAAAAACAAAAAAAAAACACTAACCTGCGGGAGCGGCAAATTCCAAGCCCTGGTCGAGGCCTGACAGGAAATCGGTCATGAAGGCATCGGTCGGCACAGCGGGCGATGTCGCCGCAGACTCGACGGGAGTAGGAGCGACAACAGCAGCATCGGGCTTGACAGGCGGCGCCTGGTAGTCGGTGTTCTGGCCCGTCTCGTAGTCAAAGAAGTTGGTGTTGGTGAATAGCGCGAGCTCCTCGTCGTTGGGAGCCACAAACTCCTCGACCTGCGGCTCCTGCACGTTCAGGTCGCGCAGGTAGCTTGTGAAGTTGATGCGGCTGCCGGCCATTTTGACGATGGTTTGTGGAGGTGTTGTCGGTCGAGTGGTATTCTTGAGGGCGCCCTTGACAGCCGAATTCTTCCTTCTCTTTCTAGAGTGTAGACGGTGTGAACGTCACAACGCTGGCGCGCCTTGCCAGGCGAGTGCTAGAGTAGTGTCGGGGATATGCAGTCGATTGACCTTCCTTGGTTGTGCTGGTGTGTCGTCGAGGAAAAGAGGCAGTTTCTGGGAAGAGAAGGGCGCCGGGATAGTGAATGTTTAACTGCGTTGGACGGGATGGAAAACGTGCGAAGAGGCCAACGCAGGGGCAGCGACGGGGGGCCGGGAGCGCTGGAGCTGATGACTGGAGGAGCACCACGGGGGCGGGGCACTGGAGCCTCTCAAACTGGAGCCTCTTGAGGACCGGACAACTGGAGTCAAATGGGACTCAAATGGGGCCCGGTCCCGGTCGGAGATATTGGGACTGGAGCCTTGGAGGAAACCCTGAACCGCGACTCCTGGTCGAGACAAGTGGGTTTGTTCTTGAACAGTCGAATGATTCGGCAGTATGCTCGGATGCCGTTGTTTCCAGCGAGTCAGCGGCGTGATATGAATGTGTATTTGGCCGGTAGGGTTTCTCGTCAGATGTAGTGTAGGTTCCAGAGTTGGTCTAGGTTGGAACTGGGAGGGGGGCCGTCGTCGGAGGAGGGAAATTTGCAAGGTGTGGTCGACGACGGTGACAGGTACGAAGGTAGAGGGAAGAGAGGGTTTCTTGATTGCAATAAACACACAGATGCCACCCGAATCAGACTTTATCTAAAAAGCAACAATGTTTTGCGATGGTGTTGACTGTGGTGTTGCTGTTCACAGTCAGGGTCCAAGTGTCTGTCAATGAGAAGAAAAGTGTGTGCGTGTCGTTGAAAGACGGAACCGGGCATGGAACTTGAAAGTGGAAAAGTTGAGAAAGCGAGGAGCGGCCATCGGCCATGATGACTGGTTGGACTCTCTAGTGGGATGGGGTCAGCGGGGTCTTTCACTGTGCGATTAGTCAGAAGCCATCCCACGCTCATGCCCTGCTAACCCAACTTGAACGGGACGACCTTACCGTAGTGAGGTTCCAGTGTGGGCGGTAAACGGCGCAAAATTGCCCCCCAACATGAAAACTAACTTAAGTAAACTGAAAGCGGTAGCAACAGGCGGCCACCACCACCACACAATTCTCACCAGTCTCCCTCTCATCACCGAATGAACGCAGCAGTGTCCTCCCACGCTGCCCGCCCATCCGCAGCCCCTCCCGCTCGCGGTACCGAACGCTACCAAGAATAAAGAGACCAATCACGCCAGAGGACGCCATGGCCTGCGGGTTTTCGTTTTCCATCACAAAGTCGGTTTTACCGCAGTAGCAACTGAATAATAACCGTTGATGTCTTAGATAGAGTGGGTAGTCAGGCTCGGGGTAGGTTGCGCCCTTCATGTCAGATTCAAAGGGTTTCTCTGTCACTTTCTTAGTTCCTGTTCATCAAACCCCATTTTGCACCGGGCTGTCTTCGGTTTCACCAACGGTGTAGTGTACTAGGGTCAACAAGGCCTCGGTGCTTTCCACTTTCAGTTGTGCCGCACGACCGAATGAGCTATTAACTCCGAGGCAACTGAACAAAGAGATATATCGACGTCTGCTTTCAGCAACATGGACGCTATGGAATACCTACCGTTCGGTAGTTAAACCTTGCCGGGCCATCGTTTCGGTCGTGTTCTCTTAGATATTTCCCTCGTTTTCAAACCCTCGTCTCACTGCATTACTTTGGTTAGTAATCGTCTAATACCCCTTGACCGCACAAGCTTCAGGCTTTCGGATCCAAAATAGATCAAGATCCGAACTCAGGTCCCGCCCGCTAGGAGGGGTTTCTTCTTCCCAAGGCTTCCCCATGCTGTTCTTCCGATGCTCCCTTGTGCCTCTAGCACACACCATGACAGGCCCTGAAGAAGAAAAGAGGCCGTTCCCACGAACAATGACACCCCAGATCTGCACGACGATGCATTAGGACGAATTGGCGAGTGAGAGCCTCCGATTTCTCACGGGGTTTTCTGGAAGTGCGAACCATTCACATGTCACGCCTGTATTATTAATCCAATCAGGGACGCCGTGAACCCTGACGATGCTGACCAGATAACTCTGAAAAAAGACTATTTAATGGTTCGATTGGATCCAATGCCAACACCGCCAGCAAGCGGGATCAGTAATCGCAGTAAGACTGCCTTGACCGCTGTAACATGAAAAGGCTCCGATTAATCAGCCATGGAGGCAGACAATCCTATCGTCCTTGATCTTCCTACTGTAATGCAGCGTATGAGATCACAATTGTCGTTGACGTCGGTGATCATCCCGTTCGAACAGTGGAAATCACAGTCCGCGATCGGCAGCATTCCATGGGCCAGACCAGACTTGGCACTGCGCCCGAGATAAAGTTTCGATGAGAGACTTCCAACTGAAACGATCGAGGATTGCTGTGGAGTTGCCGTTTTTGCCGGCTCTTCAGACGGACTCCGTTTGAATGTAGTCTTTTGTGATGAAGAGGCACGGGCGGCAGGCATCATCGGCGCTGGAAGCTCCATCGAGCCGGAGGAGGAAGACAAAGGAACAACAAAAGGCTTCCTGCCGATTTTTTTCCTCTTCCGGCGTCTTTACGAAGCTCACGGCTGGCCGGGCGCCGAGAACAATTGATGAACAGATGCCAGTTCTATCATTCAACCGGCCACTGAGACCAAAAGGTAAGATGATAGTACAGAGTTCTGTCGGTGATATTCACTGTGATGATGGCGCCGCGACCGCATGTACTTGGGGGGTTCTGGGCGCCAAGGCTTTTAACCCCCCTACTCGTTAAGTAGGGGGTAGCGAAAAACTGGGACACGGTTTTAATCTAGGACAAGGCGCGAATAGTACTATACATATCCGCCTGTTTACGCCCTGTAAAATCGCTTATTTACATCGTATCGTTCGCAATACAACGTTATAGAAATTTGTATAAATCCGTTACATAAAGTTGTAAAATAGTAAATAGTCTATATATCTATAAATTAATAGATAGATTATTAACCGTTTAGTATCTATTAACTTTAATAAGCATTTTGAATAATTGGGCGAGGTACTTGCGGGGTATAGAAGTGCCCGTATATATTTCGATGTTTGTAAACGTATTAAACGCTTTAGAATATTGCGAAAGCTATCGAATATTAGAGAGATTACTACTATTATTAGCGAATCCCATTTATTAATATTACATTATATTAAATTGCTAGTCGAATCCCGTAAGCTAACTATATAATTACGCCCTAAAGGGAGGCTCCGTTTATTAATTACCGCCGAGGAGAATACTATTGTATTATATATAATATTTTACTTCGAGGGGAGATTCCTAACCCTCTATAAAATAATTATTACGGTTGTGAACTATTTACGTACAATGCGGGGTATTTTAGGGATTTATAATAGTAAGTAATTAATACGGTTTATAATAGACTATCTAGAATTGAAATTTACAATTTACTACGCTATTAATATTAAGAGGAGGTTCTAGGAATTGAATAATAATTCTATTAACAAATAGTTCGATGAATATAAAGAAGTAATTAAGAAGTATAAAATTAATAAGGGAAATATTTAGAATAGTAATAAAATAGGTATAAAAATTGGTTACGTAGCGGGCGGGTACATTAGAATAATTATATTTAAGGATCTCATAAATATTAAGGTAAATTAATATAAAATTTAATATCCTTCCTAATATTACTTTACTAATAAATTAGTATAAGGATAAATATTTACCTTTTTTTCTTATTTTAATTAGAGATTAACAATATTGCTAATTGCGAATTTACTACCCTTATTATTAGCGTAAGTACTACGGCTAATATTATTCCTATCTATATAATTTTTAAGACCAACCTAACTAAAGAGTTTATTTATAACAATTTTAATAATAGCGTTCGCTTTACTAAATTACCAATGGGGTTTTCGAATGCCGACTTTATATTAAATTAGTTAAAGTATTTCAATTAACACTCCTTCTACTTATTACTAACGTTTAAGAAATTGGGAGATAAGGATTGGTTTAAATTGGGGATAAAGGATAGGGAGGAGGGGTTTTCTTTTAGGGATTAGTTTAATTATAATTAATATAATTATAAGTACTTCGGTTATAAAATCTTAAATTTGGCTAAGGGAATCGGGCTTAGAAATATCCTTAGTATAAAGAGGGTTTATTATATACTTATTATCGACGGGTTTAGTAGCTATTGTAATATAAAGGTTTAGTAGTATATTAAAGTTTTCGATATTATTATTATAGGTTTGCCTCCCTATTTCATATATATAATATAACTATTTAACATTAGGGTATTTTTGTTATTGAAATCCTATTATTAGAAGGTTTTAAAGTCCTTTATCCAATATAACGAATATACTTTCAATTAAACAACTTTCGTTAGAGAATTTAAGGGTATTTTTAATAGTAATATAATTAAATATAATATTTATAATAGATTTAATAATACAAGAATATAGCTACCAAACCGTTCGAAAGTACTATTATAGATTTAAATAAAGTAGTTTAAAAAATTAAATTCTATTCTCCCCTTAATATTCCCTAAGGAGGGCCGCTTTATTGAAGCTATTAAAATTATCTATTATATTAAAGATAAATATTCCTATCAATTTAATTTTCTTATACGAAGCGGGTTACCGTCTCTTGAAATTACTACTTACGAAGTAATATTGATAAATAATAAGATTTAAAAATATAATTATTAAAATAAAGAGAGGGTAGCTAATTTAAACTATAAAATAAGGAGGAGAGTATACTATTTACCTAAAGATAGGGATTTCCTAAATTTCTCGAAGGTTCAATTTAGTATTTAAACGGTTAAGCAAGTATAGAGGGAGGCTATAAGTAATTAGAAGAAATAATTACGAATTATTAAAATTATAAATAATAAAATTATTAGTAAGGTTAAAGAGTAGTAGAGAAAGTTATTAAACGGTAAGGAGAAGGTTTATTAGAATATATATTAAGAGAAGTATAAAAAGTAACGGGAGGAGGAAGGTTATATATTAATTAATAAGGGTGATATTCTTAATATTCAATTAGAGGGGGATATATTATACGAAATTGATATATACAGTATACTAGTGCCTAATTATTATAAGAAGGTATAGGGGGATAGTATTTCTATATTAAAATCGGATTACTTAACTAATATTAATTTAGGCTTTAATAATTCAATTAAAATTAATATAAATAATAATCCCTTTACTACTCAACCCCTAAAACCCCTATTATCTCCTCCCTACCTACCTTAATAACCGCTTCAACCTATTATTGAAATTGGTTTTTAAATAATTATATAAATATTAATATATAGGTTATTAATTCTTCAAATAAGCCCATCCTTAAATTTACTACCAACGTCATTCGTTATTTTAGTATATAAATAGTTAATATTATATTCGAAGATAAGAATACTCTAATTAATAACGACGAAGAGGATAATACTGTCGTCGACAAAATATATAATAATAATAAGGGGGAGGAGGAGGAGGAGGATAACAACGACGACGATTTGCTACTATATTAATTAATTAACCGCCGTTTCTTTATATTACTACCCTCTACCCTTAACCCGTTTATACCAGCTAGGCCATCAATTCCAGCCCCCTCTATTCTATTACAGTTACAATCTCTCGAATTAATACTATATTAGGGGGTTATAAAGTACGTTAAAGGTATTGTAAGATTTTATATATAGATACAAAAGTAAGCCGTACATATTAAAATTATATTAGTAAGGTAGGAGGTAATAGTAAAGGAGGTGCTACCTAAACCTAAATTAGCGCTAGTACTAGAAAGTAATAAATAAGGATTGTAATTCGTTTATCAATTTATTTACTACCTAATTAAGTAATATACTAGGTTTTTAACGGCTTCTAATAACGTTGGGTTAATGTATAATATAGTGGTTTGGTTTGTGTATGGGACAGATTACTAGTAAAAATGTATGTGGGCTGTCCCAGATTAAAACCGTGTCCCAATTTTTCGCTACCCCCTACTTAACGAGTAGGGGGGTTAAAAGCCTTGGCGCCCAGAACCCCCCAAGTACCGTGTATTTCTGGGTTGGCCCTGGCTGGTGGTGGTCGAGACGCGTGGCGGAGTGTCCACCCTAGCAAGGACTTGCCAGCCAGACAGTTCGTTGCCAGTTGCCAACTTCTGGGATCGAAGGGCGACGATGAAGGCGAGAAAGGTCCGGAAGGAGATGGGATGATGAGAACGGCGATGGAAACCGGACTCGGCGGGTCTCCGGCGGGGTAAGTGCCTGGGAAGACCCCCATTGATCGGGGGTACGTACCAGACTCCGGGACGTGGAACGCACGAGCCAGCCGATGCTGCGGCTTTGTTGACCGTCGATCCGGAGACGCTTCTTCACGGCACAAGTGGGCCAGCACGGTAACATGGAGCGGCTCGGTTGTTGACTTGCACGCGGTCTCGTCAACCACCATCCCGACCTCGACAACCCGTCCCGGTCGGCTAAGCCCGGTCCACAAATCCACCGGGGCCCGCGAACTGCCAAGCCACGGATCGCGACCACTCAATCCAAGCGAGGCCATCCAAACCCAAACACGCGACACCCACACAAGCCAAACAACAACCACAACAACAACAACTACGCATCGAGGAGGGAGGAGGGGGCTGCCAACCTACCCATGACCCCCAACCCGATTGCAAAATGGCACCCATTTCCATCCCCACCACCGCGCGATTGCCCTCCTCCTTACGCGTCGACCCCTCCAACCCAGCCGTCTTCAAGATCCTCAATCGGCTGTCGCGCGCTTCTCTCCTCACTCTCGCACTCGACTGGCTCGACGAGCGCAACCTCGCCCTAGCGGCTCCCTACCTTCGCCAACCCTCCTCCTTCGATTATGATGACGACGAAGACGATGACGAAGACGAATATGCCGACGATTTTCACCCGCCCGCGCGCTCGCTAGGAGCGTTGCAGGAGCTCTACACAAGTTTGCAATCGCGCAAGGGATCCAAGCGGGAGGTGATTGACAGGATTATCGAGGGGGACTGGCGCCATGGTCTGACGCTGTATCAGCTGGCCATGGCGGATATTCAGTACCTTTATGATCACCCGACGTCGCAGAAGTGGGCGGCATATCGGATCATGCCTTTGAAGCCGTTATCCACAAACGAAGAAGAGGAGGACCAACAACCGGAAGTCGACAAAGAGTCGCTCGTTATCCCGCGGTTTCACCCTTCTACGTTTCTCAAGAACCTCCAAGCCCAGGTACCGCCGGACGTCAAGGCGCATTACAACTTTGACCGCCACCGGACTTTACCTCTGTCGATTCTGCGCATTTTCATACTCGACTCCCCTTACAACACCAGCCTCGGTCTCCAGTCCGGCTCCTCCAAAACCGGCCGCAAAGCAACAGCAACCACCACCTTTGACACATCCCGTACCGTCTACATCGCCTTTCCCGACGCCTCGCCCTACATCTACATCTCCAAACCCCAACTCCTCTCCGGCTCCGCCCCTGCCGCCGGCCTTTCCTCAGCAGCAGCCACAAAGACCACAGGGATCAACACCACAGCCGGCGAAGCCAAATCCCTCCAGCACTTGCTGCTGGTCGGCATCCCTGCCGCTTTATCCCGTCCCCGCCAGCGCTTTTGCTTGAAGCCAACCAGCTTAGCGACGCGCAACCTCAACGAACTCTTGGACCGTCGCGGCGGCGCAAATACCAGGCAAGGAGCGGCAGGTGGAGGTTGGAGTATCTACGCTGATGAGATGCGCGACAAGGGAAAGGGGAAACGAGGCAACAGGGAGACGCCGCTTGATACGGTGCTGCCTTCGCCTCCGCTTTCTGAAGAAGAGGAGGAGGGTGGTGGTAACAAGGAGGAACATGGAGCTGCTGGGAGAAAGAAGAAGAGGTTGGAGCCGCCATTGTTGTTGTCGCCTGGCACGAAGAGGGAAGAGAGGCAACGGAAAAGGAGGAAACTAGTGGCTAAAGCGAGATTCGCTGAGACTGCATTGGTGGGAGATGGCAAAGGTGTGGAGAGGGTAGATATTATTATCGAAGACGAGTTTCCTTCTTCTTTCACTCACCATTCTTCCTCTACCAACTCTTCGTCTTCTTCTTCTACTTCTTCTTCTTCCTCTTCCTCGTCCCGAGACAGAGACAGAGACAGAGACAGAGAAAGGGACAGGGAAAGGGAAAGAGACAGAGACAGAGAAGGGGACAAAGAGAAAGATACCCCCGGTGATAGGAGGTACGGGCCTAGCAGTTCCACCAGCGCAGCAGCAGAAGCGGCAGGGAAACAAAGAGAGCAATGGCGACCCAACGTCAAACTAACCTTCCACGGCTCGCATGTTTTTGCGGGCATCAGGCAACTCGTTGAGGCGGGGATTGTGGATGGAGAAAGAATGCCGGGTTGGTTGACTGGAGAAGAGGGGGTTACTCTTGGGAAGGTTAAGAATGGGAGGATTAGAGGGAACAAGGGAAGTGGACTCTAAGTCAAGACTGGGAATGGAGTCTAGGTACATTGAAGGAGGGAGGTCAGGCTAAGTACCTAGGCTAGGCAAGGCAAAGGCCGAACAGGGTTAGGGTCCAGAAAAGGGGTTTGTGTTACGACGGGTGGGCGGGTACAGTAGCAGTAGCAGTGGCGTTTGGCGTTGGGGAGAGCATCCTCCACCTCCTATAACAGAACATAGCATTCGCGTAGTGGAGGCAGCATCTCTTGTGGGGTCTATCAACGAAGGATCACAAATCATGATGGTCTGACGTCAAAACATGGCATTCTTTTCGTTCATCAGATTTATATACCAATTCGAACGCAATGCCCCATGGGCAACTGCTTTCTCTCTACCTTTTCCTTACCCTTCTATTCTTCCATCACTCACTCCTCCAACCCAAATACCTTGACGGTATTCGTCCAAGCAGCCTCACAAACCTCCTCCACCGAGATACCCTTAATCTCCGCCACGATAATCGCAATCCGTTCAATTGTGCACGGCTCATTGCGACCCTTGACCATGGCTCCCTCTTCCCACTTTTCCTTCTTGACGACCTTGAACCGCTCCGGCACTTCCGACTCCTTCTTTGCGTTCTGCTTCTTTTGTTGTGGAGGCGGCTGAGGCTGCTTTTTGCGACGTTCGCGTTTTTGTGGTTGGCTGTTGGGTGTAGTGGTACCGCTAACGTCCGGGGTACCGTTCCCGACTTCCACTTCGGTTTGGGGTTCAGTTCCCTGGCCATTTAGAGAAACGTTGGCGAGCGCCTTGGCTGCTTCCTCCTCCTCCTCCTCCTTCTTCCTCGCCTCTTCGTCAGCCTTGGCCTTAGCTTCCGCCTCAGCCTTCTCCCTAACCTCCCTTTCCCTTGCATAATACTGCACCAAGTACTTCCACCCCTCATGTCCCCCCCTGACCTCACACCACGGCCCATCCGTCTCCAACATGATCCTATCCAGCCTAATCTGCTTGACAACAGCACAGTTTTCTTCCGTCTTGAAACTACACCCGTTCACACCAATAAACAGGCCCAGATCCATCAGCTCTTGCATTTCTTCTAGCGTGCCGGTGAAAGAATGCACCACCCCGCCCTTTTCTAGCTTTTCGAGATTGGGACC
The DNA here is from genome assembly GCA_009805215.1 of Neurospora discreta FGSC 8579. Classification (NCBI taxonomy): domain Eukaryota; kingdom Fungi; phylum Ascomycota; class Sordariomycetes; order Sordariales; family Sordariaceae; genus Neurospora; species Neurospora discreta. The sequence continues at coordinate 16,363 of RANX01000044.1, read as the reverse complement.
AAAGGCTTCCTTGAGACAGTCTACAAAGTCCCGGTGGGCGGCGCGCGAGTGTAGGAAAAGGGGTAGCTGTGGGGTGAGCGAAGAGGCGAGCGAAAGTTGGGCCCGGAAGGAGTGTAGCTGGATGGTGCGCGAGCAGTAGTGCAGGCGGTCATAGTCGAGGCCGAATTCGCCAAAGGCAATGAGGCCCCCCCTGGGAGAACGGTTGGAATCAATAAGGTCCGAGAGGGAGGCGATGAGTTGCGGAGTGCGGACGTGGTCGATTAGAGAAGGGTCTTCGGGTTGTGGGGCGTCCGGGTCGGGGTCGGCGCAGATGGGGATCGGGGTGGAGGCCGAGTCTGTTGCTGTTTCCGGGGCAGCAGCAGCAGCAGCAGAAGCAGCAGCGGCAGCAGGAGATGCTTCGGACTCGGAGCCGGATTCGTCGTGGTGCATGTGGTGCGAGGTGGAAAAGATGGAGGAGGAACAGGGGTGGATGCCGGCTGTTGTGTAGACGTGGTGAGGGAACTCTTGGGCGATTTTGAGGGCGTCGCGAGAGGACTTGAAGCTGGAGCCGGTGACGATGAGCTTGGTGCAGCCTACGTCGATGGCGCGCTGGACGACGCCGACGAGGTCATCGGGGTGGCGCGGCTTGCCGTGGTAGTGGCCGCGGAAGATGGGGTCGGCGAGGTTGATTCCGATCTTGTTTGTCACATGTCAGTCAGTGGATGTTTTGGTGGACATCGATGTATGGGTTTTGGTGTTGATGATCACCGAAGCATGATTTGGTCATCGAGTGACTTACATCAATGTATCTGGGCTTATAAGTTGAAGTCTCGGACGGGCCATTGCTCGCCAGGGTAGAGTTAGACGCCATGGCTGTTAGTGGTGCTGTGATGTTGCCGTTACGGCTGCTCAAAATTGGTAGTCTTGCGAGGATGTGCAGACTTGGTCGTGAGACACTCAATCTCATCAACATAAGGATATGGTCAAACCTTGAATCTCTGTCTTTCCCCTTTGAACTTTGGACGCTCAAAGTGAAACCTTTAAACCCTGAAAAACGCACGTTCCCCTTTTTGGGTCATCGGACGAGATGAACAGTACAATGGAGGGCAGTGTGATGCCGTCTCTATTTCAGTGGGGAATTAGTTGGCTGATGGAGGGAGGTTACTGAAGCTTGAACATCAGACTTGGACCTGACAGGGACCATGCTTGGCTCGTTGCAGCTCTCCGCTCAGGCGCTGCAGGGCGCGCATCCATGATTACTTAAGCACCGTGTTTTTGGGCGGGTTTGAGGGTGCCGATGGCTGGAGTTACGGATCCGCGCGGGTCTTGGATTTTGCTAGTGCCAGGCAGCAAGGACGCGATGTAAACAAATGTTGACACGGCTCTGTGAATATCTGTGAATTCTGTCCCAAGTCAAGAAGACAAAAGATAGAAGGTAATGCTCACGGCAATTCACACTGCCCCTTTGCTTGCGATGATGTAATTTACAGACGCGTCGTTCTGGACGTGTAAAGTGGTGCTAGCGCTGTTAAAAGGTGGGGTGGCAGCTGCAGTGTTTTGTTTAACATCGGGCCCGGGGGAGGGGGGCACGACGAGACTTTTGGTGGGGCTTCCTCCACCTCAGCCGGCTATACTGTGTAGGTACGACGCGCTCCAAGAGAACAAAAACTGTAGCAGCCCGCAGTGAGACGCGTCCGAATGCTCCCAGCACTCCAAAATGCAAAATGTATGGTAGTGTACACTGCAGTGGGTGACGCGCTTTTGACAGTCCCGCATTGGCACTGGCAGTTTCCAAGCCCAGAAAAGAGTGGACGCCAGTCTCCAAAAAACCATCCTTCTGCCTTCTCCTTCGATCCTTTCTCTCCCTTCTCCCCCGTCTCTTCCGTGACTGTGACTGACTGACTAGTACTGTCCTTCCTTCCTTCTCCTCTTCATCATCATATCCGTCATCCCCAAGACAACTTCGAGAATACTTGGGCCTACTCAGGTATCTTTGTCTTCAGGTTGTCTTCCTGCTCGTGCCATTTGTCAGCGTTGTCGAATCCTGTCAACGGCCCAGCAGCAGCAGCACTTGTCTTCTTCTGTCTCGTCTCCTCCATCTTGGTTGTCAACAATAACTGTACTTGCTCTTCTTCCCTCCTCTACACGTTCTCCCCTACACATCAGACATTATGTATGTCAAGAAGCGCGGTATGTTCTCGACTCCCCGTCCTAAACAACGCCACCATCACGCTCAATGCTGATTCCCCCTTCACAGATGGCCGCCAGGAGCGTGTCCAGTTCGACAAGATCACAGCTCGTGTTTCGAGGCTCTGCTATGGCCTCGACATGAACCATGTTGATCCCGTAGCCATTACACAAAAGGTCATCTCTGGCGTCTACGGTGGCGTCACCACTGCACAACTAGACGATCTGGTAAGCACCTCCTTCCAAGTCCTTTCCCGCCGTGTATCCATTATAAATCATGAGCTAACACACAATCTTCCCTAGGCTGCCGAGACTGCCGCCTACATGACCGTTACCCACCCCGACTATGCCATCCTCGCCGCCCGTATCGCCGTGTCCAACCTCCACAAGCAGACCAAGAAGCAATGGTCGCTCGTTATCAGCGAGCTCTACAACTATGTCAACCCTAGAACCGGCAAACACTCCCCCATGATCGCCAAGGACGTATACGAGTGTGTCATGCGCCACAAGGACGAGTTCGATTCCGCCATTGTCTACGACCGCGACTTCAACTACCAATACTTTGGTTTCAAGACCCTCGAACGATCATACCTTCTCAAGCTTGATGGCCAGATTGCTGAGCGTCCCCAGCACATGATCATGCGTGTTGCTGTCGGTATCTGGGGAGACGATGTTGAGCGCGTCATTGAGACATACAACCTCATGTCCCTCAAGACCTTCACCCACGCTTCCCCCACTCTCTTCAACGCCGGCACTCCCCAGCCCCAGCTCTCTTCGTGCTTCCTGGTCGACATGAAGGAAGACAGCATCGAAGGTATCTACGATACCCTCAAGACCTGTGCTATGATCTCTAAGATGGCTGGCGGTATTGGTCTCAATATCCACCGTATTCGTGCCACTGGCTCCTACATCGCTGGTACCAACGGTACATCCAACGGTATCGTTCCCATGCTCCGTGTCTTCAACAACACCGCCCGCTACGTTGACCAGGGTGGCAACAAGCGTCCTGGCGCTTTCGCCATCTACCTTGAGCCTTGGCACGCCGATGTCTTCGAGTTCCTTGACCTCCGCAAGAACCACGGTAAGGAAGAGGTGCGCGCTCGTGATCTCTTCCTTGCCCTCTGGATCCCCGATCTTTTCATGAAGCGTGTCGAGCAGAACGGCCAGTGGACTCTCATGTGCCCCCACGAGTGCCCTGGCCTTGCCGATGTTTACGGTGACGAGTTCGAAGCTCTGTACGAGAAGTACGAAAAGGAAGGCAAGGGTCGCAAGACCGTCAAGGCCCAGAAGCTCTGGTATGCCATCCTTGAGGCCCAGACTGAGACGGGCAACCCCTTCATGCTCTACAAGGATGCCTGCAACCGCAAGAGCAACCAGAAGAACCTGGGTACCATCCGCAGCTCCAACCTGTGCACTGAGATTATCGAGTACTGTGCCCCTGATGAGGTTGCCGTTTGCAACCTTGCCTCTCTTGCTCTTTCCGCCTTTGTCGACTACGAAAATGCCTCGTACGACTTCAAGAAGCTGCACGAGGTCACCCAAGTCGTCGTCCGCAACCTCAACAAGATCATTGACATCAACCACTACCCCGTTAAGGAGGCCCAGAACAGCAACATGCGCCACCGTCCTATTGGTGTCGGTGTTCAGGGTCTTGCTGATGCTTTCCTGGCTCTCCGCATGCCCTTCGATTCTGACGCGGCTTGCAAGCTCAACATCCAGATTTTCGAGACCATCTACCACGCCGCTCTTACTGCCTCTTGCCAGCTCGCCAAGGAGCAGGGCCCGTACGCCACCTACGAGGGCTCACCCGTCTCCCAGGGAATCCTCCAGTACGACATGTGGAACGTCACCCCTACCAACCTCTGGGATTGGGCTGCTCTCAAGGCGGACATCAAGAAGTACGGTGTCCGCAACAGTTTGCTGCTTGCTCCTATGCCCACTGCTTCCACTTCTCAGATTCTTGGCAACAACGAGTGCTTCGAGCCTTATACCTCCAACATCTACCAACGACGTGTGCTTGCCGGCGAGTTCCAGGTCGTTAACCCCTGGCTCCTCAGGGATCTTGTTGAGATGGGCCTGTGGTCCGATAACATGAAGAACCGCATCATTGCCGAGGGCGGTTCTATCCAGAACATCCAGAGCATTCCCAAGGACATCAAGGCCCTCTACAAGACCGTCTGGGAAATCTCCCAGCGTACCATTGTCAAGATGGCTGCCGACCGTGGTGCATTCATTGATCAGTCCCAGTCCCTCAACATTCATATGCGCGAGCCCACCATGGGCAAGATTACCAGCATGCATTTCGCCGGCTGGAAGATGGGTCTCAAGACGGGCATGTACTACCTCCGTACCCAGGCTGCTGCTCAGCCCATCCAGTTCACTGTGGACCAGGAGGCTCTCAGGGCCACGGATGACAGAGTGGCCCCGGCCCACTCGGGTCTCAAGAAGCGCTCCCCTCCCGCCGGTACTTATACGTCCATCGTGTTGAGGGAGAACACTTCGGGTCCCCGCCCGTACGCCCAGACTGGTGTTAGCGGCACCAGCACACCCAACGGCACCAGGGATGTTCCCACACCCGCCAGCACACCTCCTCCCACCGAAGTTCCTGAAACTCTTGTACAGAGTGACAACAGGCCCCGTCCACTAGTCTCTCCTGCCAAGAATGCTGGCTTTAAGGCCGATTTGCCTGAGCCTGAGAGCCCTAAAGCTCTGGCCACTGAGCCGCTTTTCAAGACCGAGGACATTGGCTCCCCGGAGCTGGAGACGAAGGAGGGCCAGAGTGAGGACAAGGACGAGGAGAGCCAGGAGAGGGAGGTGGATATCTACTCTGAAGCAAAGCTTGCTTGTAAGTGACAACACTATCCTCGTGAGACCTCAAAAGACACGCTAACCACATCAAACAACAGGCTCTATCGAAAACCCCGAGTCCTGCATCATGTGCAGCGGTTAAACCCGTGGCCTCGCCCTTTGGGTGTGGTGTATGAAGCTTATGGTAAAAAAAAAATGTGCAGTGTTATGACGTGTTATGGTGTGGTCTATTCAAGATTAATGATGGGTTTTGTCTTCAGTCAGCAGCATGGATAGGGCATCTTGTTTTTATTTGACTTTGGGTTGGTTTCCGTTGTTGGGATATATCAATTGGGTGTTTTCATTTTGTTTCATAAACAGATAACAATACCCGTCTGCGCGCTTTCTCAAATCTGGTAGATTCAGATAACCAAAATGGGAAACGAAAATAAATAGAGAAACGACTAGTTGCTATGTAACGAAAGAGTGGTGTACAATACAGGACTGGTTTGTTTGTTAGTTTGGTTCTTCTGACGAGGTACAACAGTTTTAATGATGACTAAGACTCTCAACACTACAGAAACATCTCTTCGTCCTCTTCAAATCGTTGAAATACTAACCTACAGCGTTTACTCGCGAGAATTTCGGCCGCTTTACCAAGTCTGGAAACTTCTGACTTTTTTGTACCAAACTGATGAATATGCCAGGGTTAGATTGTATATGGCCTGGATCAAGGAGACAGTTCAGTTTTGAGCGATAATTCTCATCAATATCTTCTTGAAACTCCCCGTTCGAGGTATCAACACGCAGGAAAACAGCCTTGCCACAGAGACGAAAGAGATAGCGTAAGAAGTCAAACTCATGAATATGCTCTTTGCACGCATCAGGCTTTGGACAATAGTAATTCAACGTTCCGAGGAATGCCTTGCCTGTCTTGTCCCTCCCACCCCACGCGTATCCATTGTAATTAGCAGGCAATTATCAAAATCAAGTAACCACAACGCAGTTGCGCGCGCTTGATGAAGTTGAACGACAAGCAAACGGGAATTAGTTGGATGTTGTTGAGTCCCCAAGATTTGGTAGTGCTGGGCGTGCCGTACCAAAAGCACTCGGGCACTTGGGCTTGGGCTTGGTACTCGTAGTAAGGTAAGGATGCAAAGCTCGCGTGAACTTTGGAGTGGATCATGTAGTTGTTCCAGAGCTTTGAGGCGTCGTCTGTCATGGGGAGCTTGTATAGGCAAAGTTAGTCCCAAGGTGGAGGGTTACTCAAAGACTTTGCCGGATCGATGCTGTGTCCATCTCAACGAGTTTGGCATGGACTCGCTGTCGATATTGTGGGCTTTGGTGCAGATTGTGGACGTCTCTTACTGTGCTCGTGCATAACAAGTGTGTCGGTGGCGTTCATCTGTCTCCTGGACATTCGGAAGACGAAACTGCTCGTGGTTCGACATCGTGTGAAAAGGTGTTCGTGATGGTCGTTCAAGATGGTGAGAAGCGAAGGCGGAGAAGTAAATACTTGAATGTTGGTCAGGTCAGCGACGTGTCCTAGGCATAGGGTGCTAGCGGTAAAGAATCTGAGAAGTAGGTTAACGTACCTAGTGTGAAGGTTTCGAGGGGACATGGAGGGAGAGAAAGTAAGGATGAACCTCTTTTAGACTCATGATGTCGACTGGAGATGACTCATGTATGCGTGAGGTTGTTGCTGTTAGGGTCTCCAGCGGTGGTGATTTGTGGGTTAAATGTTTGGTTCGAAGAAGAGTGGTATGTTCGTTGGAAGTGGGAAGAAAAGCTGCCAGTGCCTTGAGTATTTGTATGATGTTCGGGATCATTAATATCTTGATTCGTACCTACCTAGGTTTCAAAGCCCGAGACCATGAAGAAGGCAGGAGTGATTGACTAAACAGAACCTAGGTAGGTAAACTCATAGTCAAAAAATACTGTCCCCTCCTACCACAATGATCCAATGTGGCAGGGGGGAACAGTATTTTTGGACCATCACTGTACCTTGGTCGCCTAAGATCTAGTTCTCCACCTTCCCAAGACCAAGGGGGCTGTCGTACGCCCGGAAAGCACCAGGGAAAAGGCGAGGTGAGTAAAACACTGTTGATTACTTGGAAAAGGCACCATTCTGACTTCAATTTGATAAAACAAAAGAAATAGAAAAAAGAAAAAAAAGAAACCCACATAATCAATCACTGCCCTCGCAATACCCCTAATTAATCTCCCCCTCGTGCTCCAGGTAAATCAGCTACCCATTCCTACATCTCGTCTTCAGAATGATACCCATCACCTTTCCCGGCAACTCCCGTGCCATACTTTCCTTCCCCTTTCCCTCCAAAATCTGCCGACTTGTCTCCAGGTACCGCCCCTTGAACTTCTCCCAGAGCTGGCTGTCTGCGAGCTGATAGTCTGAGCCCGCACCATGGTTGCCGTTTCCGTTCTCGTTGCTTTGGGGAGGAGGAGGTCTGGGATACCACGGATCATTCCCCCAAAAAAGCTATTGCAGCGGCTTCCAGTAATGCAACTTCGGTTGCTATTTCGCCACCGTCATCCATTGCTCCTGGCATCGTCATCTTCCTGCAGCAGTCAAAGTCCAGCAGCCACATTGCGTGGGTGCCGAATGGTCCTCCTGAGCTGAATGCTTTGGGGCCGATGCTGGGCGCCGACCAGGACGACGACGCAGAAGAAGCAACAGCATGTTGCGACCGTGGCCGAGCAAGAACAAACTCCACGTCTCGTGCGTCCACTTCGGCCTCCCAATGCAGAAACGCAAGCGTGTCAGCCATGGCCATGGCGTATTGCTCCTTCGGAAGCCCGAGTTCTTGGATCTGGTCGAGATGGAGAGGGAAGTTGCGGAAGCTGAAGCTTCGCGTGGGTCTTTCTGGCAATGGCTGCCGGCGTCTTCCAAGAAACGGACGGACCAAACAGTTCTGCTCTGTCCTCACGGCATTGAGGAGGATGGTGGCAAGTCCCCCGTCTTGGGGTCCGCGACCGCCGATATACTTTTGGGCGAGGAGGTGACGGAAGGGTTGGGACATTGCCGGAATTCTTTCGCTTACGAGGGCCCTACAGGGCTCGAACTTGGGAGGGAGAAGGGACAAGAGCGAATCCCACTGGGAAGAGTCCGTGGCGATGAAGTCGATGTGGGTAGGGATGTTAACCTGGTAGCCTGTGATTAGGTTACTCTTGGACTCTGATGCTATCGTTGCTAGTGCTAACTGGGTGATATGCATATTAATGTTGTGTTCGTTGGTGATAGACCGGTTGGAGTTACAATCCTCGCGTTTGATGACGGTCCTGTAATTGTCGACATCATTGACGTCGACTTCGTCATCGGCGAGGCGTTGAGCCCAGACGGAGCCACAAGCGCCTTGTCCGATTTTGATGAGCTGTTGTTGCTGGTTCATGATGTTCGTTGGAGTGGTTCTTGGATGTGCGGTATCAGTGTGAACACAAGACTTGATGGTGAAGTGGTTTAAGTTCGATTCCACAACTGCCAGAGCAGATATCTGATTATATACCAGAAACTAGCCAGATGTCCTTCAGCAATACCGGACATCCGTACATGTAGGCTTGCGCAGGAATTAGATGCATATGCACTGCTCGTAGGCAGAGCACCGACCCTTTCTTTCTATCGTTACTCCGTGTCATTTCCCGAGTCCCGCTGAATCTGTCCTCTTCAAGTGCCGTAAACAATCACCAAAACAGCCATCCAAAACGCAGGATTGAGGGTGTACAACAACCACGTACATGCTCATCGATGCATGCCTAATGGAACTGGCTAACCTATAACATTTTTCCCCCCTCAACACTCATCCCGATAGCCAGGGTCGTCCAAGCCAACACTTTGGCCGCGTTCGGTAGCGCAGTAAAATATTAGAGGCTATTCAAATTTGTAGGGTTCGGATCGCAGTAAGCATACTGCATTACTGTACTGCTGAACGTTCGATAGATGAACGTTATTTTCATACAAATTGCTGCAACCATCTACAACCATCTACAACCATTTGCACTTTCTCCAAATCGTTAATTTGACTGATTAGAGGGCCAGGATTTTGAACGATTTCTTACTGCGTTCCTTACTGCACTGACTCTCGATTTTGAGCAGCAGGGCAGTCAGGAACGCAGTAAGCACCAATATCTAATATATAACGAACGCAACGCAGTAAGAGGAACAGATGAAGGGTCGTGGCGTGCTTTGGTGTTGCAGAGTACAGCTGCAAAAACCTGCACAGTAAGGCAGCAGTACGGTAAATTTTTACTGCGCTACCGAACGCGGCCTTTGCCTCTGAACAGCAACTTCTTATGATTCACGGTTCCTATCATCTTCGCTTCTAATACATCACCATGCAATCTATGTTTAGAGTGCTTACTTGACGACTTATCTAGGTCTCTATGTGGGTAGAATGTATCCACTATGAGTGCACTTCCTCCCAGCGTTCAATGCAGAAGGTGTAGTCGGGCCCTTACTAGCATCCCGATAGCCTCATCTCTTACACCTCGGGACACTTGCACAGTTATGGATCGGCAGGAAACGGAAATTTGCCCTGTGCAACCTGGAATACCCGGTGGATGGCAGTTTGAAAGCTCTTTTTAGGATCGGATTTGCAACTACCTTCTGTACTGAACAAAGTGCGTGTTCCGAACTCCTCCGGTCGGTCTTGCCTATCTGTAGGTTCTGGCCGTTCTTTGTGATTGGTAGCTCAGGCCTCGCGAGATGTATGAAGAGCAGGAGCGGATGGCCGAAACCACTTGGAAAACTCCCGTCCTTTGTGCCAATTGACTTGGGTTTGGCGACAGATCTCTTCCAGCCTCAGTTTTTTTCTCATTCCTTCAATTATCTTCGTCTTCAACTTCAGCACAATACCCTTATTTGGTAATGACTGAAGCAATTTGGGCCACCATCCAGGGCGCGTTTTCTTACGCTATTCTTGTCTTCTTTCATCATGTGTTTATTCATTACTTCTTTCCACTCCATTTTCCCCGACTCTCCTTCGGGTTTTTTTTTTTTTTTTTTTTTTTTTTTTTTTTTTTTTTTTTTTTTTTTTTTTTTCCACTCGGTCCGTTCATTGTCCAGTTCCCCTATATAATTCCATATGGCCGCGCTCCCTTCAGATGGCGAAGCCACAACATCCAATCATTTTGCGACCGCCGCAACATGTTCGAGGTATTCTTAGGGCCCTGCTTGCCTGGCCAATCACACGCCATTTTACCTTGTCATGTAGGTAACCTCACCATGTAACCTCAACGTGTGATCCTAGCGTCGATGGCCTCTTGGGTCTAGGTTAGGCAGCCGTTCGAAAGATCTTCAGCCTCTTTCCAAAATTCCAACGTCACCACAATTGCAGCTGTCACCGTTCTAGATTCGTTGCCATCGATCCTACTTGCAAACCTCCATTCGTTGATGCCGTGCGCCGTCCGATCTCTTCGTCTTCATGGCCGATTCCGCGCAGACGGACGCAGTGTTGACCGGCAGCCTGTTCAGTTATGAATCAGTTCGTCTATTTGATCCGTCAACTGAAATCCGTCTGCTCGACCTCCATCCCGCTTCTAGTGATACGGACAACCTATCTGGCTACATCTACACTGTGCCTATCTTCCAAACTCCCAGCTATATCGCGCTTTCATACGTTTGGGGGGACAGCACCAGGACGCATGAGATTTCAGTGGTCAATGAAGTCAACGATGGCAGAGGGGCTTTTGTAACACTTCCCCTAACATCATCGCTGGATACTTGTCTGCGCCATTTTCGAGAACTCCAACGCCGGTGGCAGATTGAGCCACTGCCTCTGTGGATTGATCAGATATGTATCAATCAGGAAGACGACGAGGAGAAATCCTCCCAGGTCCTGCTCATGAAGGATATCTACTCCTCTGCCCATCAAGTCATCGTTTGGCTAGGCCCTGCTGCTGACGGCTCCGACAAAATAATGGATGCCTTTGCAGAGATTGGTCAAGGAATCCTTGATAAGATCGGCGACCATACCTCACAAGGACGTTGGCTTTCGGTCGATCACCTCATTGAGAAAAATATCGAACAACCTGGTGTCGTTGCTTTCTTGAGGCATGCATACAAAGTTATTTACGTATTGAAGAGGGATGGCTATTTTGCGCACTGGCAAAAAAGATCATGGTTCACGCGAGTGTGGACTATACAGGAGTTCTGTCTCTGTTCGGATACGGTTTTTGCTTGTGGCTACAATGTTGTCCCTGAGAAATTCGTTTCCGCAGTCATCGATCTTGTGAACTGCGTTGTAATGGACAGATGCTTGCGTGAACGTTTAGAGACACCTGACACACCTACGTATTGCATTCTCGCCTCGTCTTTCCATAAACTGCAAGTGCTCTTCCAGCGTCGGGTGCATTGCCAGTACCCGAATGCAAAAGAAACCCTGGAACACCTCCTTGTAGAACTCTTTGCTGGATCTACACGGTTTCACGTCACAAATCAGCGCGACAAAGTGTACGGACTCCTTGGCTTAGCCGGGGACGCGGATGAGCTTGGTATTCGGCCAAATTATTTTACGTCAACGACCATTGCACAGGTGTGGACGCAGACCGCAAGAGCGATAATTCAAAAGAAATGGAAAACCAAACAGGTCAGAGGTCTATACATCCTTCGTTATGGCAGTCTGGGACAACTCAACTCTGTCCAACCGGGGGAAGTAATGAGCAGCACCAAGAACGAGATGGAACCACCGTCATGGGTGCCTGAGTGGAACAAGGAGATGAACAAGACGTATGTGGGAACTTCGTCATTTTCAGCCTGTGGGAGGTTCAAAACCGCGGATTTGGTGCCTACTTCATCCCCTACCATTTTGGGTGTCTGTGGCTTCTGCGTGGATACTATCGTGGACCTAGGAGAGTGGGTTCCGGCTGACCGTGTGGGTTATCGTGACGGTCCTCAGAAAATTGTTGGATTCTTCGACTCTGTCAAAAGGCTGTTGAACATGTCTAAGCAGAACAAATCTGCCAAGAACATCTATGCAAGTACAGCTCATCATGATACTGCATTATGGCGAGTGCCCATTGGGGATCAGTATGTCGCGTATGGGGTTGGCCAACAACGAGCGAAAAGGACAGACTCGAAATTGGAATTAGTATACCGGAAATTCATCGCCTACTACGAGGACTATGCGAGCCGGGAAAGTGATTGGCATGACTATATTAAAGCTCACCAAGCTGGAGATAAACAGGTCAACTTGGCGACGGAATTGCACATGGATGAGCTTCTGGCGGAAGGGTATTATATGGCCTTGCGGTACATGGAGAGTAAACGCCCGTACCTCACCAAGCATGGATATCTAGGCATGGGTCCAGGGCACTCACAGCCCGGCGACAAAGTGGTGGTATTTCACGGCGACACGATTCCATACGTGGTACGGCCGGTGCCGGAAAAGGGGGACAAAATGTACCTGTTGATGGGGGAAGCATACTGCGATGGGATCATGGATGGTGAACTCGCTGATACGGCGGAGAGGGAGGAATTTTATCTTATTTGAGGTGGTATCTTGTAGTTGAATCTGGGTTTTGTTTTTTCCTTCTTTTCTTTTCACATTCAGCGTCATGGTGGGGGTGTTGTTGCCCTTTTGGATATCGGCGAACTGTAGGGGAAGTTGCACGTTCCGGACCCACTCAGTCTTTCTTCCACACAAACTCTTGCAAAACCCACCTTGGACACTCGATCATGTTTTCTTCACAACAGGTACATGTAATATGAAAGTATGATCATTTCAAACTTCTTTACTGGCCATTCCTCAAGACACTTGTAGATCTTGCATTTTGTTGATTTGGAGAGACCAAATTCCCGGGCGATACCGAGCCCTCTATTCATAACGTCGACGCCTCCTTGCAACTGTTTTTCTTTTTTCTGTGGATGTCTTGATATTGGCTACCAATTATTGACTTGCTAAATTCCATCAGATGAAATACCTATGTACGCATATACTCATATTCTGGACTCCTTTGCCTAACGGAAAGCCCAACGACATCAAAAGAAAGAGCCCCTCACAACAGGAAAGGAAGGAGGCATTGCAACGGGACCGTCGCTTCGCATCAGCGCCAGCATCCATTATATGGAAGGAAGTCGCGATTACAATGACTTCCTCGTCAATTCTGTCCCTTCCTACATCCTCCAGGCTGGAAATTCTTCTCGTTTTTTTCTTTCTTGATCACTTACCTATTTCATCGCCCTTTTTTTCCATGCCATGCATCGCTTCACGCATGGAATTTCGCTTTGCATTGCATCAATGACAAAATTTGCGCGGCAATATCCCAGAAAAAAGGCATACATCCCCAACAGACATACATATGCGTTATGAAGAGCGCGTCTACATTCAGCGAGAGTTACGGAGGAAGCGTAGCTAGGCTCGGAAGGCCGGTGTCAGTCATCATCTCATCCACTCCGAATGGCAATCCAGCTTCGATTACCGCATCCGTTTATTGTATTCGGACAAGAGAACTTCGACTGACATGTGAACCGAGGACAGGACTTTGTACTTTTCACGGCCAGCTTGGCTCGACTACATCACATGTTCCGTTCGCTCAATCCTCATTTCCCAGTCTTGGTCGAAAGCGACCACGCCGTCACGCCCACCGGAGGATTGAGTGTAATTGCTGGACTGCCATTTCGGCACGCATTGATATATTCATGTTCTGTCTGGCACTCTGGTTCATGTAATACACACATTGCATGCCCTAGCCTTGGATGTTGTGACTCCCCTCGACTTCAAATTGGTCCATGTCCGGCACCTTACACCTTAACCTGCGGTTCTCGGCCATTCGAAACCAGAAATTCTTGGAACAAGAAAGCTGCATATGCGTCGGTGTCGCGTATCTACCAATGTGAAGAGCCTCACGGATTTCCAAGTCCTTGGGGGAGTCCCAGTGCGGTGGCTGCAGTTAGTATGCGTGTTCCTGCATATATACGTCCCGTTTCATCCCCAGAACCTCTGTTATTCTGGGTCTTTGGGTGGCTTGTCACTAACTACCTCACCTTACCAGACCAAACAAATAAAATCATTGCCTGCATCGCAGCTATGCCAATGTACCCTACCTATCTAGGTGGTTGCGTACAGGAAAACACCATGTTTCCTGGATTTTGTATACATCGAGGGCGATGAAGAACAACCATCACGGCCTTTATAAGGTTATGGCTCTACCATGCTTCCTTTCTTCCCAATGTTCTTACTCTCATCATTATCTCCATAAGTTCTCTTCTCACACAGCTCTCAAGAACGCTACTGGCGGTTTGCTCGCCAGAACATTTCCTCAACCCTTCAACTGAGAAGCCAGATCTTGCCCCCTTTCTACCACATATCCACCGATACCAAGCGAGCAAGATGGACGGCAACAAAAGAACCATTGCTCCCGACCACAACGAAAGTAATGGCCCCCCACCCAAGCGTCAGAGGACCGACGACAGCCGTGAGGAGCCAACCCTCACAGCCCAGATTGTTGGGCCAGAAGGTGCTATGAGCAACGTAAGAATCTCCCAGTCTTCCCCTTTATCCAATCACCACCCAATCTTGCACACTTTCTCCCTTCGTCTTCGAAGAGAGTACCATATGTATTATCAGGAAAATCGAAACTAACCCCGTTCAAAAGATAACACAGCAAACGAATGGCTCCCAATCCAGCCAAGACCCGCTCCTTCCGGTTCCGCGGGTGACAGAGTCATCAGAAGCTGTGGTGGTAGGTGAAGAGAAGAAGGAGGACGGGGAGACTGAGAATGACGAGGAGAATGTGAGGGAGGATAACGAGGTTAGTGATGATAGCGAGAACGAAAGTGACAAGCACAGTGACGACGATAATTGGCCCTCGCTGGACCTCTTTCAGTTTCCTCCTCTCCCGCTCCCCGGTCAGGGCCAGGACCAAGCCCACAATGAGCCCGCCGGGCAGCAACTCAACCAACAGCAGCAGGTCATCGCTGCACAACAACAAGAACCACAACCGCACCCTGAGCCAGTGGACCCTGCGGCGGTGGTGCATCATCATCATCCTCCTCATGAACATCATGAGACACAGTTCGTGGGTGGCCTCCCTACACCAGTCCTTGTACCCCAAAATCAGGACGGGGAGCATCCACACGAGGCGCTAATCGTCATGGGTCTTCTCACGCCAGTACCAGAGGCCGAGCTCCAGCTGAATTTGAACTTACCAGCTGTCCCGGACGATGGGTTTGCTCTGCCTCCGCCCGCGCTGGAGTAGCCGCCGCCAGCTGAGCCCTTGCTTTCATGGCATAGTTCAGTTGTACCTGGTGACATTTTTCGTCGGTATGGTCCTGAGTGAGCAAGTAGCCCTCGGGTAATGATGGTGATGGGGTTCTCTCCGTCGAGTATCTCTAGGAGCAGGCGAGGGAGTTGAACCATTCTTGGAGAACCACTAGCAGGGACAATTCTGCTTGTGATTGCTGGGGATATAGGCGGTTTCTTCTTCTTTTCTCTTCTAACTAAATCGTCACTACTACGTTTTTAGTGTTGTACAAAACTTTATTTCTCACAGTCAATGGCGCATATCTTGTAGATAAACTAGACTTTATCTTCGACATTACTTCTTCTACTCTCTTTTTCAGGTGAATTTGTTCAATTTCTACCTACCTTTCCACGTCTTTCATTATTTGGGCAAGAACCGGGAGGTAGCAGATGAGATGGCCGCGGCGACTTCGAGGATATTGGGTTTTTTTAATGGCCCAGATCCCCATTTGGCGAGGTCGCAGTAAGCAGTGGTATCTCCTGACACGAGATCTCCTGGTGGGCTTTTGAAGTCAGGCTCCCTGAGCTTCTTGTCATACGACAGCAGATGGTTAACGAAGCCGTCGTTCATGGCGCGCCCAGAGTCTTCAAGCTGCTGCACATCCAAAAGCTCCTCGGTAGAGCTGGCTTGCTGGACCCAAGTGCAATTGCATGCCGACCGCATCCATTGCCGTACCATCACCTCCTCTAGCCACTCCAAGTCGTCAATCCATACCCACGGCTTCCAAATGTCGCCGTCCTCCCAGCGGATCGGTTCCAAGTAGGGGGCGTCTTTCCCAGTGAGGTACTTATCAGCCCCGCTTTGTCTCAAGGAAAAACATCCTGGTGCTCCCAATACCCAAAAGCGGCAGTTCCAGCTTGTCTGTTGTTTTGGAAACTCATGCAACAGCCACCAAACTTGTACCCTCTCTTGTTGACTTTTTATATATTTTTCAATAATATTTTCAACTTGCTGCCCGTCCGTCTGCAGTCAGATCAATCTTTGCCAGTCCTCTACAAATCATCTTCTGCCCTATAGGATAGAAAGCGCAACATAACCGATAGAAGTAACAGAGCCATATACAGTGGGGTGCCAGAAGTCTGTGTGCACGGCCCACTTTCCCAAATTTTCACTACTTTCTTTATTTACTACCCCTTTTTCTTTTTTTTCTTTCTTA